>JANAVB010026799.1:17157438-17254938 GCA_029216955.1 Iris pallida
TATATATATATATATATATATATATATATATATATATATATATATATATATATATATATATATATATATATATATATATATATATATATTGGTATGGTATACCTATGTGATATGTGGATATGGAATGGGTAGGTTAGGTAATGGATATATGGGTTAATGTATTATGGAATACGAGTCCATATATGATGTATGATATCTAGTATCCCTATTCCTATGTGTTATGACCTAGAATTGACTTAGTATAACTAATATCTTCAAGGTATGGACCTGGAAACCTAGGTATAGCCTAACAAATACTAGTTTGACCCTAGGAACAAGGTAACCTACTTTTACCCGATTGACCTAGAATTAAGAACCTAATTTAAGGCTAGTTAAGCATGTTTATGTTTCCAAATCACTCTTTGATATTAATATTTCATATTTAGGTCATTGTGACTCCAATTTGGACCATAATCCTTACATTGCTTAGAACCCCCGGTAAGTACATGTAGTGATTTACTTTTGTCTCTATTTCATGATTTAGATATGCTTATCATGTTTATTTCACTCTTACTACACGTGATTAGTGTTTTATGGATTCTATTCATGATATCCGTGTTTTGTGATCTTTGTGCATCGTGTTTCTCGTGTTTCGTGATTTGTGCATCTTAGTGTCATGACTTGAATCAATGAATACTAGTTGTCGAGCGAAAAAATACCTTAATAGACGTAGGAACTACCATTTTCCTGCTTCGTATCTAATTGTGTGGATAGCAATCGTACATCTTACGTGTGATTTGCCATATCTTGTGGATAGCAATCGTACATTCTCATGTACGACTTGCCGTATTACCAGAGTCGTTCACATGTCAAACTTGGTATTTCAAAACACATAGAGGATAGGGTTGTTTGCAGTTTCATTCTAGTCATTTATCAAAGTTACTTGTTTATTCTCATATTCATTACTATTGTCTATTTCTATTAAGTGCAAGTTTATCCTTACAGTCTTACATGTTTATCATGTCTCATATATTCTAACTCTTGTTATATAGTCACTATCATGTTATAAAATATTTATCAATGTTTGTACTTGCTCCAATCCTGACTAGATAACCTTTTTTAAATGCTGAGTACGAGGATTTGTGTCCTACCTATTATGGAGCCCAGGAGATCCAGGGGGAGGACCCCTCAGCTGTTTAGTTTTGATATCTAGATGCAGTTTAGACTATTCACCTTAGGATGACGGATTTGTCTCCAGATAATTTATATTTTGGATTGTATATATTTTTGGTTATGATGCACACTTTGATGTTTGGTTATCTAGACTTGGATTAGGAGTTGGGATTATATTGGTTTATGCATTTCTCCTATATTGTGACCTTGAAATTTATTTCTTTTTATATCATTTGTGCGTTATCTTTCTATTAGATCTTGTGATTGAGTATTATTGTTATTATATATCTTTGTTCTCTTTGGAGTTAGATATCTGTTTGAGATGGTTAGTTATAGTGATAGTCTTGACATCTTACTACGTCGATGTTGGGGCGTAGGTTACGCGTGTATCACGCACTCGTGCCCCTATATCCGGGTGCAGGTCGTGACAACCCATATGTCCCATGTGTAACTAGATTGATAAAATAATTCAAAAAATATGGATTCTTGGTAGGTTTAGTATTGCAAATTCAGCAGGAACTTGGATGACAAGCAAGTATATGTTGCCGAACTGTACAACATTTCTTGTATTTTCTATATTGATGTTTCCTTTCTGTCATACTTGATTTCATGTTTCTCATGTTCATGCCATTGCTATTTTCCTCATTTTATGTTCGTGTACGTTATTTTTTATTCTATATATGACTGTTATTTCCTGTATTGTCATGACCCACTCCCGCTTTTGGGATACGATTACGTAGCCAAGTCTAGCCTACGTCGCAGCATCGACGGTAGTACGATGTCTAGACCTCAATATCAATTTCAAATACAACAAAATTATATCTATTTGCTCATTCACAATAAATATTTGATTTACAAATTCAATAATACATCAAAATGACATTCGGGAATAAACCCGCTAAATATTTAAATAAAAAACTATCTAATTTATCTAGAATCTAAGGTTGGCCTTCATATGTCTCTATCTCCACCCGAAGGGTCCCAAGTGTAAAATAGCAAGTCACCTACAACGTATCCAGTCAGGAAAGGAGCAAAGTACAACCCTATTGCAATAATGTAACTTAATACAAAAAAGCTAGACAAGTAGAGATGCAGCAGAGAATAAAAGAAATATGTATATGAACTGGAAACAATAAACATATACAAGAACTACTGGCAAGAACATGTAAGAACAAGACAACTAGTAATGAATATGTACAAATATAACAGACAGTGTGTTTGAAATACCTTTCGATATGTGAATGGCTGGACTAATACGACACACATAGATGGCTATCCATAATAAAAATGTACGGCTAACACATACATGGGGTATATGACTTAACTATCTACAATAACAATAATTGTGTTTGTTCACATACCTACTAAGCATTTTCCCTCCTGACTCACTAAACAATCAATAAACGAGTAATAATGCAACAAGCCTATCATGTCACAATCGTGTCTCAACTAGATACTCAATGAAACACACTAAATAATAGCATTATAATATAATAAGAACATAAAGCAATAGTGTACTTGACTCAAGTTCAATTGCAGTTGACGTGACTTGATCATATTGGCACAGAATAGTCTCAGATGTCAAAACTACGCAAGATGACCTCTAATGATGGAACAAACTGTGCCATTGCGTCCTAAATAGTCCAATTAGCCTAGGGTTGATATAAAAAAGTTAGGACTCACAAGGAATATGAAGAATTTGGTTAGTCATGGTCAATTTTGGATATGCGAAGCAATTCGTATAAATAAATATAACTGCTTTAGGAAATATATATATTTGAAAACTCAATTTTGTAGATCAAAATATTTAGATAAGTACTTGAAAATTCTAGAAAATTGTTTTAGGCTAAAAACCAATTTTGTTAAAACATAAGTTTAGGTCAAAACTACATTTGGAAAATAGCTAGAAATATTATAAAAATATTGTTTAAGTCAATGCCCTATTTAAAATACCATAAAGATATTATGGTCATATAACTTAGAGGCATATAACAATATCTAGTAAAACCAATAGTAGTGATGATAATAACTAATAACAAAATAACCGTAATAACAATAATAATAATAACTAATTAATAATAGTACTTTTATTTCTATAACCTAGAGGCCCCAAACCAACTAAAACAACCCAACAGCCCAAAATATTATAAGCCCCGTAAGATATGTAAGCTTGTATTTAAAACAACTAAACCTATTTAACCCTTATTGGGCTTAGTCCAGTCCAATAAGCATTTAAAAAGCCATAATTATTTATTAACCCAAAATACTTATTTCCTTCTCATTTTCTTGAATAGCTTGAGCCCAAAATCCTCTACAAGCCCATCAAGTAAACAAAATAAAATAACCAAAAAACAAAACAAAAAAGAAGAAGAGGAACTCTCTTTCCAGAGAGTTCTTAAGAGAAGGAAGGAGATAGAGAAAGAGAGTTTGAGAGCGAGAGGAAGAAGAGTGTAGAGAACGAGAGAGGGAGAGTGAGAGCGGGAGAGAGAAGGGTGAGCTGGCTTCTGGTGATCTGGCGCTCGGTTCGTCGACTGCTCGAGGGAGAGGAGCTGGCTCACGGAGGCCGTGTGGGCTCGACGGAGCCATATCTGGTGGAGGTGCGGCTCACGGCTGAACACGGTGGAGCCGGTCGAGGCGTATAGATCCTGATAATTTCTATATTGATGTTACCTTCCTGTCATACTTAACTTCATGTTTCTTATGTTCATGCCATTGCTATATTCCTCATTTTATGTTCATGTACGTTATTTTTTTATTCTATATATGACTGTTATTTCATGTATAGATCCTGATAGTATTTGCTTAGTCATGTTCCTCATTCAATTGATATACCTTGACTTGGATTTGACTTGTACTTGACCTGGACTTGACATGTTTGATTGACTACTTGACTTGGCTCGTAGTTCTAGGCGAGGATATTGTTATAGGCGTTGGCTACCTTTGTAACATCCCAGTCCTAAAATACGTAGGACCATGTATACAAATACATGCCAACTGCACATCACCAATGGGCCCACCTCATAACAAGCCCATTAGCGAAATGGTTAAGCTGTAAATCATGATAATCAACCCAGGAATATAACACAGTCCACAGGTATATAACTAATCACATCCACAGAATAACAGTCCACAGAGTAATCAAGTCCAATAAGAATAATATAGCAAATGTCCAATAGTAAAAGTGATAATGTCTGTGCGGGCAAAGACATTCTGAAACCACAGAAAAGAGAAATAAGTAATAGTCAACTACAAGTCTGTTGTGATGAAAAGAAACAAAGTAGCAAGTCTAAATAAAGTAATGACATAATCACGAGAATTCCTCTTGTACTATCTTGTCCTTCTGTGCCGGTACTGTGAGACTCGTCTCTCACTATCGGTATTTGTATACAGATACACGAGTATTTACTGATTTATTGAGTTTTATTGACTGTAATTATTTCTACATTGTTCGAGATTGTTAGAATACTTGTTGGCATTGTCATAGACCTGCGTTAGGATCGATATATAGAAAAGTAAACCCAAAAATTTCTCTAAGTAAAGAAATTTAAAACTTTTTGATCATCCATCAAAAATTCGCGAAAGTTCGACAGATCATCCAAATGTCCCCACATTAGATGTTAAAAGTTGATGTGATGATCTGGATCATCCATCGAACATCCGAGTAAATTCGTCGGAACATCCAACCATCGATAGGAATGAAATATTTTGATGAATAGTATCCTGATATTTTGATGAATAGTATTGATACATTCTTTCGTCCAGTGGTTTTTTGATTTTGATACGTCTTATTATCCATTGGTTTCTTGGTTTTCTTTGATGAATGGTCCGGAATAATCCTGATCGAGTCACGGATCACGAACGGACGGCCATGATTAATTCCCTTCTCTATATATAGGAGTTTGATTTCTTTCGAATTTGTTTTCACTTTTTCTTTTTACTCTTTTTCTTTTCTTGTTTCCACTCCATATTCCTCGAGAGCTTGGAGCTTGGTCTCGAGACCTCAGAGTGTGGTTTCTGAACCCCTCTTAGTGGTAGAGGAGAAGAGTTAGGCTGGGAGCTATCTTAGGCAAGTACATCTTGTCGAACTACTGGACATTTATTATTTTATCGTTGTTTTGATTTCTATAGCATTCATAGTTCATTATTTCCTAAAACACGTTTTACTAAAATTGTTTCCCTCGAGATTCTCGTCATTTTCATCATCTCAGATTTTTGGTCTGAGCTAGGTCTTGTTTTCCTGCGATGTCCTGATATTTTCTTGGTTGGAAAAACTCGATATCGGTAATGATACAAAATTTCTTACCACTAGACTTAGTCCATATTAGTATATAAGACTCACCTGTAATATTTAGTATATCTGGGCTAGACTTGGTTGAGATTCGGGACCAAATTATTCCCTAGAGAATTGTTCTTACATTTACTGAGCTTTTTACACGTTTCCGGATCGTCCATCGGAAATCCACGAAAAACTGTCGGATCTTTCGAATAGCCCATTTTTATGTGCAAGTACTTGTTGTGACCGAACGGATCATCCATCAAAAATTAGCGACAATCCTACGGATCTTTCAAATGGACTTCCAAGTTTATTTATTTCATGATTTATTGTTTAATTTTTGGATTTTCTTTGATAGTATAATTCTTTATATACCATGCCATGTTCCCTGCTTTATACTGCCATGTTTACCTAAATTCCTGTACACATTCTTGTACATATTTATCTCGATATAGTGGCTCGTCGTAGCGCACTCCTGTCTCAATACCTGCATTGTCTTGTCTTATCTTGTCTTGTTGTGGCTTCTTGTAGTGTACTCTTTTTCTTGTCTTGTCAAGTCCCATCTCGTATGTCTCAGGTCTATGATGGATTCTGCAAAATGCCATACCTAAAATTCTGAAAGAAAATATTACGGACTAAATAACTAGTTGATTACCTAGATGCATTGGGAGGGAAGAATTTCCCGGTTGCCTGCAAGCCCTTTGTTCCAGCCCTATCCTGAATGGACTTGTAGTTATCTGTCATGATGTGCACATTTCTAGCATACGGTCAAGTGGGGCAATCCTGTTTATTATAGTTATTAGCTTGCCGTCGTGCGAAGCATACTACTAAGGGTACATTTGTCTCCCGGGCAATGTACCTACTATTAGGCCTTAGGATACATTTATCTCCTGGGTGATGCATCAACTAATTGAAATTTATTATTGCTTTACCGGGCTGGATGAGTTGGGTAGTTTGCAGGACAAGTTAACTGAATTGGATTTCTCAAAATGCATGTGTTAGTAATTAGGATTGTGATAACCCTAGTTAGCTAATGTATCAAGCCGTACTCAGTGCTTGGCCGTGATTGATGGATGTTGTCCAGTCATGTACAGTCTTGTCTTACTTGCCTAGCTCTTGTCATGCTTACTTATTTCGGCAATGATTAAAGGCTAAGTTCTGTTCAGGAGAAGGGTTGCAACCTCGGTCCTTATTTGGTTTAAGGGTTGTAAGTTGGTTCCGAAATAGTTCCTACATTATCTTGTCATTTGTCGTTCTTTTCAGTACTTACATGTTATACGTGATCCATATGCTTACATATTCCGGCTACTTATATGCTTATATGTCCCGGCTTTATTACATGCTCACATGCCCTGTTTACCTTACTTGTTCACATGCTATTTCCCTTACATGTTTCCAATTTTCTTTCATATATACTGTGGTACCATTTTACTATTTTTGTCTCGTTTACTACTTCACTTTAGTGTTGTTATAATTTGTATGCTGATTTTAGTTCATAGTTTGGCTTCCTCTGTGGTACTTGCTATTGGGGGTCTGACCCCACTGGTTTTGTTTGACCAGATCTAGTTGAGAAGCCCGAGGATCTACCGGACCTTTCACTCGATGGTGACCATCAAGAGCACCAGGGTGCCTGAGTGGTGTTCCTTCTCTTAACTGCTCTTTTCTGTATAGTCTTTTAAGGCATTTAGCCAATGAGAACGTATTTAGCTCGTGCTTTTGACTTGACATTTGGCCTACGGGCTTAGACATGATTGTATATTTCTTGACTGCAACTAGAGTTGATCATGTATGACAGTCTTTCTAGTTCTTCATTTTGTATTACTAGCTTCATGATCATCCATATATGATAGTTTGGGACGTTTTACAATTTTATACTCATAATGATCATACTTCTTGTACTTTGTTTACTACTTGTGATTGAGATATCTAGGACTCATGACCTAGGATTTCCTGTTGGATTGTAGTAGTAACCCCCATCTATACAGCTTATACGCTATTTGGAGTATTGGAGTACTTTGGAGTTACGTTGTTGGACCTATCCATCCTTGTTAGTATTCTGGTTCTGGAACGTGACATAGGTTTTTAGTGGTGGCCCATGCAGGTCTGATTTGTCGGATATGTGGGGGTTGCTGGTAGTTATCCCAGTCGCAAATCTTTTCTGTTAGTATTCTCGTATTATTCATTATCTTTGATCTTTCAACCTGATATTTGCCTTGTTCAATGATCCTTCATGTTCCCTCGATTTTGATCCTTATGTCCTTTAACTTTTAGGGGCACTGTTCCTGGTCTGTCGGATAGCTTGTTTGGGTTCCATCGATGGCAGATCAGCGTCCATTTGTTCTGTCGATTCAGGAGTTTTAGTCTCAGCTTTCGGGAGCATAGTCCAGAGTTGACCCGAGGGAAGAGATGCCAGTGTAGCCTGATTAGCCGACAGTGCCAGAGCAGCCAAAGAATATTGTTCGTGAGCTGCTGGGTGTTAAAGGTTTTATGGCGACGCAGCAGCGTCAGAGTGATGTTCTTACCCAGTCAGTTAAGACGGATCTGGAGAGGGGTGGCACTCTATAATTTTGCGAGCAGCTTCAGACGTCTCCATCCTCCGTACTTCTATGGTACAAAGGATGCGATAGTGTCCGACGCTTGGCTATAGAATAATGAGGCCATTCTAGAGGCGGCAGGGATTCCTCTAGGGAGTGTGTGGCAGTTGTCAGGTTGCAGCTTAGATTTAGCCCACGACTAGTGGACGGCTCATGAGGTTTCCCTCACAGCTCCTATTGCTTGGGCAGACTTCAGTGAGAGGTTTCAGACCCGGTACATCGACGCCGTATCGCATTATGATTGGCAACTGAGGTTTACCAACCTAAGGCAGATAAGCAAGACCGTCGATGGCTATGCGACAGAGTTCAGCAAGCTCAGTCGGTTTGCCCCTTCCTTAGTGGCAATCGAGTTAGACCGGGCGAGGAGGTTCTAGCAGGGACTTCATCTGGAGACCATACTGGCAGTCGAGCAGCATGAGTTCCAGACTTTTGATGTAGTGATAAGGGCGGCGAGGAGACATGAGTATACCTCAGAAAGGATCGTTGATAGAGTTGAAGACCAGAATAGGCCTCACATTTAGAGGGGATTTTCTTCCAAATCGTCAGCACCAGCTCTAGCAGTTTGAGCTTTGACGATTGGATCTCCGAGAAGATCGGCTCCGGTGGCTTCCTTTCAGCAGTCATCTCAGTCATATCCTCAAAAATAGAGGCAGTCTTCCACAGTGGGTTATTCCCATTACGGGAAGGTAGGGCATGTATTATCAGAGTATCGTAGGGCACAGGGCTTGTGTTTGGTATGTGGAGAATCAGACCAAATGGTAGGGACTTGTCCCAGAAGGAGTTCGGCTGGGTCATCATCCTTTCGGCCAGCAGTTCAGGGCACCAACACCAGTTCAGCAGCAACAAGTTCAGAGGCTATTACCGACGCAGTTCCAGCAGCAGATGCCTTAATAGTATGCTTAGGCTCAGGTTCAAAAGCAGAAAGGCCAGCAGCAAGGAGGTCCAGCACCCAGAGGTGGGATCAGGCTTTCACACTTTCCATCGAGGAGGCGCTTGCAGCAGGGGAGGTGGTCGCAGGTAAAATTCTCATTCACTCTCATTCCACTTCAGCATTATTTGATTTTGGTGCTTCGCATTCGTTTATATCTGTACGATTTGCGACACGAGTTGGTTTTGAGTCAGAATCTTTACCTGTAAGGTTTAATATACTTACGAGTAACTGTCTTGTAGGAGTAGACTGAGTCTATGCCTCGTATAGAGTCATAGTGTACAGAAGAGAGTTTCTCGTGAGGCTGATAGAGTTCCCTATGGGCGATTATGATGTCATCCTAGGTATGGATTGGTTGAGTGCTTGATACTTTACGATAGATTGCCATGATGGCAAGGTTATCTTTCATATCCCGAATAAGGAGGAATTCTCATTCTCTATTAGTGAGGTGGAGTCTTCACCGGTTGTCATATGGATGACGGAGGGTAAGGAGCTGCAGTTGCCCAGAGTAGTTTGTGAGTTTCCCGATGCATTTTTCGAGGAGCTTCTGAGTATACCTCCAGTTCGGGAGATTGAGTATGATATTGATTTAATTCTGGAAGCAAAGCCAGTATCAGTGAGGGTCTACAGGATCTCCTTCAGAGTTGTTGGTGATGTATTCAGTCCATCGAGGAGCTTAGGACCAACGGATTCATTCGCCCTAGTGGATCATCTTGGGGAGATCCGGCCCTTCTTATGAAGAAAAAGGATAGTTTATTGCATATGGTCATTGACTATCATCAGCTTAACGCGGTGACCGTGAAGAACAAGTATCCCTTGCCCAAAATAGATAACTAGTTCGACCAACTTAGTGGAGCAGTTGTATTTTCGAAGATCGATTTGTGGTCTGGGTACCATCTGTAGAGCCTAAAAATTAAGATGCGCCACCCATTAAAACATTCGATCATCAGATGGCGCCAAAATATTATATTACGTCAAACAAACAAGTTGCACAGCTTCAGGTTGTACTAACGCCAGATCGCGCTGGAGTCAGATTGCGCGAGAGCCACGTGGCACACTTCCTCGAGAAGCAGTAACGGCGTCATCATTATCTGACAACTGACAACACGGAGATTAAGGAAAATCCCTTCGAACCTCGTGCAACACAGCGCTCGAGAAAACTTTGTCAGCATGTAATTAATGTTTACAGCTGGTTCGTGCAAGCCACTGAATGGCGCAAGGGTTAATCAGTATAGCACAGAAGACCTAGTCAAAGGTGCAAGTTGTTAAGTTGCGCCTATGTGCAGCCTGACAAATTGGCGCCATTTGATCAACTTTTATTTTAAAACAGGGTGACATGGCGCGCAAGCCATCAACTTCGCAGAGCATGCCCACTACACTGCCCACGACCACGCGCATCTCAAACAAACGATGCCACGCGTCTACGGTAGTTGGTATAAACCGCTCGCGTAGGTTGTTACATTGCGCCCTCGCGCAACCTAATGAAGCACGCACAAAGTGTTCAAATGGTGTTCAAGACAGAGTGACGTGGTGTGTAAGCCACTAACTTCGCAGAACATGCCCACTACACTGCCCACGACCACGTGCATCTCAATCAAACGATGCCACGTGTCCATAGCAGTTAGTACAACCGTTTGTGCAAGTGAACAGAAGGCGCACAATCCAGAATAACTACTAAACAGTTATTTCAAGAACTCTATAAATAGGGTTTCAAATCAATCACAAGACATCAAGAGTGATCATAATCTCCTGCTAAAGTGCTGCTGCATTCACCATAGGCTCGTGCCTTCGATATCACATCGTCCAAGGATAAAGTGATCGTCTTCTGATCAGATTCCTATAGTTGTACTTTCCTAGAGATCAATTGTACTCCTGTACTCTTTTTCTTAGTTTGTAATAAAACTTTTTGTTCTTTGCAAACAAAATGGCAACTCTACTGGGGACGACTTTCTCCTCCGACGAGAAAGTGACAACTCAATATGATACCGCGTCAATCGGCAAAATGCAGAAGACCCTGGTCGTTAAAGTCGACCAGACAGCCTACGAGATCATGATCAATGCTGGGGGTGCCAAGCGCACTGCTGCCGCAGTTAAGAGCAAGACTCGCTCTGTTTGGACTCCTAAGTCCTCGGCGGTGCAATCTCCTGCCTCTGCGTAACTTGAGCCCATCACTACTTTAGCGCAACCTAAGGGAAACAACCTTTTGGCTAATCCCTCCACTTCTTCGATTCTGAAATCGGAGGAGACTCTGTCTCGACACACTGTTGTCCAAAACCAGGGAAAGTGCCCTTCAGTCCTCTCGTCCCTAGTGCAACCTGCTCCTATTCCTGCTTCTGTGCAACTTGTGCCCATCACTGTTTCGGTGCAACCTAAGGGAAACAGCCTTTTGGCTAATCCCTCTACTCCTCCGACCCTGAAATCAAAGGAGATTCTGTCTCGACACACTATTTTTCAAAACAAGGGAAAGTGCCCTTTGGCCTTTTCTTCTTCGGCGCAATTTGTGCGTGTTCATGC
This sequence comes from Iris pallida, assembly GCA_029216955.1. Classification (NCBI taxonomy): domain Eukaryota; kingdom Viridiplantae; phylum Streptophyta; class Magnoliopsida; order Asparagales; family Iridaceae; genus Iris; species Iris pallida. The sequence goes on from JANAVB010026799.1 coordinate 17,168,900, forward strand.
TCCGACGCAATTTGCGCTGGTTCATACCTTGGCGCAACCCGTATGTATTTCTGCACTAGCGCAATGTGTCACGCCAAGAACCAGAATACTGGCATGTAGGGATGGACCATGCCAGCTACGTATACCAAAGTTCTCCAGTACTCCGAAATAACGTATAAGCTGTATAGATGGGGGTTACTACTACAAGCCAACAGTCGATCCTAGGTCAAGCAATCCTAGGTATCTCAATCACAGGCAGTAAACAATGTACAAGAAGTAAGATCAACTGGAATATAAAATAGTAAAGCGTCCCAAACTATCATATATCAATGATCATGAAGCTAGTAATACAGATAAAGACTAGCAAGAGTAATAGTCATACATGATAAGCTCTAGCTATAGTCTAGAATAATGCAAATCATGTTCTGGCTCGTAGGCTAAATGTCAAGTCCAAAACACGAGCTAAACACGTGCTCGGAGGCTAAACACCACAAAAGAATAATGTACATAACTAGTGGGAGAATGACATAGGAAACCCACTATGGTACTTTGGTGCTATGGGTAATCACCAACGAGTGGAAGGTACGGAAGATCCTCCGGGCTCCTCTATCAGATCTGGCCAAATAAAACCAGTGAGGTCAGACCCCCAATAGCAAGTACCACAAAAGAAGCCAAAGTATGAACTAAAACTAGCATACAAATCATAGCAACGAATAGAGACAAAAATAAGCATATGTAAATCGAGACTCGTACGCTACCAACGCACTTATCTCGAGAATAGGAAAGACAATAAGTAAAGCAACATGTAGCATAAAGTAAAGGACATGTGACATAATGTAAACTGTGGACATGTGAATTAAACGAAAACATGCGAAGATGTGAGATAAACTAAACATGTGAGCATGTAAGATAACTGGGACATGTGAGCATGATAGGTCTATATAGAATGACAAATGATTAGATGACTCAGGAACTATTCCGGAACCCAAGTTACAACCCGTAAACCAAACAAGGACCGGGGTTGTAATCCTTCTCCTGAACAGGACTTAATCTCTAATCATTTACCGGCAAAAGTAAAGCATAACAATGATGTACTAAAATAAATAAATCCAGACACTGCCTAGACAAACTAGACTAGACTGGACTCCATACAACCAATACGACCAAGCAATGAGTACGACTTTATACATTAGCTAATTAGGGTTATCACAATCCTATTACTAACAAATGCAAGTTTGAGAAATCCAAGTCCAATTACCTGCCTGCTGCTACCTGAATGATCCAAGCCAAGGATACAATGGTATATAGTGGATACATCATCCGGAAGACAAATGTATCCTATAATAGTGGGTACATCGCCTGGGAGACAAATGTACCCTAAGACATATAATAATGGGTACATCGCCCAGGAGACAAATGTACCCGGTGCAACACTCGATGGTGCGCTGGAAGTGTGCTCATCATGACAGATAGCTCCAAATCCCATGAATATATATATAAGATCAAGACCAAAGGGGCAACAAGTAACTGGGAAATTCTCAATGATCTAAGTAATCAAGCTATTTGTTTAGTCCTTAACAATTTCTTGTTCGATTCTGGGTGTGGCATTCCGTAGAATCCATCCTAGACATGAGACATGCGAAACTAGACAAAAAGCGAGAATATGCACTATAACAAGCCACAACAAGAAAATATCATAAACTGGAAGCTAGGAGTGCGCTACAACGAGCCACTATAGAGAAATAAGGGAGTGCGCCATGACAGGCCACTATCATGTAAGCAAAGAAGGACATGAACAAGAGTGCGCCATGACAGGCCACAATCATATAAGCAAAGAAGACATATCACATGGGTGCGCCACGACGGGCCACTATCTAGTAAGCAATGAAGGCATGGCAACAATTATCATAGCTTGTAAGAAAGAATCTATCAAAAAGACATATCATGGCATGTGGAAAAGAATAATTAAAGCTAAGTACATTTCATAGAAAAACGATTGAACATGCGCTAGTGTCAAGTGTATATAGGGAGTACAATCATTCTCTAACTATACAAGATCATCTTATCATGTTAATAAATCATTATAGTTGACGAAAATATCAAAAACGGACAAAAACGGGCAGAAACGGACAAAAACAAACAAAAACAGCCTAAAACGGCAAACCGGCGGTATACGGCGGCATACCGACGGTATTCCGGCCTAAAGACAAAAAGTTTCTGGTGCAAAAATCGGCATACCGTCTGTATACTTCGGTATACCGTCGGAATTCCGATCTTCCAAACAGCAACAAAATCCAGATTTTTGCCAAAATTTGTTTCGGCCATAAAACTTTATTTTAAATCGAAATTCGGATTTTCAAAAGTCAAAATTGCATATAATTGAATTCCCTACAACATGGAACTATTAGATTTCACAAATCAAAACATTTGATAGATCAATACCACAAAATACTCTAAAAATAAGTCCTCGGGATACCGAAACGGGTTCCGATATCCGCCACTCAAAATCCATGGTATAAAAACTAGGTGAGGGCCTCATATATGCATATGTGACCAAGATCCATGATGGTAACCCCAGTATCACTCTTGATACCGAGTTGTCTACTAGGTCAATATTGGATTTTAGCATAAAATTAAAACCTAGTTTAAACCAATTTTAGAAACATGCATATAGACGAGAATCACAAGGAAAACATTTTTAACAAAATAAATTTAGGACAGTTCTAAGCATTTAATACCAAGGAAAACAAAAATGACAAACAAATATTATGGTTCAAGAATTTGGCAAGATGTACTTGCCTAGGTTAAGCTCTAAGCCTAATCTTCTACTCCTCCTCCTAGGGGGGTTAGACACCACATCCAAGGCCTCAAGGCCAAGCTCTTGGCAAGCTCCATGGGGGAGAGAAGGGAAGAAGAAATGAAGAGAGAGTGAAGAGAATGAAAAGAGAGGAGAGAGAAAGTAAAATAGTATATATAGAAGGGGGAATTAATCATAGCCGTTGGATGGTGATCCATGTCAAAATATAAGTCAATCATGGCCATTCAAACAAAACCAAATATCCAATGAGTAATAGGGTGCATCTACACTATTCATGAAAATATCTAAATACTATTCATCAAAATATCCAAAACACTATTCACGAAAATATCGAAAATACTATTCATGAAAATATTTGAAATCGAAAAATATCTAAAATGTGGAAAATCTATCCGGACAGTATGCCGTCGGTATACACCGGTATACTGGCGGTATGCCGGCCAAGGAGAAAATCTATAAGTTGAAAAAAATTTAAAGCATTCCGAAAACCAAGAAAATACGAAATACACTACAAAATACATATCCGTATATAAATACTGATACTGTGAAACGAGTCTCACAATGTAAAGGAAAGCACTCTTTGCCACCAAATCAAAAGTTTAGTCAGAAATCACTAAATCAAGGAAAAGGTTCTTATCATTCTGCTCGAGTCGTTGACTGGGTGGAAAGTACTGCTCTCCTTAATAGAGACAACTAAATCTCTATCAGGAAGATGAGTTCCATTCAGAACAAACCTTCCATGCAAAAGGGCATTTTGTCTATTCCAAAGAGACCAGGAGAGGATCTACCAACCTTATGTATTTTAAGATCCCGACGAGGCAGACTACTAGTATCTAAAGTAGATACACAAGCAGCTCCCCTGTCAGACTTGTGCACCTATATCAACAGGTGCCAATTAGGCTCAACCTTGGGAAATCACAAGATGCATCAAGCGCAACCCGCACCAGTTGCTAACTTACAACAGAGGAAGAATGCTGAGGTGAAAGATCATGTGACTTATGCTAACCAGCTTAGCACGTCTTGTACACTCAAGGTACAGGACCGACTGGGCCTGGGAGGAAACAGGGTATAGTCGTGCATAAGGTTTTAGCACGGGTTAAAGCGGGGGCTTGCAAGGAGCTAGCTACTTGTATTGAAAGGTCCCCGATTTAACCAAGCTATACGTCTCAGGATAGCTTGTTATGCTAGTGACCAAGTTCATATAGATGTCGGCAAATAGCGGCTATCCGCATGTATGCCTTTGGATTGAGCCGAGTTGAATGTGTGTACAGTTAGAACACAAAGTTTGGGCCTAAGGTTGGGTTTCAACATAGGCATCGTGCTTCAGCACGAGATGTGGCTTCGAGTCTCAAGTGTGGACATGTGAGTTGCAAAAGTTGGGTTTGAGTTGTTCGAGTTTAAGTCAGGAATCGTTGCAAGACAAGTTGGTTAAGTGACACTAAGTTCACAAGTCTCGATTGGGTCAGTTGATGATCAAAGTAGCAAGGGTCGCGAGGCAGCGATATGGTTAAGTCTCACTGAGTTACGAGGCACGGCCTCAGCAAAGGTTTGTAGCACGGTCACACGGAAATGGAGTCTATCGTGTAGTTGCATCTCTGATTTTGGGCCGTAAGGCAAACACGACTTGATAGGTTAACGTTGTTGGCACGAGAAGGGTCTAGAGGCAAAGTATGAGTTAACATTGTTGTTGCAAGCACGGGATGGTCTAAAGACATGAAATAGGCCAAGGCGTCGGACCTAAAATAATCCTAAGGCAAGAGTAGAGAGAAAATCAAAAGGGTTATGTTGCACAAAGTAAATGAACGAGTCGGTTTTGTATGGGTGGGCGAGGAGCTCATTCCACCAGTACAGTTGAGTACTGACACCCACATAGTTTTCATGTGCAGGCATATGTAGAAGCTCGTGGTGTGGAGCTCGCTTGGATGTGTCGAGGCACAGAGTTCCTTGGCGATTCAAAGCGTGCGGCCGCATGGAGTCAAGACCTATACGGGACATAATGTATGGACGTCACCTTCCAAAGCATCCGCTGGCTCAAGTCATGTATTGAGAGATGAGAGAGAGCTGAGTGACTTGTAATGTGAGCTTGAGTGAGCTTGAGAGACTTGTAATCTTGGCTTCGTGCCCCATTGTAACCTTTGTCTCAATATCAATAAAAGAGTGTTTTGCAATGACTTGTGTTTTGCTTCAAATTTTGCTGCTATTATTCAACGTCTCGGTACGGGACTTCTGTGCGACGACCCCGTCGCAGCCGCTGAAATCGGCCGTTATGGAACCCGCCTTGCACGAGCGCAATCTAGGCTTGTGCGGCATCACGTCTTAGCGAGAACGATCGCTCCTACGGGAGCGGGGTGTGACACCTAGCCATATGGCCTCTACCAAGGCATTACCTATACTCCCATCCCCATTTACCTATACTTGATTTCTAAGACCCATACCTATCTCATACCTTGGATATTACCTCTACTTCAAATTTAACACATACCATACTTACACCTATTATTCAATACCAATTTCCTACCAAAATACCCTCTATGCCAACCTACCAAACTCTCTAACTCTCCTTCTTTCCCTCAACAGTTCATTCCATCACCCTCTTCCTGCACAGGCCAAGGCCATCCGGTCAATGGGGTTAACTCCATTACCTGCTGCAGTAAGGGGGTTTCCCCTGCTACCAAGGCCATCAAGGCCTGTTACTGGCCACTTGGTCCAGACCCTGCCTGCTAAGGTGTAACCAACCAGCCCCCTACAGTGGCCAAATTGGCCCTGTCTGCTATACTCCCCTGCAGGCAAATCTGTCCTACTTGCCTTCCACTTCACCCCCTCTTCACTGTTGTGCATAGGCACAACAGCAACTGTTGTACCCCCCCCCCCCCCGCTTCTATACTCCTCTATCTGACTAACAACCTATATAAACATCTATTTATACACCAACCTATCTAACTGGCCATTTCTTAATCTAACTATCTAAATACATATGCACACACTATGTTGTGGTCATGACATGTCAGCACAGACAAGGAAAATACAGAAGTGAGGTGTGCATGGAAACAAACAAGTCACATGTATGATGAGAAGGGAATGGACTCTAAAGATTCGACATGCACAAAAGCTTGTTCCATGGCATAAATTGAATAGGGAAAAAAAAGGAGCTTGCAATGTCAACACACATAATGGGAACCTCATGATAGATGAAAGAACTATTTATAATGAAATTGTAGAAGCAACATGAATAACAGGTTAGTGTCATATTCTAATTTTTCTCACAAAATCCAAAAGGATACACTCACAAATTTACTCATGCAACCAAACTCTTTGAATGTCACATGGACACTCTCTCTCTCTCTGAACACCAAGGCACTCACTCGAATGTAGGGGCAACCACATTCACACACACTCTACTAACTGATACAAAGACTGCTCACTAACTCACTTCACTAAATTGGACGCTAGAGACACTTCCACACTTGGCTGCCCATGTATCCTTTATGGCCTTAACATAAACACTCATGTGGCACTCCACTAAGACACTCAAAACTGACACAACATGGACACACCTATCACATAGTTACTGACTTGATACAAGGTAGAGTATATGATGCTATGAGGCTTAGGAATGATATTATATAGCATCATATAATCTGATATAGGCTACTCTCTATGCTAACACACTTGGAATCACACAGGGACACTGATACTCTGATAGCTGACTGATACATGGGTTTAGAGTGAATTTCAATAGCAGGGTACTGAACATTAGTCCTATGATGGATCGATACTAAGGCAATTGGACTGACTTGGAGAACAAGCTAAAGTAATGGAAGGACTGACCTTCAAATTAGCAGGGGACTGAGTTCAAGGAGACTGAACCCATCAATTAGGACTGAACTAACACACTAAACCAAAACCCAGGATACTGATACTAACTCTCCCTTTCCCTCTCGAAAGTTTTGGGCAGAGCCTCCCCTGCTGCCCCTCAATCACAACACTGATATATATATATATATATATATATATATATATATATATATATATATATATATATATATATATATATAAATATATATATATATATATATATATATATATATATATATATATATATATATATATATTCTCGACTAATCACACATTCACTAACTGACATTCACAGTGAGCCATTCTTACTTAACCCTCCATCATTAACATAGATATTCCCTTTATACTTACTGCTACTATCCATATAACTGAAGGCATATGAGCCTCTCCCTCTCTTCTACGTATTTGGACTCAAGGCACACACAAACCCTAGAAAAGACTTACAAAATCTAATACCTACGATACTTATCCAACAATCTAAAGCCTAAACCAACTGTACATGCCTAAACTCGACTGATACCAAGTGCAGTGCAGTGAGAATTGAAGTGTGCATACAAAATGAGGGTCCGACTACAAAAATGGAAGCTTGTGGGTCATGCCATGGCTTCAAATAGCAATGGCTCAAAGCCAAACTCCCTAAACCCTGTGTCAGTCATTAGACCGACCTACCAAAGCAATTTGGTAGTGCATCAAGATGTGTCGAGTGAGCAGTGGCACCCTAGCAGCAGGGGATGCACTGTTCACTGGCCTATTCATGGCCGAGTGTCCCCGTGGCCAATTACACCTATCAAACTACCTCAAAATCAACTCAGTCCTATACGTATGTCATCTACACATAATTAGCTACCTAAATATATAATTAGTTCTAAAATTGGAGAAAAAACACCCTATGGGGTATTTCGTCGAAGACTTGAGATACGCATTCAATACTGCTCTGATATGCACCCAAAATCGATTCAAATTCGAATCAAAATTAACCTAATGCTTGGGGGGACCCTAAATGAATGCATCTATGGTGAGAAAACATGAATTTAATAGGTTTAGAGGCTCTTACCAATTGGGAGGTGGAATCCTAATAAAAATCCTTTTGCAAAGTTCTTCCACCAAATCCAATGGTCAAATTGCTCCAAATCCTTCCTAGCTAGCCAATAGAAACCTCCTCTACTCAAAGGGAGTGGTTTGCAATTGGTTTGGTTGAATTTGGAGTTGATTTGGTGAAAGGGGGCAAATTTGGGGAAGAACACAAATTAGGGTTAGGGTTTTGATGGAAGGGAGAAGAAGAGGCTATGTGGGTGTTAAATAGGGAGGGAAAACCCTAATGTGGCCAGCCATGGGCTGTCCTAGAGTTAGGGTTTGATGAAATTGGCTAAAAGGCTTCCTAATTATCAATTTAAGGCCCTTTAGGAAAAAGCTCCAATTTGACTTATGTTCTAAATCACTAATTGGTTATGAAATACTAATCTAGCTATATTAGATCCTCACTTAAGTTATCTAATCCCTCTACTAATCTTTTATGGTCATGGCTAACCTCTAATCAATGTAGTTCTAGGCTTTCACTAGGAAATGACAAAAATCACAACACATCAATTTAAATAATATTAAAATAATCAAAATTTACCAATTTATCACTAACATGATTTAAATCCATTATTTAATAACTAACATGAATAATTTTACAAAAGTTCAAAATTACCCTCATTTTAAAAAAGTAGTCGTGACACTAAATTTTTCCTAGATCAAAAATCATAAACTTGAATTAGCTGTATGGAATATATTTTCGATCGCGATATGTTATATATTGGGTTATTGAATTTTCAAAATGGTTTATTGAAATTTGTATAGTTTTGGGCTTATATAGCCTAGTAAATAAAATTTGTTATTTTGAACTACTTAAATAATATAGGCCAGATTCATATATGATAATACTTTAGAAATTTGTATAAGTTGGATTTATTTGATATATGTTTTAGCCTCGAGCCTACGTGATTATTTTGAATTTCTACTAGTTTTGGGCCTGAAGGCCTAATAGATATTAATTATTATATTTGATTAAGATATTTGAAAACTTAATTTTATGTGAGCTTGAGCTCATTGGATTATTCTATATTAATATATATTAGTTCGGGCTATGTATTAATTTTACAAAAAAATAATTTGAGTTGCTAATAGATTTTATATGAAGAGATTTTTTGGATTGCGTTGTCATTTGGCTATTAGTCCAATTCATGGAAGATATTTTAGGAGAGTTTCATGGAAGCTTCCTCTCACATGTTTGGGAGCATGCCTCACCAATATTTAATGGGGACTCTCCATCCCTCATCCACAAATCCTAATACATTCCAAGTGTATCGTGTCCGTGTCCATCCTATTTCCTTTTATCATTTTACATTCAATAATTTTTCCGTGTCCACATGTCGGACACAACCAAATCCCTCTCCTCCCTGTCTCCTCTTCGCTGTCGTACTTGTTCCGACCAATATCCGGTCATCCCCATCGACACGCCATCCCCGACTCCCTGTCCGGCCTTCCAGCCACCTGCCCCGACTTTACCAGATCTGTTCCTATCCCACCGCTGCCTTCATCCACCACCACAACCCTCATAGCTGGACTTCCCTACCATAGCCGCCGGATTCGCCAACAACAGAACCATCAACACCACCATTGCTACCACCACCACCATCTACCATCGTCTCCTCCACCGGGACTATCACACCCAACCTCATCCCGCCCAAACCCCAGCTATTCCCACCCAAGCCACCAGTAACCGATCATCATCACCACCATCGCATATTAGAAAGGAGAGAGTCGGGACCTAACCTCTCTGTGTCCGACACTCCGGCCGCTGCCATGAGCCATTGTCGCCTCCTCCAGCAGCCAACCGCCCAGCGCCTCCTGGTTCCCGTCCTCCCCCGCTGACCCAGCGCCACCGTACACCGCGGCCGACGCCGGGCCACTCCGAGCTTCGCCCTAACGAGCACAGCCAAGTCGACCCTCGCCGTCGACCCATCTCCTTGTGCGCCCAGTCGCCTGCTTCTTTCCCTTCCTCCCAGTCGTCGCCCGCACCTCGGGGCGTCGCCACGGATCTGTCCAGATCCGCTGCGGTGCCGAGCGCCGCGACCCCCTTCGAGTCTCCTCCAACCTTGGCCTCAGGTGCCGCTCCCCTTTGTCGAGTCCTCCGGCGCTCTCCGAATCCTCCGTTCGGTGAGCCTCTCATCTTTCACCTCCCCTCACTTCCGTCTCTCTCTGAAATTGGGTTTCGTATTCCAAATGAAAGGCAACCAGAGCCCCCCTCCTTTCCTTAATTGATCTGTATTAAATTGATAATTTTGTAATTCTGGAAATTGCTGAGAAACCCAATTTCGGGGTGGGCTTTTATGAAATGCCCACCCGCTGGATGGGTTTTATGAAATACCCAGAATTAAGTATTTCCACGTTAAATATTCCAAGATTCTCTTTAGATGCTATGTATTTACAAAATTTGTTATTTTCATAGTTCCAAAAATACCCATTCGCGCAAATTTGGTCATATATATATAATTTTGAATTCGCAAACTTAGATTTGGATTGGGAAATTCGTATTCTTCTTCTTCTTCACGAGAAATTTGAAATCCATTGATATCATCTTTATCAGAGATCGCAAAATCGTTCGTAGTTCACTGTGGTTTTCGTCAGTCGAACGTCGATCATCCTTCATCATCATCGATCATCATCATCATCATCTTCGTAGTTTCCGGCGATTAGGTCAATTGTGGAGAGAAAATCTTCTTTTTTTACTTTATATAGATCTTAAAACAAGGTGAGAGTTCAGATCTGTAGAAATTCATCCATCAGCTTCGTATATCTTGAAATTTATGCTGAATTTGAATTTGTCATGAAGATTATTAACTGAGAAACTGTTAGAGAGATATTTAATCTTGTTATTTTGTGCGAATATGTCACCTAATATGACGGAGAATTGTCATTTGTCATAGAGAAATAGCATTCTCCGTTATATTTTCACGAAAAATGATAATTACTTCTGAGAAAGATCATTCTCCGTATGTTATAGACGGAGAAAGATCATTCTCCGTATGTTATGGACATATAGTTATCATTTCGTGTGTTTTTAGACGGATAATGAGCCATTTACTCTTTAAGGATTCAATAACTGCATCAGGCAAATGGCCACCCTTTTTCTTCACCTCATCCATAAGAGAGAGTATTGGGGTGAATGTTGAGACAGCTTTTTTTCTAAAAAAAACAACAATTAGGTTTACGTCAACATTCTTCTTTATTATAACACGAAGAATGACCATTCTCCGCTGTTCAACTACGGAGAATGACCATTCTCCGTGTTCTTACCACGAAAAATGGAAATTACTATGTTAAAATACACGGAGAATGATCATTCTTCGTGTAAATCACACGGAGAATGACATTCTCCGTGTATTTTAACACGGATAATGATCATTCTCCGTGTTAGATACATAGAGAATGGCCATTTCTAGGTCAAAATACACAGAAAATATCATTTTTCGTGTAAAAATACACGGAGAATGATATTCTCCGTGTATTTTTGACACGGAGAATGATCATTCTCCGTGTTAGAATCACGGAGAATGGCCATTTCTAGGTCAAAATACGATGATCATTCTTCTTGTTTCTAACACGGAGAATGTCATTCTCCGTATTAGATACACGGAGAATGGCCATTTCTAGGTCAAAATACACGGAGAATGACATTCTCCGTCGTGTATTTTAACACGGAGAATGACATTCTCCGTGTTAGATGCACGGAGAATGGCCATTTCTAGGTCAAAATACATAGAATATGTCATTCTCCGTGTAAAAATACACGGAGAATAATCATTTTCTGTGTATTTTGACACGGAGAATGATCATTCTCCGTGTTAGAATCACGGAGAATGGCCATTTCTAGGTCAAAATACACGAAAAATGACATTCTCCGTGTGTATTAACACGCAAAATGGTCATTTCTAGGTCAAAATACACAAAAAATATCATTCTCCGTGTATTTTGACACGAAGAATGATCATTCTCCGTTTACTTTGACACGGAGAATGATCATTCTCCGTGTATGATACACGGAGAATGGCCATTTCTAGGTAAAAATACACGGAGAATGTCATTCTCCGTATATTTTAACATGGAGAATGGTCATTTCTAGGTCAAAATACACAGAAAATGTTATTCTCCATATATTTTAACACGGAGAATGATCATTCTCCGTGTCAAAATACACATAGAATGGTCATTTCTAGGTCAAAATACAATGATCATTCTCCGTGTATATTAACACTGATAATGATCATTCTCCGTGTTAGATACACGGAGAATGACCATTTCTAGGTCAAAATACACGGATAATGTCATTCTCCGTGTATTTTAACACGGAGAATGATCATTCTTCGTGTATTTTAACATGGAGAATGGTCATTTCTAGGTCAAAATACACAGAAAATGTCATTCTCCATGTAAAAATACACGGAGAATGACATTCTCCGTGTATTTTGTCACGGAGAATGACATTCTCCGTGGTTGAATAGCGGAGAATGGCCATTTCTAGGTCAAAATACACGAAAAATGACATTCTCCGTGTCTAAATACACGGAGAATCCTATTATCCGTGTTAATCTATAAGGAGAATGATCATTCTCATTTTCCGTGTCAATATAAACGGAGAATGAACATGACTCAAAGTTTTACCTTTTTTTCCCTTCTTCTTGATCTTCTTCTTTTTCTCCTGCTTCGCCTTGTTCTTGTTGTTCTTCTTGTTCTTCTTGTTCTTGTTCTTCTACTTCTTCTTGCACTTCTTTTTCTTTTGTAGCTTTTCGTTTACGAGCAAGCCACTTAACACTCATCCTTTCTTTCTTTGGTTTTTCAACATCTACTTGTTCTCCGTCTTTTCTAACTCGGTCTACATCGATTGATGATGATTGCGATATTGTGTGAAACTTGCGAATGGAGATTCGTTGGCGATTTCTTGTAGGGGTTTTCTAAGATTTTTGGAGGAGATGACCTAAAATCGAAAGCGAACAGAGTATGGAAGAGGAGGGAGCGATCGAAACATTTTTTTGAAGAGTTGCTGGGTTTGTGGATATTCTTAATAAATTAGAAGGACAAAAAGGTCATGCCGTCCCCTTTTATATATTTTTTAGATAATGCTGGGCATGCGATGAAAGTTTTTTTTGCGGTGGGTTTTTCATAAAACTTTTTAAATTTTTGGGCATTTCATAAATTTTCCCATTGTAATTATTAGTGATAATACTTATTAATTCTTAATAGCATTAGTATTATGGTATAGGTTTAGGGCTTTCCCTGCTTGGGCTGAGCCTAGTTTTATTGTATGTAATTATAATAATAATATTTATAGTATATGTGTATTTGTATATATAAATCATTTTGGTGTGATTTTTGGGCCAAGTTTAGGCCTATTAAATTATATATATTTAGACAGAATTATATGGGCTTGGGCTTTACAATTTTTAATATAAATATTATTAGGATAATTTTCATGGGCTTGGGCCCTAAGGGTTTAAAATTTGGATAAGGTTCTATAGATATAAATGATTCTTTTCGGCTTATATAATGCACATACTTTTGGTTTATATCTATATAATAAATATTACTCAAGAAGTTTTATATAAAATTTAGATGATATTTATTATGAGCTCTATTTTATGAATTGGGGCTTTATGTGTTATTAGGCTTTTATATAAATATACTTTTCATTTAAAGTATAATTTAAATGAGTAATTTTAATATAAATTTATAAATATACCTATATATATTCTTGGCCTTGTGATTATCCTTTTAATCAAATTCCTTTAAATCATATCATGACCATGACTAATATAGTCATTTTCTATTCTTTGATCTTGGACTTCTATCTCATCTCGATAATCGTGCCAACTCTGAACTTGGACTCCTACCTACCAATATGGGCTATTTGGACTATTCTAGACTCAATGAAACTGCTGTATCATTATTTGGGACTATCTTGTAGAGCATAGCATCGTACCTATTCTGTATCGACACGTTCGTGTCGTGCACGTCGACTCCAACTAAAATAGAGGCGAGTACATTCACTGATAGTTTTTCGTTTATGTTATTTTCTATGTTTCGTGTATTTAATGTAGATATCTTTGATTTCTTGTCATGTTGGTCACACAGATTGGTATTTGCCTAGATTCCGTCAATAGATGTTATTCCTTGTATTTTTTGGTATATCTTGTGCGAGTCTTGTCCTTGTTGTTGTGCATTGTATAGAAACGATTCCTGTGAAGGTTCGCGACCTTCTCAGAGAATCCGTGTTATAACGTGTCATGGTTGGATCCACTGTATCAGTCGGGGGCGGGGAGTAGCAGTGTAGATATATGGTCAATACCCTCCTTGTGCATGTATAGTTCCTTGTGAGTGTTGATCATACACCTCACGTATGATTAACCAGGCCAGTAGACCTTTTGCAAGTTCCCAAGCTGGCCACATGTTTAAGCTAGGACTTACTCACATAGTATAGATTCTTGACTTTTGTACATGAGATAACCTGTTTTACTCTTCCTTGCTCTACTTTACAGTTTTACCATGCCATTCATGTATACTTTACTTATTCTCGTATATTCTCTCTATTTAATGTTACATAGTCTTTATTATTTATTGGAAAATGTTGCTAGTGATGTGCTCGTTCCAATCCTGACTGGATAACTATTTTTAGGTAATGTTATGCCCCGCACTCTGGACTTCATGATGACAGATCTCGACATTTTCTTGGATGGTGAGTTGACCTCTTGAGAGCTGTAGGCCATATTTTTTTGCTAGATTTATATCTTATTCATCGGATATGTCTCCGATACATTTCTTGATATGTATGATCATTTATTAGATTCTATTGTTGTCTTTCTTTCATTCCTTCCTTAGCTGTATGTGATTTGAGTACATGATATTTTAGTAGATCATAGAACTGTTTAGATATTTTGTTGGGTACTTGACAGCGTTCTAACGTCGATACTGCAATGTAGGCTGGGCGTGGCCCACATACTCGTACCCGAATATCCAGGTGCAGGTCGTGATAAGAACTAAGATTTTACAAATTTTAGCTCTTTTTAGCACTTTTGTATAAGTCTATCATTTTCCTCTGATCTTCTAACAAATCAGTGAAAGCATCAGACAGTTCATCGAAAGTAAATTCTTTATAGAGAGGGTTCGATATTACCTTAGCATCTGTAGCCATAAAGCATAGGTTCGCTGTGTTGCGAGGCTTTTCTTCTTCTTCAGAGTCACTAGCTTCACTTTCACACCAGATGCTAGTGTTAGCATAGTTTTTAGTCGAAGACCTTCTTTTGCTCGTCTGATCATGCCTACTTTCCTTTCTTATAACAGGACAATCCTTCTTGAAATGACCTGTTCTTTTATAGCTGAATCAGATCGGTTCTTTATTGTCTTTAGAATCTTTCTTTTTCTGGCTTGTCTTCTCACATCTAAGGAATCTTCTGAAGTTCCTTGTCATGAGGGCTATCTACTCGTTGTCTGAGCTTTCTGTCTCACTTTCATCGTTAGAGGCTGTCTTGTGGTTAGCTTTAAATGCTATCGTCTTCTCTTTTGGAGCTGACTCTTCGAAATCTTTAAGGTCTAGCTCATGCGTCATAAGCTTTCCCACAAAAGTTCTAAGGGTCATTGTCGTGAGATTATTTCCTTCAATAATGGTCGTTGCTTTAGGATTCCAATTCTTTGTTAGCCCGCGAAGGACCTTCCGAATCTTATCATGATTACTGTATTATTTTCCAAGGGAAGATAGAGGATTAACAATATCTAGAAACCGAGTAAACATATTTGTGATAGTCTCATTAGGCTTCATTTTGAAGGCCTCATACTCTTGTGTTAGTCGTGAGATTTTGGACTCCTTCACTTGTAAAGTGCCTTCATGAGTGACCTGAAGAAGTTTTCAAACCTCGTGAGACGTGACACATATTGAAACTCTATTAAACTCAGTTCTATCTACAGCACAGAATAAAGCATTAATAGCTTTTGCATCAAGACTAGCTAGCTTGTTTCTTTTCATTATTGGAATATCTGTCGAATGGTTTTTTCAACTAGAACACCTTCTACCGTAATAGGTAGTGGTTTCTTATAACCATTCATGACAATCGACCGTAAATCGAAATCAAGAGACTTGAGGTAAAAGCTCATACATGTCTCCAGTACGTGTAGTTTGTGCTATCAAATAGGGGTGGCCTATTTGTTGATTGGCCTTTACCATTGCTTGGATATAGGGATGCCATTTCTCAACGAGTTTTAGTCCGACTAGAGATAATCTGTGGTCTGGTACCAATTGTAGGATCGATGGCACATCTAGAGGGGGGTGAATAGAGTGCAGCAAAAAATAATTACCAATTAAAAATTATCTAAGCAGGTGAAGTCAATGTTCAATCAAATATAATGAAGTAAAGTAGTAAAATAGTAGAGGCAAGAATGCAATATGCAGATACAACAGGTTTATACTGGTTTTCCTCTGAGAGGACTAGTCCAGTTCGCGAGAACTCGTGCTCGCTAAAATCTACTATTTTGAATAGAGATTACACCGCGTGCTTTACTCCGAAGAACACGCCAACTTCAACACCGTCGTATTTT
Organism: Iris pallida; assembly: GCA_029216955.1. NCBI lineage: Eukaryota > Viridiplantae > Streptophyta > Magnoliopsida > Asparagales > Iridaceae > Iris > Iris pallida. The sequence goes on from JANAVB010026799.1 coordinate 17,185,179, forward strand.
TATCCGAAGCCCACGATCAAACTTTTAACAACACCTTTTTTGAGAAAATCTTTGCAGCAAAAAATATTTACCAATTTGAAAACTAAGCAGGTAAAGCAAATATATAAATGAACTTAAATGCAATGAAGTAAAGCAATAAGTAAGTGGAGGCAAGAAAGCAATACACAAACACCAAGATTTATACTGGTTTCCCTCTGAGAGGACTAGTCCAGTTCGCGAGAACTCTTGCTCGCTATAATCCACTATTTTGAATAGAGATTACACCGCGTGCTTTACTCCGAAGAACAGGACAACTTCAATACCATCGTGTTTTTATCTGAAGCCCACGATCAAACTTGAAAACACCTTTCTGAGAAAAGCTTTTATATGCCAAACTTGTATAACTCGAATACTCCTAATCAAAAACCAGCGGCACTAGAAGAATGGGAGTTGTCTTAGAGATTTGAAGATTCAAGCTTTGTAAAGTAGATAGGAAGCTTAGGAATAGATAGAGAACGAAGATTGAATGAGTGAGCTTCTAAATGCCAGTAATCCCGAGTTCGGTTGTTAAGGTTTCAGGGTCATTTGATTTGGTTTGGCTTTTGGATATTGGTTTGGTTTGGGGTCAAGGATTGGATTTGTTTGTTTTTGGTTCAGGATTGAACTTCTAAATGCCAGTGATCCCGACGCACAGTTTTCTAGAATCAAGAAAAGAAAAATATAGAATAAAGTGTAAAAAATTAGTAGAGATGAAATATGTGATCTTTTGTTTCTTTTTATATCGAGCTCGGAGTTTTAAGTCAATTATCGAAATCGGTTTGACCACGGCTGAATGGGCCAACACACCGGAGTTCCGCCGTCGCCCACCACCAATTTTCTGGCCAAGGGCAGCTTGCTGCCAGCATCACACGCCTCCTCGTCGCCTACATCCAGCCTTCTCCTGCCAGAGCCAAACCTCCACAACCCTCTCGACAACTATCAACGCCTGTACCCCAATTCGTAGTGCCCTATCCCACAAACACCATACCGTTCCAGACCCCATAACCGACCACCGCCAGAACACAGAATACCCAACCACCATCGCCAAGGAAATCATACCTGATCTGGCACTGGCCATGGTCGTGCCCCCTCCCTATCGAACGCAGCCGTCTTCTCTGGCTCCTCCATCGGACCTCGGTGAGGCCGCTCATCTCTACGGAGCGCCGCCCCTCTGCCCTAGCTCCTTCGTCGAGCAAGAGGCCAGCCGTCGCTGTTTGTGGGTGTACCGCCGGTGGAAGCCCTCATTTCCAGCCACGACATGCCATGTACCCGTACCCGTCCTCTCCGTCGGATTCTGAGGGTCGCAACCGCCTCTTGCACAGGTAGCCGCCACCGGGTGAGCGCCTACGTGCTCGCACCCCTCCCGAAAAACCGACGCATCCTCCTCGATCTCCTCCAGGCGCCTCCTGTTGTCTTCTCCATGCCCTAACCGTGCTACCACCCACCTGCCGGGGTCACGTCGACACACCCAAGACCGAAAGCGGCCGTCGCCCCGCACGGCAGATCCGTCGTGCCCCCATGGTGAGCTAGACGCCTCCCTCTTAGCTCTCACTCTCTTTTGATTTTCTGTTTCCTCCTCCCTTCCTCTGCTACGCTCTCTCTCCCTCTCTCTCTCTTTCTCTCTCTCTCTTTCTCTCTTTTCTTAACAGAGACTATAGGTGTGGAGAAGGGATAAATTGGGCCAGGTTGTAGTATTAAATAGGTTAACATAATGGGTTGAGAGTTTTTGTCTAATTGATTTATTTGAGCTTTGGGTTTTGGGGCTTGACAATTAATTAGAGTTGGGAATTACGCCATGGGCTATATTATAAGTTTTGGTAACTTGTTAAAATTTTTATTTTAATAAGTTTTTAGATTAAATGACTTTGGGCCTTTAATTGTTCGTTTTGTTTGGTTTTAATGTTTGGGGTTTTACATTTGGGCTTAATAGTTAATATGGGCTTGGGCTAACTGGTTTTCTTAGAATTGTTTAGGATTTATACAAAATATATTAGTTTTGATATATAAATATTTTTAAAATAAAAGTGTATTTTTTTGGTGTTTGAATAAAAAATAGACAGTTTTATTGGATTTTTATATATGTTATTTCTATTAGATTTATATAAAAAGAATAAATTTTAAAATAGATTTTATATAAAATAGATGTCATGATTCGCACTACGCATTCTTAATTCGTCCAAACGATATCTCGTTTGAGACTCTCGATGTCGAAACCAACTAAGCGTTACTCATTCTAAGGCTTGCGCAATATCATCGCTTGCCGACGTACTCGTTCTATTCGTAAATCCTTTAGTCTCGCTCGAATAATTTCTATAACGTCCATACACCACTCAGGGTTCGAGCCATTCGACTAGTCATCGACACTCGTTCTTTTCCTTCTTCGAAGCTATCACATACACCACTCGGAGTCAAGTCATTCTACAAATCCTCAAAAGATTATTCGATTCCCAATCAATGTGTTCAATCGCGCGTTCGTCCATTCCTCAAAGTCTAAGAACCATCTCTCCTGCTCGCTTTAGCGTTGGTCAAATAGCGTCTCTATCAACATACGTTCTAAGTCTCACTTATTCTCGTCCGAGCGATAGTCGGTCTCGCTCTTAAACTCGTTCGCACCAGAAGGTCTAGCTGCGCGATACTCCGCACAACTTAGCCAAAAGGTTGTGTGCATAACCATCCCGTTCGAACTATATTTCAATCTCGCGTACTCGTTCGCTATTGTCAGCGTAAGGTTATTCAAGCACGTCTTGCGTTTGTAACTCTTAGCATCGGTTCCTTCCAAATCAAGTACGTCATGGTTCGGCACAAAGGCTTTCGCCTATCGATCCCGTTTAACCGAGTACTTGTACGAGCTTTTGAAAAAAAAAATATTAGACTTATTGTATGGAACATCCCAAGGCACAATGAGAGAGAGCGTATCCTTCTTTTGTTTCAACGAGCTTTCAAAACTGAGAAAATCGAAATAAAGTCCAAGGACGTAAAGCCGTGCTCTGATACCAATCTGTCATTCCCCGCTCCCGCAGGAGCGATCGTCCTCGCTAAAGCGTGATGTCGCACGGGCCTAGGTTACGCCCGTGCAAGGCTATGTCCAGAAACGACCGATTTGAGCTAGGCCACAGAGTCGCACAGAGTGTCCCCATTTGCAGCAGAAAGTAAATGAACACAAATTGAAGCAAATTCAACTCTTTATTGATATTCAAGAAGTTTACAAGCGGCGCTAGGCCGATATTACAAATCGTTCAAGCTCTCTCTCTCTCTCTGAAACATAAAAGGCGTGCCAAGTGGCTTACAACATGGAATGATTCATGGTGATGTTCCGATACATTATGTCCTGTATATGGTGCTTCAGCTCCTTGCAACGCTCCAAGGCTCCAGAGATAGCTCCGCGCCTTAGCACGTTCGAGGGAAGCTCCGCACCCGACGACATCTCCTGCGTCCTGCAAGCAGACTGTGGGGTTATCAGTACATTATTATGCACTGGTGGGGAGGCTAGCTCGTCCACAATGCTATCATTACCAAACACGTTCTATTTACTTTCGTGCACCGTCTATCATTCATTGTCTTTCTAATCTTGCCTTAGGATCCATTTCATGCATATTTCATAACCTATCTTGTGTTGCCAAATTTAATGTGTTGCCTGGAAATACATGCACGACTTACCCATACTTACCGTCCAGCCTTCCCTGTCCAAAGTAAACCAAGTTAGTCAACAATTCATAGAAAATAACTTAACGTGATTTATGTGAACTTTCAATGTCAAGGGTGTGTCCCTGCCTCGGGTTCTAGCACGTCATAGGCACGTTCATTAACTCATTTGCATGAAGTACTCTTTATCATTCGGTGTGTTACATTTCGAGCATGTTCAGAAGGCACTTGATTTTAGTTAACTTAGACTGCTTTGATTTCAACGCAAGGACTTACACGTGGATTGCCACCAACAAAGCCCACTTAAATCTATATGCACCGGTCGCTGGCATCACAAGCCATTTAGGACATAACCAAGCCGTTGTATTTCTCAACTAACGTAGGGTGCGGGCTGGCACACACCCTGTTAGTCTCTTGAAATACTGCTGCACTTACGTCCCCTGGATGGCCAAGTCCGCACCTAGGCAACCCGTAAGCCATATTTTTAATTTCCGTCCGGACCGGCCATGTCCCCCCTTTGACCGTGCTGCTGGAAATCCCTTATATCTTCCATCTCCCGTATACGAGGGGATTGTCCACGACCATTTCGTATTATTTATCATTTTAACTTAACGGCTGTCTCCGAGCCGTAGGCTAACCCTTAGCCATAATGCGTTATCGACCAGGTTGGCGTCCGTACAGCACGGGTAGCGAGCCCCGTTGCACGTGCCCGTCACACCTGTCGCTAACCATTCCTTTCTTTCTTATCTTTTCTTCATTCTTTCTTTTCTTTCTTTCACTTGTCCGTTTGTTCATTGATTCATTTCATTCACATATTCATTCATTCATTCATCGATTCATTCATTCACTTATTCATTCAATTATACATTTTGTAACTCCCTGTGCGGGAGTCGCCTTGGCGACCCATCGGTCCCATGGCCTTTCAATGTTGCTATACTCTACCCGGAACGACTATGTCGATAGTCTTCCCGTTTCATTGTTGTAAACCATTCATTGTTTCATTGTTGAACGCATAGGGAACTTGAGCGTAAGCTTGTGCCTTAGTACGAGCGTGGAGTGCGGTACGAGAGTTCTCACATTTTCCATGTTCCTTTCCATATTCTATACAAGCATACAAGATAGGATTATTCCCTTAGCTAGGTGCGTTGAGTCATTTATTAACATGCGCGGTGTTATCGCCTAGCGATTCTAGCAATATTGTCCGTATTGTTATGTGTCTAGGCTAAGCAAAGACGGGTTCATCGGAGCCACCCACCTTAGCGATGTTCACATCGGCCGAGCGATACTCCGAGCGCGCCTTTGAAAGTCTAAGTCTGGATACATCTTGACGGGCCAATGTAAGCCTTGCATCGATTCTTCCTCAGGTCGACGCAACTCTTCGGGTCGACGGCTCATTTGAGTCGTTGCACTTGCCGTTTGAATCGACGTTCCGCTAGGGTGGAGCGGGTCATTACATAATACATCACTCAAAACAAGTCTCGTCCTCGAGACTTCCTGAGTGCAGGTCATCCTACCGTTCCTTAACTTATGTCGTGTACGTATCTTAGACAATTTCTATCGAATGGCTTTACCATTCGATGGCATCAAACTATACTCGATACCTTTCCAAGTTTCGTGTCTGCATACGTTTGGTCGATTTTTTATTGAATACTTTTTATTCATTTTAGAGTTGATGGTACTTATTCAATTCAAGCATTTCTTCGACTTGGTTGCTATTTTGACGTGTCATGGGACTGAAATGGTCGCACGAGGTGCGTTGTAATTTATCAAATACGAGAGACGTAGGCTGAGGCAAACTCACTCATTCGTTCATGCGCATCTCAACACCCACTTGCAGCTGCATTCGAGTTCATCATATCGCTGAGTTTGGATCGTGCACGCATTCAAGGCGTCCCCCCGATACGTACATTTCAACCAAGCTTAGCGACTAGCGAAGTCGGACAAGCTACTCGTGATAGTTTCGATTTGCCGATCGTTTTGCTAACTTCGATTTAAAACCGAACTCATGTGTGTATCACATATCGTTTATCTCGGTCCTCGAGATGATTTGATTCGCTTCTCAAGCGCTCTTGTCAACGAAATCAATATGATTTCTTCTTAGCGAAGTCGACCAAGTCTATGAAGTTTCCGTCCGATTCGAGACCAAGTATTACACTATCATCGAGTACGTCTTCCAACCAATGATTCAATTCGTTATCTCGACTTTACTTGCGCATCATCCATTCCTATCATTCCCTTCGTCTGGGGCCATTCTCATTGTCGTTCACGCACACTCCCAATTCTTCGTCCTACTCTAAGTCTTGTTACCCCAAGTCTATCGTCCGTCCAGACGATACTCTAATGTCAATCGCACAGGTTCAATCACTCAGCATAGGGTGGTCCGCCTATCCGCTAGGTCAGCTCACAAGGTCATAGTTACAAGTCAAGTCCGTGGCTCATCGTGCAAGGTCGTTGCACGACGCTCGCCCCAAATCCTATGGTCAAACCATTTGTTCGTTTGTACGGGCGTTTCTACCCAAGTTCGCTTCACTCAAATTTCTAAACATCAAGCAGTGTTCACCCTATTCATATCGAGACATTCCCTGCTCCATGTCTGAGCTCGTTTAGGAAAGTCATCCTACGATAGGTTGTCCTCAATCAAATCCTTGACATGTCAATATCGTGCGCCCGCAATAACAATTATCGTAGTCTGTCTCTTCAAGTATGTTTGATACAATCCACCTATCCCTCCTATCCAATTCATGTAGTCGATCACAAGGTCATCTAGCCTTGCAATATGTCGCGCCCCGATCTCACGTAAGTCGGATTTATCCACGGCGGACATGAATCACCATGTCGACATTCTCGTAGAATAATCGTTCTCATCGGGACCTAACTCTTGCGTTGAGTCTAGACTTACTCATTTTCGATACGTGGATTGGGCCTACTCAATCATCAACTTTACTTCGTCGTCTATTATACGTCCGATCAATCCTCAAATTTGCCTTCGCTTCAAACCACAAGTCGAAGCAATCAAAATTGCCATGTCAAGTTATTTCAAGTCTGATCATTCCTGCTGGACATGAATCACCATGCCAACGCTCACGCGGAACGATCGTCCCAAATCCGACGTGACGTATGTGCGAGGCTGGAGTTGCGCTCGCACAAGACAAGATCGTTATCGTTGTGGTTATCACCGAATAATCAAGTCATTTTCCTTCCTCATTCCAAACATTCATTTCCAACATAGCATCCTTCAAAACAATAACTTCTAACACGATCATCATTCATCGAATTAGAGTACCACCGAATTATCGTACATCGATCTTTGATACGTCTCAATACCATCGATGATGTACATAACCTGACGATCTTCCTTTTGCAACGAATTCCAAGTCGTGCAGCTTAATTTCCTCAATTCACATTGTCGCGTGCTAACTCTTCATCGAGCAACATCAATTTAAATTCCTTAGTCATTCTCGTATCTTCAAATCAACGTTTCCTATGCACACTATCTTCCGACCGTGCTATTCCCGATCTCGTCCATGAGTAATTCACCTTAACTCAAGTTTTAATCCATTCAACTAAATTCAAAATCGTATGCACGATCTTCTATGTTTCCTCGACCAAGACCTCCATTCGTTTCATGATTCGCACTACGCATTCTTAATTCGTCCAAACGATATCTCGTTTGAGACTCTCGATGTCGAAACCAACTAAGCGTTACTTATTCTAAGGCTTGTGCAATATCATCGCTTGCCGACGTACTCGTTCTATTCGTAAATCCTTTAGTCTCGCTCAAATAATTTCTATAACGTCCATACACCACTTAGGGTTCGAGCCATTCGACTAGTCATCGACACTCGTTCTTTTCCTTCTTCGAAGCTATCACATGCACCACTCGGAGTCAAGTCATTCTACAAATCCTCAAAAGATCATTCGATTCCCAATCAATGTGTTCAATCGCGCGTTCGTCCATTCCTCAAAGTCTAAGAACCATCTCTCCTGCTCGCTTTAGCATTGGTCAAATAGCGTCTCTATCAACATACGTTCTAAGTCTCACTTATTCTCATCTGAGCGATAGTCGGTCTCGCTCTTAAACTCGTTCGCACCAGAAGGTCTAGGTGCACGATACTCCGCACAACTTAGCCAAAAGGCTGCGTGCATAACCATCCCGTTCGAACTATACTTCGATCTCGCGTACTCGTTCGCTATTGTCAGCGTAAGGTTATTCAAGCACGTCTTGAGTTTGTAACTCTTAGCATCGGTTCCTTCCAACTCAACTACGTCGTGGTTCGGCACAAAGGCCTTCGCCTAACGATCCCGTTCAACCGAGTACTTGTACGAGCTTTTGAAAAAAAATATATTAGACTTATTGTATGGAACATCCCAAGGCACAATGAGAGAGAGCGTATCCTTCTTTTGTTTCAACGTGCTTTCAAAACTGAAAAAATCGAAATGAAGTCCAAGGACGTAAAGCCGTGCTCTGATACCAATCTGTCATACCCCGCTCCCGCAGGAGCGATCGTCCTCGCTAAGGCATGATGCCGCACGGGCCTAGGTTGCGCCCGTGCAAGGCTATGTCCAGAAACGACCGATTTAAGCTAGGCCACAGAGTCGCACAGAGTGTCCCTATTTGCAGCAGAAAGTAAATGAACACAAATTGAAGCAAATTCAACAGTTTATTGATATTCAAGAAGTTTACAAGCGGCGCTAGGCCGATATTACAAATCGCTCAAGCTCTCTCTCTCTGAAATATAAAAGGTGTGCCAAGTGGCTTACAACATGGAATGATTCATGGCGATGTTCCGATACATTATGTCCTGTATATGGTGCTTCAGCTCCTTGCAATGCTCCAAGGCTTCAGAGATAGCTTCGCGCCTTAGCACGTTCGAGGGAAGCTCCGCACCCGACGACATCTGCTGCGTCCTGCAAGTAGACTGTGGGGTTATCAGTACATTATTGTGCACTGGTGGGGAGGCTAGCTCGCCCACAATGCTATCATTACCAAACACGTTCTATTTACTTTCGTGCACCGTCTATCATTCATTGTCTTTCTAATCTTGCCTTAGGATCCGTTTCATGCATATTTCATAACCTATCTCGTGTTGCCAAATTCAATGTGTTGCCTGGAAATACATGCACGACTTACCCATACTTACCGTCCGGCCTTCCCTGTCCAAAGTAAACCAAGTTAGTCAACAATTCATAAGAAATAACTTAACGTGATTCATGTGAACTTTCAATGTCAAGGGCGTGTCCCTGCCTCGGGTTCTAGCACGTCGTAGGCACGTTCTTTAACTCATTTGCATGAAGTACTCTTTATCATTCGGTGTGTTACATTTCGAGCATGTTCAGAAGGCACTTGATTTTAGTTAACTTAGACTGCTTTGATTTCAATGCAAGGACTTGCACGTGGATTGCCACCAGCAAAGCCCACTTAAATCTATATGCACCGGTCGCTGGCATCACAAGCCATTTAGGACATAACCAAGCCGTTGTATTTCTCAACTAACGTAGGGTGCGGGCTGGCACACACCCCGTTAGTCTCTTGAAATACTGCTGCACTTACGTCCCCTGGATGGCCAAGTCCGCACCCAGGCAGCCCGTAAGCCATATTTTTTATTTCCGTCCGGACCGGCCACGTCCCCCCCCCCTTTGACCGTGCCGCTGGAAATCCCTTATATCTCCCACCTCCCGTATACGAGGGGATTGTCCACGACCATGTCGTATTATTTGTCATTTTAACTTAATGGCTGTCTCCGAGCCGTAGGCTAACCCTTAGCCATAATGCGTTATCGACCAGGTTGGCGTCCGTGCAGCGCGGGTAGCGAGCCCCGTTGCACGTGCCTGTCACACCTGTCGCTAACCATTCCTTTCTTTCTTATCTTTTCTTCATTCTTTCTTTCACTTGTCCGTTTGTTCATTGATTCATTTCATTCACATATTCATTCATTCATTCATCGATTCATTCATTCACTTATTCATTCATTCATTCATTCATTTATATATTTTGCAACTCTCTGTACGGGAGTCGCCTTGGCGACCCATCGGTCCCATGGCCTTTCAATGTTGCTATACTCTACCCGAAACGACTATGTCGATAGTCTTCCCGTTTCATTGTTGTAAACCATTCATTGTTTCTTTGTTGAACGCATAGGGAACTTGAACGTAAGCTTGTGCCTTAGCACGAGCGTGGAGTGCGGTACGAGAGTTCTCACATTTTCCATGTTCCTTTCCATATTCTATACAAGCATACAAGATGGGATTATTCCCTTAGCTAGGTGCATTGAGTCATTTATTAACATGCGCGGTGTTATCGCCTAGCGATTCTAGCAATAGTGTCCGTATTGTTATATGTCTAGGCTAAGCAAAGACGGGTTCATCGGAGCCACCCACCTTAGCGATGTTCGCATCGGCCGAGCGATACTCCGAGCGCGCCTTTGAAAGTCTAAGTCTGGATACATCTTGACGGGCCAATGTAAGCCTTGCATCGATTCTTCCTCAGGTCGACGCAACTCTTCGGGTCGACGGCTAATTTGAGTCGTTGTACTTGCCGTTTGAATCGGCGTTCCGCTAGGGCGGAGCGGTTCATTACATACAAACCCAACTATTGTTATTGAATGATAGCTAAGTCATACACCTCACATATGGGTTAGCCGCACCAATATTTAAAGATAGCCATCGTATGATGTACCGTATTAGCCCATTCGTTCATATGTCAAAAGGTATTTCAAAGTACTATTTGGTTAAGTTTACTTGTTCATGTTTATTTCCAGTTGTCTTGTTCATACATGTTCCTGCTAGTAGTTCTTCTACATGTTATTGTTTCTAGTTCATGTTCCTTTACTGTTAGATTGTATCTCTATTGTCTAACTTTATTTTGAATTAAGCTACATAAATGCAATAGGGTTGTACTTTGCTCCTTTCCTAACAGGTGACTTGCATGTTTCGTACTTTCGTGCTATGGACCATATGGGTAGAGATAAAGATCTTGGAGGTTAACCTTAGATTCTAGATAGAGTAGACACTTTTTTGTATTTATATATTTAGCAATTTTTTGTATTATTAGAATTGTAAATAAAATAATTATTGTGAATGAGCAAATAGATGTGATTTTGTTATTTTTAGATTGACATTGAGACCTAGACAGTGTATTACCATCGATGTTGTGGCATATGCTGCACTTGGCTACGTACTCGTATCTCGAAAAGCAGATGCGGGCTGTGATAAGTTTTTTTGGTAGCCCGTACAGGTTTGTTTTTGCAAAATTGTGTGAACTTGTGATAGTACTTAAGTTAGTCGTACTATTGCGGGCCTGTGATTAGGAAGTACTCATTAACAATTAGGATTGATTTGGTTTTTAGGAGAATGACTAGGACTAGGAGTCCCTTATTCAATTTGACTGTTGGGTAGCTAAGATTACTATATAGGCATATGATTTAGGTAAGGATTCTAAACCCTATTAGATAACTTGAGGAATTTTCATAGAGGGATATACTATTGTATTTAATATAATGGTATGATCAAAGGTGGGTAGACTATTCGCCTAGTAAATTAGGACCTCCTAGGATTCAATTCCTGATTTTGATCATTTGTGCAATTTTATTTTTTGCCCTCTTTAAATATCATCATAATATCGTAAGGTCCGTATTGCTTATTTATTTCTTATTGGGCATAAGCAATTATTTTCTAAGATTCAATATTCTATTTTCAACTATTTAGTTTTGAGCCTAACCTGATTCAATTATTCAAGTCGTCTTCGTTCATTTTTCTATCATTTTATTTTCAAAATTGATACCTTCACTTCAAGGATAGATACTTACATTTTTCCTATCATGATCGATTTGTTAGAATTTCTAGAAGCTCCTTTGAAACTCTTTTGGATATAGGTGGAATAATTTTCGATGACTTACAATGGCAAGGCAGATGCGCACTGTCCCCATTTATTTGAATTATAGAGACTGCGGGTTCACTGCAGCTAGCAGTTCACTGGAAAGACATGACCCCTAAGTTGATGTAATTTCAAATAAGCATAGGTTATCAAATATTACTAAAACTAAGTCCTAATTGTCTTACTTTGATCCTTGAGTGGTTATGTCAATACTGGATAGAGTTAATAAAATATTCGATACCGTATCCTTGTTTAAGTCATGAAACCAAGAGTTCATTACAGTCAGATGTACACTGGCGATGCATAAATTCTTGGTAAAATGACTTCGAATATGTTTACGGTTCTCGGATACTATAGAGGCTGTATCTTTTATTGGCATATGACTATTAATTTTCCAATTTGATTTGGTATCTTATTTCCTATTAGCATCTTCTCTATTAATTGGTAATTCTTCCCTTCTTTCTTATATTTCCTATTTGAGAATCGTCATTTAGTTTCTTTCTTCCTAGTAAACATTTAGAACCAATTACTATATTTGATCATATTCCACTAGATTTATAATCATACCTAGATTTTGAATCTATGATCGTGTCTAAATGATTTGGTTTAGTAATTGATTGTGCCAAAACGATTTCGATTTTTGATCATTCTTAAACATAATTGGTCGTGTCTTGACCGTTCGAACTATAAATTCATCGTGCCAATCACATCTTATCTTAGGTTTTAATTCTCTCCACGATTATACTTAGAATATTTTGGTCAATCGTATCATCTTCTTGATTATATTCTTAGTCGTACCTAATCGTGCCATTTGAAATTTCGAGGACGAAATTTTTTTAAGATGGGTAGATTTGTAAGCCCACTTCCCGCATTTTTGAAATATATTTATTTATTTTATTTTAGTTTTAAATATAATTTTTTATTTGATAATAAATTTTATTTTTTTAAATTATATTATAGAAAGGAAGAGATTTATTAAATGTTTTATTTAGAGTTTCTAGAAATATTGTTCAAATTATTTGGATGATATAAAATATTAATTTATATTATTATTTTTGTAAGATTAGATTTGAAAATATACTTTAAATATTATGTAATAAGATTGAATATTATTTTGAATAACTATTTTTATCAAAGACTAGAATAGATTTGATCATTCATAGATTGATTGAATTATTTATATTTATGAAAAGATTTAGTTTGAACTAAATCTTATTCCTTCTCTATTTAGAAAACCCCTCTCCTATATATATATATATATATATATATATATGAGTCTTCCCCTATTTTTCCATAACCACAATCTCCTTTTCCAGCCAACACAGATCACCAGCAGCCGTTTTTTACACCACAGCTCGACTTCCCATCGGTAAATCACACTGCCACCACCATCCTCATCGTGTTGTTGTGTTTGTGTCCATATATCCGTTCTATTCTATTTACAATAGTACAACATATAAATAGCTTGGGTCCGATACCCCGAACACGACCACACGACTAACAAAGTTTTTTCCTCTGTGCCCGAACAATTCGGACACACCACCATCAATATACAAAAATTAAAATAAGAGTCTGATCCAAACCTACAGGAGTGCCGTCGTCGCTTGGCACCAATTTTCTGCCCAAGGGGAGCTTGCTGCCAGCATCACACGTCTCCTCGCCACCTGCATCCAGCCGTCTCCTGTCGGAGCCAGCCCTCCCCCACCCTCGACCACCATCAGTGCCTACACCCCAACTTGTAGTGCCCTGTCCCACAAATACCACACCGTTCCAGACCCCATAATTGACCACCGCTATAACACAGAATACCCAACAACCATCGCCAAGAAAATCATACCTGATCTGGCCGTCGGCTATGGCCGTGCCCCCTCCCTGTCGAACACAATCAGCTTCTCCGGCTCCTCCATCGGACCTCGTTGAGGCCAATCGTCTACACGGAATGCCACCCCTCTGCCCTATTTCCTCCGTCGAGCACGAGGCCAGCTGTCGCTGATTGTGGGTGCACCGTCGGTGGAAGCCCTCGTTTCCAACCACGATATGCCAAGTAGCCGTAGCCGTCCTCTTCCTTGGATTCCAAGGGCCGTAACTGCCTCTCGTATCGGTAACCGCCACCGGGTGAGCACCTACGTGCTCGTGCCCCTTCCGAAATGCCTCCTCCTCGATCTCCTCAAAGCGCCTCCCGCTATCTTCTCCGTGCCCTAACAGTGCTTCCACCTGCCTGCCAGGGTCGCGCCAATACGCCCAACACCCAAAGCGGCCACCGCCCTGCACGGCAGATCCGTCGAGCCCCCATGGTGAGCCAGACCCCTCCCTCTCAGCTCTCCCTCTCTTTCCTTTTTATGTTTCCTCCTCCCTTTCTTTGTTATGCTCTCTCTCTCTCTCTCTCTCCTACAGAGAGTGTAGGTGTGGAGAAGGGATAAATTGGGCCAGGTTGTAGTATTATATGGGTTAACATAATGGGTTGAGGGTTTTTGTCTAACTGATTTATTTGAGATTTGGGTTTTAGGGCTTGAGTATTAATTAGTGTTGGGAATTAGGCTATGGGCTATATTATAATTTTTGGTAACTTGTTAAAAATTTTCTTTTAATAAGCTTTTAGATTAAATGACTTTGGGCCTTTAATTATCAGTTTTGTTTGGTTTTAATGTTTGGGTTTTACATTTGGGCTTAATAGTCAATATGGGCTTGGGCTCACTGGTTTTCTTAGAATTATTTTAGGATTTATACAAAATATATTAATTTTGATATTTTTTTTAAAGTGTATTTTTTTGGTCTTTGAATAAAAATACATGGTTTTATTGGATTTTTATATATGTTATTTCTATTAGATTTATATAAAATAAATAAATTTCTAAATAGATTTTATATAAAAGTTTATTTGACAAATTGGGTTTTAGCCTTAAAATGATTTTTTCTAGCTTTCCAAGTGCTACCTAAAGTAGTTGCCTATTAATATATAGTTTTCTATATAGTAAGTATTTCATGAAATAGTTACAAAATATTTTCTGAATTAGATTATATATTTTACCCGAATTTCCTTTCGAATATCAATCTTGCCCATGGCTAATCCAAACTTTCCTATTTCTTTTCACAATCCTAACTGATTCATATCGACCCTAGGCTAATTGGACCGTTCCAGACCCAGTGGCACGATCCGTTCCATCATTTGAGGTTATCTTGCCTACTTATGACATCTGCGACTATTTTGTGCCAACATGATCAAGTCACGTCAACTGCAATTATTTGAGGCAAGTACACTATTGCTTTATGTGCTTCTTACATTATAATGCTATCTTTTATTGCGTTTCATTGAGTATCCAATTTGTGACACGATTGTTACACGATAGGCTTGATTATGTTATTGCTCGTTTATTGACAGTTTAGTGAGTCGGGAGTAGACATATTTAGTAGGTATGTGAACAAACCCAACTATTGTTATTGAATGATAGCTAAGTCATACACCTCATGTATGGGTTGTAATGCCCCGCTCCGCGCAAGGCATTTGGTTGGCTTGTTGGAGGGGATCAGAATGTTGGACCGTGACTTGTGTTGGAGATCAAGAGAGTTGAGACTGATGCAGTCTCACTTAGTTGGCTAGACAGATTAAGTGTTGGAACGTGGCTCGTTGATGGAGCTATGCTTAAGGGAAATGTGTACAACCAGAATAAGAAGACCCTTTTATGCAGGCAAGTAGAACTGTCCTCCTTCCTCCTTATTCCTGCATGCTTAGTAAATGGAATAACGTGATGCTATGAATTGTTCCTAAATGTTCCATGTTGTAGTTGCTGAATAATAGAGATGCCTATGTTGAGAATTATTGAAGTGAATAAGATATGAATATTCAGCTGCTGATTGAATCACACTCGAACTGCTAATGTAACTTGATGCATGAGAATGAATTGATAATGTCCCTTATGCTTAATCTTGATGAAATGAATGAATCACTGGAATAATCGAGATGCTGCGTGAATAAGACATGACAAAAGAACTGGCTATGCTACTAACACAATGAATTGGATAAGACTCTTGAATCATGTACTCTCTGTATAACTGTTGTAAAGAAATGAGATGGTGCCTATTTTTGTATAAGCAATAAAATGAATAATAACTGTCCTAATGAAACAAATGAAAAGCTGCTTGTCCCTTTGAAATGAATGAAATGTTATTGGTTCCTCATTGAGAGGGATGCTATGAGAAATGTGTAATGATTAGTCGTTGAACACGGCTCGGGATTGAGATGAGATGTTGAACTGTTGGCTCTGCCTACTTTCAGTTGCTTTACCATGCATTTGTGTTATCGAGTCGATACGCATTTGCATGGTCATGGACGTACTTGTACAAGTCTGAGTAAGTTTCCACGAACGGTACCTGGGGCACCGGGACCGATTCGACCCGAGAGAAAACATTGGTCGTGCTATGGTAGCACGAGATATTACGGGACATTCGGCTAGGCTTGCAACCTACCCTGGAATGGTACGTCGTAATACCCGTTGGAAAGTCCTTTATGGTACAGTTTCATCAACGACCATGTAGTCAGGATGCATGCTAATAAATGTTTTGTGCAGACATAGTAAGTATATCATATTATCCTGTATTTTTATGCAGGTACGAGGGAGTTGGCTATCGGTAAGAAATCACTTAAATGTGATATACTCAGTATATGTGTTTGTTTAACTTGCATGCCTAACGTGCCAAGTAAATGATGCTATGTGTAGTCTTTCAATGTGAGAACCTGCTTAACATGTTAAATTCAGCATGCTAGAAAGATTCCTTGCTATAAACGTTGCTCAAACATAACATACATGCTAATGGATGTTTGAAGTGAGAATTATCATAACACGTTTAAGATGTTAATATTAACGATGCCTCAATGATGTCTTTGCATGATAACACCAAGAATGCTATAATGATATGTCCACATGAATATTGCTAAGAATATGTTTATATGCTTCACTATGATTATCGCCCATGAACTGTAAACTGATGCTAGGCCCCAAATAGAAAGATCATTCTAATAAATGCTCCTTAATGGTTATACAAATGTTGGTTTGGGTGAGTGGGTTGGATTCTGCTTGCCAGTATATAGATGATGTGCTGACCCACGTTTTGTGGGAAGGTGCTCATGCTTGAGATGTTCTACACACGAATATTGGCTTAATTGGTCCCGCGGCATCGAAGATTTGTTGGGCATACAGAAGCTCTCCTTGTACAAGATGATGTCTTCTATTTATTAAGGGCATAATGTATGGAACATTGCAATCAGTTGTACCAGTGAGTTGTAAGCCTAGTCGGTATATCCAGTTGTAATGCAATGTATCCAAGTATCAAATGTAAGCTGTATAGCATTATTCCGTTGGCTTCCAATGTAAAGTGAGATTGGTTGTAAACATTGTACTTCAATACAAGTCTTGTACTTTTCTTCAATTATCAATAAAGAGAATAAAGTTCTATATATCTCTGTGTGACTTCAAGTTATCCTTTTATCTCTGCTGCTGTAAAGAAGTGATGTATTTCTATTCAATGAGAGAGATTGTCCTCATTAACTTCAATTTATCTGCTTCTGTTGTTGCGATGTGTTTCAATTTGAAGATAATCAATTATGTACCATCTTTGCCTTGTACAAGTGCAACACCAGACTTGTACGACATCATGCCCAAGCGATGACGATTGATTCCAAGAGATAAAATATGTGAATAAATGACTCTACGAATCGGGGCGTGATAAATTGGTATCAAAGCACGGCTTTACGTCCTTGGTCTCTTCTTTGATTCGTTTCAAATCAAAGTTCCATCGACGATTAACCAAAGTTGCTTCTACGATCACTCAACGTTGCTTCTGCGATTAAATCAAAGATTGTTTCTGCGATTATGCTGTTGTTGTTCGGTAATCATCCTATGTTGTTTGTGTTTGAAAGATTGTTGACCCTCTTGGCTCCTCACTGGATGTTCCATACAATAAGTCTAAATACAATGTGATGCCCCTGAATGAATGATTATTGTTGGTATGGACACAAATAACCCAACAATGACTCGATGCCATAGTATGTTATATTGTGAATGCTGTTTGGAATGTGGGAATAAAGAAAAGAGGCTATGTATGTTGTAACAAGTTGAGAATTGCATGTGATATTGGAGAAAGAATTTGGAAATAAAATATTTGATGGATGAGTTCAACAGAACGGATGAGTTGATTCATGGGTGATGGATAGTACTTTTGAGACCCTAAGAATGTTGGCTTATGATATTGAGACCCCGAGATGTTGGCTGAGTATTGTGATCATTATAGATCACGAATGTACGGAATAGAATTGGGACTATATGTGGGTACTGGGTAGTGCCAAAACTTAGCTGTGAGTCATGTATTATTGTTAGATGACTAGAGTATCCCGTGATGGTGATGTTATGTTGGATAGCGAGAATTCTAGAAATTGTAATGGGTGGCTTGGTTAGAAATTGTTTAGTCGAGTGATGACTCATACTAGTAAGACAGTTGCTATGCTATGGGTAAATAGATTTGGCTAGAGAATGTTGTGGCTTAGAACATTTGAATGTTGACTTCGATTGGTTAGATGCAAATCATATGTGGCTAATACAAAGTTGGTTGCTAAGCTGAAAGTTTGGAAATATTGTCGGTGAACCAAAAGAATATTAGAAATCGGTGCCGTGACCCTAAGGTATAATAAATGTTAATCCATCTTGATCACCAAAGGATAGTCCTTGCACATGTGTAAGTATGTTGAGGAATTGAGGTGTATTACAAAAGTAACAAGTAGTTGTAGGTCCTAAAAATTAAGTTGCACCCATCAAAGAAGTCATGAAAATCAAATTGTGCATCCTTCAAATGAACTGCGCAGGAAACAAATTGCGCAACACCTCAATTGTGCAGGCTGAATTGCACACACGTCCAAGTGCGCAAGCTGACGTGGCCTCGTCATCATTATCTGACAGAGAATCAGATCTTCTGACAGCTGGCAGCCCGAAGAACGAGGAAACTGTTCGTTTCTCGTACAGCACAGCGCTCGAGGACAGCTGTACATACAGCACAAGCTACCAGCCCAATCGAAGCACAATCTGCCAGACTTCCTACAGCGTAATTCAATCCAGCGCAATCTGAAGCCAGCGCAGTTCATGTGGCGCACTTCATCAAGACAACTGACAATTTACACGTGGCCTACACGCCATCAATTACTCACCACGTGGCAACCGTCTGTACACGACCAAGCGCATTTCAATTAAACAATGCCACGCGTCACATACAGGTGGTCCACGATCGAGTAACTGCCAGCGCAGTTCGCCGCTTGCACAGTCCAATGTCTGTGCAATCCATCCTGCGCAACTTAGAATAACTAAAAGTTAGTTATTTCCAGAACTCTATAAATAGAGTTTCAAGTCTTCATTAACACAGATCATATCAGAGATCACACAGAGATCATCACCAGAGATCATGAGTTCTTGCCAAAGTGCTGCTGCATTCTTCAGAGGCTACAGTCTTCAAAGTTCACATCGTCCAAGGGATAAATCGATCGTCTTCAGATCGGATTCCTATAGTTATACTTTCCCAGAATTCTTATAATCTTCTTACAAAGTTTGTGAGATAAAGATCAACTTTTGTTTTTGCAAACAAAATGGCGACTCTGCTGGAAAAGACGCAGAAGACGCTGGTTGTAAAGTTCAACCAGACTGCCTACGAGGCGATGATTAACTCCAGAACCACCCCTCGCACTGCAACAACTTCTGCCACGAGCAAAGTTTACCCAGTGTGGTTCCCCAAGACTGTGGCGCAGTCTGCTGTCTCTGCTGCTCAGCCTGCTGCGCAGTCTACTGTCTCTGCTGCCAAGACTGTTGCGCAGTCTGCTACTACTGCCCATGCGCAGTATGCTGCTCCTCTTGCCAGTGCACAAACCACTTCCTATGCTGCCCTGTCAAAGTACAAGACTCCTCTTCCCCTGGCGCAGTTGGCTGCAACTCTTCCTATGCAATCCACCATTCCAGCAACCAGAGTGCAACTCAAGCACTCTGGCATCAAGACTTCTGCTGCGCAAGCTGCTGTGACTGTGGCCAAAAGACCTTCTGTCAAAGCTCCTCATGTACAACCTGCCAGTGCGCCAGCAACCACTCCAACCCCTACGCAAACTGTGCCAGTGCAGTCTAAGAGGGACAGCGCTTTGGCTAATCTCTCTTCTTCTCACAGCAAAGGGAAAAACTCTACTCCTCTTCCCAAGCATCCTGTTGCTCCAGCGCAATCCACTGGGGGTAGTTTGTTGACTATTCCTCCTCCGCCTCAGAACAAAGGAAAAAGCCCGTTGGTCTTTTCTCAAACTTCCTCGTCCCACGACTTGGAAGACAACAAAGGAAAATGCTCTTTAGCTAACCCTTTTTCACAAAACAAAGTAAAAGGCCCTTTGGTCTTTTCTCAGTCTTCCTCGGTTTTTACCGTAGAAGATCAATCTGAACGTGCCTCGGCACCAGTCAGTACAAGAACTCTTTTAAACAAGGGTTCTTCTTCCCTCCTTGCCAAAAGAAAGTACACTGATCAAAGAAGTATTTTGCCTACTCCGGTAGCAGAATTCCAAGATCTCCCAACTCTCAATATATCTCGCTCTAAACAGGGAAAATTACTGGTGTCTCAGACAGAAACCCTTGGGGGTGAGTTTGCTGATTTAAGAACCTATCTCAATAGACCAACTTCGGCGAAACGTAAACAGCCAATGCCGAAGACCAACCAGCATCAGAGGCAAACTTCCAGGATCAAAAATCCTGACACCTATGCTAATGAAGTGAGTACTTCCCTGTACACTCAAGGGACAAAACATTTGAAGAACCGGAACCATGTTCCGAATATTGTCAAAGAACATATCCCTCAGACTTCTTCTCGTCCCGTCATCGTTCCTGATCTTCGAGAACACCTTAAACAAAAATGGGACAACATCTCAACACCTCCAGTACAACCACTGGGACACCATTGTAATCACAAGGTTGTCATCAAGTGTTGTTGTCAGACAACAAAATGATCTGTCTTCGATCGTTTGAATTTTACAAACTCTGAACCTATGTCAGAAGATGAAGACGAAGTGTTGTACGCTTCCGTCAACATGACTTCCAGAGACACTGGGGGTAGGAAGTGCTCTAAGCACAGCAAGCCTCGTAAGCGCAGCCAGCGGTATTTAAATCTACTCCAAGAATCTTCTGAAAGAGTATTTCGACATACCAGATCCCGAAGCCGAGATACAATCGGTCAAAGGAACCTTCTCCAAGATCCTTCCGGTCATCTCCCTCTTTCTCACTCAGGAGATGATTCTTTCACCGACTATGATGCATACAGCAAAAGTTCTGAACAGACAGTGTCTTCCATTGCACCAAGAGAAGTGACAACTTATGTTGTCACTGAAGATCCAGATGCTTCTAGTTCGGCTAGTCAAGAACAACGAATAGCTGCATTAGAAGACAAGTTGAAGACCATGGCTGAAATGGTTGCAAGTATGTATTCTATCATCGTGGCTCAACATACAGTACTACCGACTATACCTGCTGCAAATTCTGAGATTATAGCATCGTCGGTGCCTGTCAATGCAGGGCTGGGGGTAGCATCTCCTCAAGTACCTTCTGTACAAATTCAACCTACACCCAGTTAGTCAGGTGCTGGGGGTAGTGCTTACCACGCTGTTCCTCCCCCTAACACTCTGATTCAGCCTGCTCCTCCTACATCAGTGGAGGATGCCAATGAAGCTGTCAAACTCCTGTGCACTCAATTCGAGGCCTTCAAAGAGAAAGACAACTTACAGAGGTTGGGGATCAAACAACCCTACCCAGTTGAATGGAAGGAAGTCCCATTTCCTCCAAAGTACAAAATCCCAACAATCTCGTTGTTTGATGGCAGCACTTCTCCTAGTCAGTTCATTAACCACTTTGAGGTAATGACTGACCAACTTCAGCCAAATGACGCTCTTCTTACCAGAGTATTCGTCGGCTGTTTAGCCAGTGTGGCATATGATTGGTACAGAAGCCTGCCCGATGGCTGTATCACCTCCTTCTCAGGTCTAAAACAAATCTTCTTGGAACGATTCTATGAGGGGATCAACGACATGACCATGTCAGCCTTCAATAAAATCAAACAAAAGCATAATGAAACCGTTGAGAGTTTCATTGAAAGGTTCTGCCGAGAAGCCTTAAAAATGCCTCCTGGAACTCCGGCCGCTGTCACCATAGACACCTGCAAGGCAAATCTTTTGCCTATCATTAGCATGTGGACGGGGTCAATCCAGTTCCAAGACTGGCCATCCTTCGTTGTCAACGCTAAAGCAGCTGAAGTTAGTGCTGGCAAATTCAAGCAGCTAGGGGTACACATGTCTAACCCCGACCGGGATAAACATCAGACATCGGGTGGTGGTAATCGTCAGAATAACCGCAAGGGAAAAGAGACTTTGAATATCAACCTGAAGAACAAAGAATCTATGGCGGTCAACGTAGCTCCACCTACGTCTACTTCTACTCCTTCTGCACCTCCACCAAGGGAACCTCGTCCGAAAGTAGAGTACTCATTTGACGAGAATGATACCGTGAGCATCTTTGATTGCTTGATCAAAAGCAATAAGCTCCAACTCCCAGACCCGAAGAAGCTGGTGAGGTCGGTAAGACTGATCATCCCAAGTATTGTGTCTATCACAGGTTCATTGGGCATCCCACTCGAGCATGTTATGTGCTCAAAGGCAAAATTCAGGAGCTAGTCAACGCTGGTGTTGTCACTCTGCAGCAAGACGAGAAGACTGTTACCGCGAACATGGTCTCAGTTCAGTTCGGTGACTTCCCTCCGCAGATGGTACAACATGGTGTCATCCCTATCCCTAAAGCTACTCTTGAGATCGAAAATATCCCTCCTCCACAAAGTAAAGGTCTCGTCCCCTTGTCTCTGGACAATGGCGAGATTATGTGGATCCGCCCTGATCTTGCTTCGGAGTTCGAACTTTCCTCCTCCTCCAAGAAGAAAGGACGCTCCAAAGGCAAGACCAAGACTTGCAATATGGTGTCTTTTGACCCCATAGTTGAAGAGAAAATCTTGTTGGGCACCAGATCAGGGAAAGCCTATCTAAAGGATTATTCTGAAGCTCAAGAGAATCCTGCTTCTTCTTCTGAACCCGCTCCAGTGTAACCTGCTTCCAATGAGGACATCCCTTCTGCCTCCTCACCGGTTGTAGAACCCACTTCTCCCAAGCCGACAGTCGCTGACAAAGGCAAACAACAAGTCCGCTTCGACAAACCTTTGAAGAAGTCATCTCCCTCAGGACTTGAGAAACCTTACAACTTTGATATCTTGGCTCAATTTACCAATACACCGGCCAGGCTGTCATTCTTCGAGCTCTTGCGCCTCTCCAAAGAGACTCGAGAAACTCTGAGTGAAGCTCTCATGCAGGCAGACACTTGTCTAGCCCTTCTGAAGAAGCCGAAAGCAGAGCCAGTTTCTTGCCTCCATTGTCATAGTGTGTTGGAATTAATTCCAAACATTACCTTCACACAGGATGACATGCTGATGGAAGAAAATAGGCATGACCGTCCTCTATACTATACAGGATATGTCGACTCGATGAAAGTCGATCGTATTCTGATAGATCCAGGGTCTGCCCTCAGCATCATGCCGAAGACAATGTTAGATGCACTGAAGATCCCAATGCATAGTCTTTCCAGTACAATCACCACCATCCTTGGGTTCAATCAGGGAAGAAGTGAACCTCTGGGCAAGATTCGCCTAAAACTCCAATTAGGCAATCTCCGCACAAAGGTGACCTTCTACATCATTAACAACCATGGTTGTTCTTACAATGCTCTGTTGGGGAGACCATTCTTGCATGAACACAACATTGTTCCTTCGACTCTTCATCAATGTTTCAAATATGTTGATGATGACAATGGAGAGGTTCAAAAGGAGGTTGCTGATCTCTATCCTTTCAAAGGTGTCGAAGCATACTGCAGCGATGCTCGTATGTACAAGGATGAGTTCATGAAAGTAGTACTGTCTCTGGACACTGAAGAAGAGCAAGAAGCAGTGCCTAATGACACCCTCATCATACCTGTCAAAGGGCGTGTTTCTCGTTCTCAATCCTCCAAACTACTGGCTATTCACTTGCCAGTCCAGAAGCAACCAACTGATGATTGTCAAGATCAAAGGGAGCTCACCTCTTCTGAGCCACTTGTTATCGACTTACGTCGTAACAAGAAAAAAAGACACCTCACCTCTTCTGAGCCACTTGTTATTGATTTATCTCATAACAAGGAAAAAAAGGGAGCTCACCTCCTCTGAGCCACTTGTTATTGACCTCCGTCGTAACAAGTCCAATCCTCCTCCACGTTCTTCTTCTCCCCCTCTTGTAATCAATCTAACCAAGCCTGCTAAGGCTAAAGGTCATGTTGTAAATACAGATGTATAAATCAATGAAAAAGCATCTACTTTCCAGTATACTGATGTCATTTATCATGCTAAGTGCTATTTGGATATGTTAGAGAGCTTTCAGTCATTTACAATGGGAGTTGTACAGTCTCTTCAAATAGAAGTCTCACTCGAACATCCAAATGATTCATATCGTATTGTTCCCGCTCGAAAGAAAGGCGAGAGTCCAATACTTTTTAGTAAAGGACCGGAACAAGAGTTCAGTTATACGGATGATAGCAAAAATAACGACACGGGGCATCTTCAACTTCGATATTACAATCAACAATCAAAAGACATCATCCGAAAGATGGGTTATGACTTCAAAAATGGCCTCAACTATGGTAAGGGTAGAAGAACTCCTATCCGTACAACTGTTCCGAAAGGAAAGTCAGAGATATATTACAGCAGGACCAAAAGAGGTCTCGAATATTCTTCACCTCCGGTATTATCCCCAGCAGCCGCTGAATCGGATAGTGAAGAGCGCTCTAACTCTTCTGATTCCAGATCATGGGATTCTGACACCAGCATCGGTCAAGTTCATCGGCTGACTGTATCTTCCAACATGGTTTCTGTCGAACTTCCAGAAGGCTATGACGAGGATATTGAAGAAAATCCCGAAATAGATCCTTGGGCTCAACGAATGGATACCCAATGGGAACTCCGATTCGAACAAAGAGAACTTCCTACTGAAGATGAATTAGTTCAAATTGATGTAAGAGAGAGCGGATCCCCTCGTCCAATATTCATCAGCAAGAACCTTCCAGAGGCAGATAAGCAAGAATTAATTCTTCTTATTCAAGAATACATTGATGTCTTTGCTTGGAGTTATGAAGACATGCCAGGTCTAGATCCCAAAGTGGCTACTCACAAATTGAATATCCTGCCTAATGCAAAATCGGTCAAACAGCAACAACGACGCTTCAAGCCAGAAATAATGGATGCAATTGACGATGAAGTCAAGAAGCTCATCGCTTGTGGCTTTATCCTAGAAGAGCAGCATCCTGATTGGGTAGCCAATGTCGTCCCAGTTCTAAAGAAAACCGAAAAAGTTCGAGTTTGCATCGACTTTCGGGATCTTAATGAAGCCTGTCCAAAAGATGAATTTACTCTCCCTATCACGGACGTCATGATTGACAACACCTGTGGGTTCAAAAGAATATCTTTCATGGATGGATTCTCCGGATACAATCAGATTCGGATGAATCCGGAAGATGAAAAACATACTTCTTTTCGCACTCCTCCCCGAGTCTACTGCTATACCGTAATGCCATTTGGTCTCAAGAACGCTGGTGCAACTTACCAACGAGCCATGAGTACCATTTTTTGAGATCATCTGCGCAAGACTGTCGAATGCTACGTCGACGATATTGCTGTCAAAAGTCGTCTAAAGGAAGATCACATCCAAGACTTGAGAACTATCTTCATTCTAATGCGCCAACATCAGCTCAAAATGAATCCCACCAAGTCATTCTTGGGTGTCTCTAGTGGCAAATTTCTCGGCTTCGTCATTACCTCTAAGGGTATACACGTGGATCCCGAGAAGATCAAAGCCATTCAAGAGATACGTCCTCCACGCAACCTAAAAGAGCTACGAGGATTCCAAGGTCGACTTGCGTACATCAGGAGGTTTATTTCGAATCTGTCTGGACGCTGCAGACCATTTATTCAGCTAATGAAGAAGGGTGTGTCTTTCATTTGGACCGAAGAATGTCAACGAGCATTTGACGACATAAAGCGATATCTCATGAACCCACCAGTCTTGGTGCCACCAATCTCTGGCATACCGTTCTTAATGTATGTCCGTGCTATGGATCATTCCTTGGGTGCTTTACTGGCCCAAAAGAACAAAAAAGGCCATGAACAAGCCATCTACTACCTCAGCCGTACTATGATTGGTGCTGAACACCGTTATAGTCCGGTCGAAAAAGAATGCCTAGCTCTTATGTTTGCTGTTCAAAAGACGAGGCATTACATCATTGGCCAATCTATTCATGTCATATCTCGAGTTAATCCTCTTCGGGTACTGATGAAGAAGCCTAGCACACTCAATTCCCGGCTGGCTACATGGGCCATTCTACTAGCCCAATATTACATGGTATATGTTCCACAAAAGTCTGTCAAAGGTCAAGCACTGGCAGATTTCTTAGCAGCTCATACTGTTCCAGAGACATCCAAACTTTATGATGAAATTCCAGACGAGACATTGGAATCTAATACGATCTTCGAAGAATTTCCTACTTGGTGTCTATTCTTTGACGGTGCATCCAGGATCGGACCTAATAGTGCCATTGTCGCAGGAGTTGGAGTTGTCCTTGTTTCTTCAAACGGGTCAACTATTCAAAGAGCCTACTCCTTACATGAACCTTGCTCCAATAACGTGGCAGAATACAATGCTCTACTCATTGGTCTTCAGCTAGCTAAACAACTGGAAGTCGAATATCTTGAAGTCTAAGGTGACTCCAAATTGGTTGTTAATCAAGTTAGAGGAACCTATGAAGTTCGCCATCAAGATCTAGTGCCTTATTATGAAGCGGCAATCAACATGGCTACATCATTCAAATCCTTCTTTATTGAATATGTACGTCGAGCTTACAATATTGAGGCAGATGCTTTGGCTAATCTTGCAGCAGTCTTAGCCATCCCTATCAAAAGACAGCAGGTGGTGGTTATCTCTAATCGGGAATTGTTCTGCATCGAAAATAATCATAATATTGAGTTCAGTAATCTTACTGAAGCCAATGTTATCAGTGAAGATTGGAGAGCTCCCTTCATCGACTTCGTAGTTCATGACATACTCCCTGAAGATACTACAGAAGCTACGAGTATTCGTCGGCGGTCTCTGCGATTCTACTACAATCAGACCACCAAAACTCTTTACCGGCGAACTTATGACGGCTTACTCTTGCGTTGTCTTGCTGGTGATGAAGCGAAGCAAGTATTACGTGAAGCTCACGACGGTGTCTGCGGAGCATATCAACCCGGTCCTAAGCTACAAGACCGTATTCGACGCATGCGTTATTACTGGCCCTCTATGGTATCTGATGCCATCGAATATGCAAGAAAATATCGAGCTTGTCAAATCCATGCAGATTTCATTCATCAGCCATCAGAATTCCTTCATCCGACTGCTGCTTCCTGGCCTTTTGAAGCCTGGGGCATGGATATCATAGGTCCTATCAACCCTCATTCTTCTAGAGGACATCGGTTTATACTAGCAATAACCGACTACTTCTCCAAATGGGCCGAAGCTATACCCTTGGCTGAAGTCAAGACCAGCAGTGTCATCAACTTCGTCAAACACCATGTCATCTATAGATTTGGTGTACCTCGACGAATCATCCATGACAACGGACCTCAGTTCATCATCCAAAAGTTTACAAGATTCTGCGATGATCACCGGATTGACAATGTCGCTTCGACAGCCTACAATCCTGCTGCTAATGGCTTGGCTGAAGCTTTCAACAAGACTATCATCAAGCTCCTCAAGAAGTTTGTGTCTACTAACAAACGAAACCGGAGTGAAAAGCTTGGAGAATGTCTTTGGGCCTACCGTACTACGGTCCGCAACCCTACAGGCTGTACACCCTTCTCCCTATTGTATGGCTGTGAAGCAGTTCTACTCCTGGAACTTCAAATTCCGTCTTTAAGGATTGCTATCGCCAATGACCTCACTACAGAGAATAACGACCTTCTCCGACTTCAAGAATTGGAGGCGCTTGACGAGAAACGATTAATGGCTCAACAGCATATTGAGTTATACCAAGCCCGCATCTCGAAGACTTTCAATCGCAAAGTTAAGGTCAGAACCTTTCAAAAAGGAGTGCTCGTTTTAACACTCAGACGTCCCATGACTATGACTCACATGAGCAAAGGCAAGTTTGATGCGAAGTGGGAAAGGCCATATATCGTGAGCAAAGTCTTCTCAAATGGAGCCTATCAACTCACAGAGCTAGACGGTCGAGTTGCAATGATGTCTATCAATGGCAAGTTCCTCAAAAAGTATTATGTATAAATGTAAAAGACATTGCTTGCAATCATCAGACAAGTTCATAATAAAATTCAATTTTATTTCATCATGAATCATAGTACATAATATCAAGGAAGGTCACTATCATCATCCTTCTCAAAATTGGGACGCGGGCTACTGCCGTCCTTATCGAAGACATAGTCGGCAAAAGAGCCGAGAACATCTTTGCTCGAACCCACCAGGAATTTGCAAGCAGCCATCCTCATGGCCTCTTCTTCTTCAGTCTTCCCTGTTTCAAGAAGAAGATCCAAGATGTCCCTTGGCGGCTTGGGTACAGATGAACCTTCGCCTGCCTCTGTCTGCGTTGGCTGGGCTGGCTCGACTGGACGTTCTTCAGTAACCGCTTCAAACTTAGGGGCGATCTCAGCCTTCTTGGATGCATCTCCAGACGACATCTTTATGTTGAAAAGTGAAAGTGATCATTCCATCTGATTTTCTGTTCTATTTATAGACAGAGATTCGTAAAACAATGAATCAAAAAATTCATCCGACGGCTCACCCGTTCATTACATTCATCTGACGGTTCGCCCGTTCATTACATTCATCTGACAGTTCGCCCGTTCATTCATCTGACGGTTCGCCCGTTCATTAAAATCATCTGACGGTTCGCCCGTTCATTTATCCGACGGCTCGTCCGTTCATCATATTCATCTGACGGTTCGTCCATTTATTACATTCATCTGACGGTTCGTCCATTCATTCCATCCATCTGACGGTTCACCCATTCATCTGACGGTTCACCCGTTCATTCAATTCATTTGACGGTCCATCCGTTCATCCCGACGATTCATTTCATTCATTCATTTCGTTCATATATTTTGACGATTCATTTTCGTTCATTCATCCATTCTTTTACATCAGCAACTTATCATCTTTGATTAAGTTGTCTACTGAAATAATGATATTCAATAAATTATATTCTGCCATGTCCACATTACCTCTGAGCAGATATAATTGAATATAATTATTTTCCAAAATCAAGAAATATATCATGTCTTGCACCTCTGAATATATTTTCTATCGCTATTATTTATATCTTAATAAGATATGCAATAAATAATAGAGCCACCAAGAAAATGTCTTTTTATTGATCAAAATTGGAAGACATTACAAAAATACATGCCACAAAACAAATTGAAGATACAAAAAGTCTTTCTCATTCTGCTGGCGGAGTCATCAAGCTAGTCATATGCTGCTTTAAAGTTTGCAGCCGCTCCTCACGAGAGTACATCACTCGCTTCCTAGCTTCCTCCATCCCATACTTATCGTCAAAAGACGGCATGGTTAATAATCTGCGAGAGATTTCAGCCTGATGAGTTGCGACATACTCATCTCTTTTCTGAGTCAGAGCGTTCAGTTGTTGAACTGCAGTCTGATGTTCTGTGGCCTCGTTCTCCAGAGCAAGTTGAACAAGTCTCAGCCCTTCTTGAAGACGGGCAGACTCTGCTTGCAGCTCAGCAACTTTCCTCTCCTTCTCTTCAGCAACAGATGCTATTGTTTCCACTTGGGAATTATACTCAGCAGACTTAGTAGAGAAAGTGTCCAAGAGAACTTGGAGATCAACCTTCGCAACTGCAACCTCTTGTGACATCTTCTCAAATTCAGCCTGTACCAAAGGCTCCACCTTCCCCCTATTAAGCTCTTTGTAAATCTTAACCGATGCCTCCAGCTCATCTAGTACATGTTCAAGAAAAACGGCTTGAGCTTCGTCGCCTTGACTGCGGATGGCATTGATCAGATAGGAGGTTGGACCTCTAACTGTTGAGAAACCAGCATCTTCTTTCTCTATCACCCTATCCACTAAGGGTCCCAACGAAGTAAAGAAAAGGTTGGTGAAGGAGCTTATGATAAAATGGTTAGTAGCCAGAGCACCAGGTGTAGCGGCTACTCCCGTTGACGACGAAGCAGCAGGTGCTTGGGATAGACATGCAGCTTTTTACATATGAATGGGGGGCTCTCTGGATAGAGGAGCCATCGTAGAGCTAGCTGCCCCTCCCGGATGTTCTTCTGTAAAATCAAATGAACCTTATCATTTTGGTTTCATTTGCAACTAATCGAAAAGGATCAAAAGTAAAGGCAATCTTACCTTGGCTTGCCCCAGCGACAAGTCTGTCATCTGTTGGCACAGGTTCCAATCTAGCAGAAGTAGCCTCAGACATTACTGTCTGGCTACTTCCTGCCTCCGAGCCACCCAAAAAATATTGGCTACCACTAGCTATAGCCGTTATTGGCACTATGTCTGTGCATGCGGGAGGAACTGGGGAAGATTCAAGTTCTGCATGGATAAAAATGTAGATGTCAGTTATTTAATCTATGAAAAGAAGGTTGATAAAATTATTTAATACCTTTGGGATCAGCAGGAGTAGTTTCTTCAGGTGCTACTTCTTCACCCGCATTCTTTTTTGGAGACACATGCACCTCAACATCCTCTTCAGGATTTAGCGTGTCATCAATAGCTTCCGAGGATACATGGACATTAACATCCTCTTCTGGATTTAAAGTATCATCGACAGCTTCTGTTGATGTATCTTCACTGTCCTCTGGCGCTTCTTTGCTGTCAGTTGCGACGATCGGATCTACATCATCCTGCAGGCCGAAGTTGCAATCATTCAATGCATCAATCATTAAACGATCTTCTTCTTCACAGAGTGTTCCTGGTGTAGCAGAAAGCTGGGCAGTTTCCACCGCGAGTGAAGGAGATCGTAAAACTTCATCTTCTCTCTCCACAATGTCTTTCCTGGGCTCTACAGCCTTATCCCTCTGTTCTGGACTAGGAGTTCCTGCCTTGGTTCAGGGGCAGGAGTAGGAGATGACATTGTAACTCCGGCAATAGCACTAGCTACGACCGATGACATAGGTCGAGGAGTGACTACCTTCTTTCTCCGGAAGACTATATTCTTTCTATGTAGAGATCTCTCTGGACTCTCTATATCCATAACATTGTCTTGTCTTTGGATAGAGGTTGGGGTTGCCGCCTCTTCTCTTTGAGTTGATTCGGCCTGCTGCCGAGATTGTGATCGGGTCGTGACCCTTTCTGATGGTTCCAAGACAAGTTTCTTCTTCGCAACTGGAGAAGAAGGTTCTTCTCTCCTTCTCTTACTCTCCTTGGCGGGAGATTTGACAACTTTCAAAGAGGTGTGTAATGGTTCGTTGACTTCTTCCGGTAAGTTGGCTTCCCTTGAAGCTTCTAACGGCGCATCGGCCGGTTCACGCTCTTCTTCGTTGTCAGGAGCCACCACAACAGTTGTTCCCTTCTTTAATCTGGTCGTTGTTGCGAAGCTATCGGCAAGACTGAAATTCTCAGCAAAGGTGTTCGCCGATGTGTAGAAGATTGAATATATGTACAACATACGCGGGCCATGGTCGCTCTTCGTCGGCATCGTGAACATTATTCTTGTATCTCGAACGTTATAATAAGCCCAAGCCCGGGCGCCATCGATCAAATAACCTTGTCCTTGCAGGCACATTATGGCGTTACCCACGTGGAATTGGTCGTAGCCGAATTGACGGGCAAAGCG
Source organism: Iris pallida (assembly GCA_029216955.1). Taxonomy (NCBI): domain Eukaryota; kingdom Viridiplantae; phylum Streptophyta; class Magnoliopsida; order Asparagales; family Iridaceae; genus Iris; species Iris pallida. The sequence goes on from JANAVB010026799.1 coordinate 17,216,677, forward strand.
GCTGGGAAGATATGGTTCCAAGTAACATTCATCTTCAAATCTATAAACCAAATGTGACGGCCTAATTGTCCTCAGCCAATCAAATGCTGCACGACCCAAAGGCTGCCTCCCAAGATCAACCAGATTTGTAGACATATGTTCATAGCCAGTCGGAGGGGGAACACAATAAAAATTCCACCCTTTCCCGAGATTCAAAGCTCGTTTGCAATCTCTTAGGCTAGTATATATCCATTTGCTCCTGGAGAATCTCCTTAAGAAGCTGCCGCCTATCGCTCCCATGTCAGGATTCATCAATGAAGGATAGTGCAGAAGCAACCATCCGAACAAATAAGTGTAGGGAAGCTCCAGCCGAGGGAAGTTCCCTTTCTCTCCTTTCCCCTTGAGCATTGAATCAACAAAAAGACGAAGAGCCGCGTTCACTCTGCAGGTCATCGCCGATAGCAGATCCATCCGATAGCCAAAGATTAGACGGACGGCAGTAAAGAGCATGCCGCGATGGAAGCGATCTAGGGCTCTCGCTCCAAGGACGACGAATCGTCGGAGCCAGTAGGTAAGGAAACCCGCCAGCTGGGCTTCCTTTGTCATGGGCCTATAGCCTATTCTCATGAAACTTTCAATAATATCTCCTGTCTTGAAAGGAGGATATTGAAGTTCATCATCAACCTTGATGTCCATTTCCTTATTTTCCTCCATCAATCCTATCACCTCACTATGGCTGAGTGGTTTGAAGAAAGTAGGATTGCACGTATCGTGATCCTTAGTCTTCTTCTCGATGATGTGGTTGAGGAAGAGATAGGGCAACCACTTTGACGAATAGCAAGTGCCAGAGAAACCACTCTTGTAATACATGGAGCAAATCTTATAGTGGCATAGCAGTTCTTCAAAAACGGCCACCATATCAGCATTCTCTCGTCGAAGTCAGTCCAACTCATCATTGGTTGGAACATATTCTTCATAGGGGAAGTCTCCCATTGGTAAGCTCGAGATATACTTCATCTCATGAAGAGCTAGTCCAATCTCTCCACAGGTGAAAGTCCCTGTCCTAAAATTGTACCTCTCCGCCAAAGCGAGAAACAGATGACGGTTGGGATGGAATCCGTATACGGTAGAGTATACCGCCTGGTACAGCACAATCTCTTTGAACTTCTCTTCGAACTGAACCAATATCCAATTGGTTATGCAGTTCCATCTTTTGTTATCTGGGTTCACCAGACCTGTCAATCGGATGTCCTGATCCGGATATCTTCCCTCAACCTTTGCAAATTCATTTGCAAAGATCGGTGTTCTAACCGGCAGCAGCAGCGAGGAGTTCTCCGGTGGAATGCAGCCGGGCTTTAATCCTCTGAGCAAGGAGCTGTGACGCTCAGAGGAGCTATAGAACATATCCTTGCTATTCGGTCCTTTCTTCACACAAATATTTCCTGTTCTGGCTTGCTGGAGAGGAGTAATATCCCAGTCCATCCTCCTGGGATAACTCGCATGAGCATAGCGAGATAGAGGGAGGCACCTGGCAAGGTCTGGTAACAGTATTCTTTTTTCGTCTCTCTGAAAGAGTCTCTGCTCAACACGAGGTCTCGGCTGAGAACTCTTATCAATAGCCTCACCAAATAGAAATAGGGGTTTCTTATGAGTAATGGCATCGGTAGTCTGCAGAGGCTGCCCGTTCATCAGACTCAATAAAGTTTCGTTGTCTTGTGCTACTAAGATGGCTTGACGGGAAGATGGCAGGGCATACTGAGGAAATATCATATGAGACAGATCCTCTTTAAATTTCGGCTCAGCTAAAGTCCTTGCAAAGACTTCATAATTCGGGTCTTCCCTGAGGTTGACTGCATCAAACAAAGAGACAGAATTCAGTACATGTAAAATCAAAGATTCTGTTCAAAAGATTAGCAAATTGTGCAAGCATCAGATTGCGCTGTGTAAAAAGCATCAGATTGCGCTAATACAGTCAACATGCGCAAAGTATCCAGCTGCGCCAACTCATCCACTTGCGCAAACCATCAGATTGTGCTGAACAACTTGCGCAAAGCATCAGTTTGCGCTGGACAGCCTTGCACAAATCAGCAGATTGCGCTGACAATTTGCCAGCGCTTTCCACCGATTACGCAAGAAAATAGTTTTCATAAAAATGAAAACTATTGATTTTATGCAACCAAAACCCTAAATAGGACGGCGCAATACAACCAAATCTCTAAAAAGAGAAAGGTTCGAAGGTTCGACAATGTCAAAGAACCTTAAAAAGGGTTTTTGATCGAGTTCACTACCTTGCAGAGCGGGATGACCGATTTCGTGACGAGAAATGCGAGGCACAGCCCGAGTCGAAGACTCGGCGGGGGCTTTGCCCTTCTCGACGGCGGAGCGCTTCGGAGCCATTGGTGTCGACGAAGAAGACGGAGAAAGGTCGAAGTTGGCTCGGGAGTTTTCTCTCTCAAACGTTTGGAAGCAAGTAAAGAATAACAGAAAAGAAGAAAGAGAACTATTTATAGTTTTTCGAAAGTAAACAGACGCCTCAGATTGCGCCGAAGAAATAGGAACTAATTCCTCCAATTGCGCAGACAGGGCATTGCTTGCGCAACTTGATTTTAAAATCAAAATTCAAAGTATTTCGAAGCTTTGAATCTTTTCAAACTTCGAAAACTTTGAAGGGGGTCTTGTAGGTCCTAAAAATCAAGTTGCACCCATCAAAGAAGTCATGAAAATCAAATTGTGCATCCTTCAAATGAACTGCGCAGGAAACAGATTGTGCAATACCTCAATTGCGCAGGCTGAATTGTGCACACGTCCAAGTGTGCAAGCTGACGTGGCCTCGTCATCATTATCTGACAGAGAATCAGATCTTCTGACAGCTGACAGCCCGAAGAACGAGGAAACTGTTCGTTTCTCGTACAGTACAGCGCTCGAGGACAGCTGTACATACAGCGCAAGCTACCAGCCCAATCGAAGCGCAATCTGCCAGACTCCCTACAGCGCAATTCAATCCAGCGCAATCTGAAGCCAGTGCAGTTCATGTGGCGCACTTCATCAAGACAAATGACAATTTGCACGTGGCCTACATGCCATCAATTACTCAGCATGTGGCAACCGTCTGTACACGACCAAGCGCATTTCAATCAAACAATGTCACGCATCACATACTGGTGGTCCACGATCGAGTAACTGCCAGCGCAGTTTGCCGCTTGCGCAGTCCAATGTCTGCGCAATCCATCCTGCGCAACTTAGAATAACTAAAAGTTAGTTATTTCCAAAACTCTATAAATAGAGTTTCAAGTCTTCATTAACACAGATCATATCAGAGATCACACAGAGATCATTGCCAGAGATCAGGAGTTCTTGCCAAAGTGCTGCTGCATTCTTCAAAGGCTACAGTCTTCAAAGTTCACATCATCCAAGGGATAATGCGATCGTCTTCAGATCGGATTCCTATAGTTGTACTTTCCCAGAATTCTTATAATCTTCTTACAAAGTTTGTGAAATAAAGATCAACTTTTGTTTTTGCAAACAGTAGTGACTCTGAATACTGCTGTTGCCTAGAGGATGGTTAAGTGATACATAAATTGTCGGATTGAATGAACTTCTCGACCCTTGGGATAGGGAATTTTAAGAATGTCCGTATGAGATTTTGATGGCTGGGAAATAAATAAGATTTAGAATCACGACATGTATTGGATAATGTCGATAGATTGTGTGATGTATAGATGGCTGTCGGTTGGAATATAGATTGCTGGCTTATGATTTAGTGGTATGACTTGTTATGCGGACCGAATAGTATGGTTCCATAGTCCTGTTGAGACTAACAGAATCGATGACCCTTAAATAGTTAGCCTTGGCTTATAGGTTCGTATGGGTACAAAGGATTTAAAATAGAAATTGAATCATTAGTAATTTACTTGATGGATTATTAGAACGATGAGAATCATATGTCGGGTTGGGAATTGACCGTAATGTTGATAGATCGATCTTACTCGATCGTTGGGTAAGTCTAAGAATGAGCCTCTGTGGGAATTATTTCCTTGAGAAAGACCCTGGATAGATAGACTTGACCCTAACGACCAGTTGATGATTTACCATTGTTGGCATAGCCAACAACGACGATTAGTTATTCAGACTGAGTTGAATCCCATAGGTTTTGGTAGAGTTGCCTCGAATAGTTGGTTGCATGTTGGCCTGAGAATAAGAAATTAGCATGATCCCTAGTAGCCGCCCATTCTAGGGGAGTCACCTGAATTATTAGGTTTAGCTGCCGGTATAGCTAACCATAGGGACTTGACCGAATAATAGGGTGACCATTGGCGACCATAGGATAACCTTTTTGGTATTGAACGAGAGATGGTGATGAGTATGACCTAAGAATGATATGTTATATGTATATGCTTCAATATGAACCTTAGAGATGTTTGACCCTTGAGGATTATGTATCGGCCTATAGTGGGAATGTTGGATCGGTATTTATAGTCGGGTAGCTGGGTTAACCTTGACTGTTGCATAGAATTGTACCCTTGGCTTGGATAATCGATATTGGGTGACGTCGGATTGTGTCTTGTAGAAAAGATGAATTGTCTCGGTGAGAAATATTGTTGGATTTGGGAAGGAATATGATTGTATGTTGTGAACTCTTGATATGATTGGCTCTAAGATTAGACCCTTGATCGAATGTTAGAAATATTATGCGTGCATTGAGAGCTTAACCAAGTTGTCCCTGATGTTAAGTGTTGTGGCCTAGAATATAGTGATTGTGGCAAGTGAATAAAGTGATAAGTCAATTGAAAGGATGCTAAGTCAGATTTGGGAAAGAGAGAGCATATCGTGGCTGATCGAATCACGCTATCATGGAAGTTGGCTGAAGTACATATATTTTGGGGACGCCTAAAATATGTGTATGGATCCAGCTGAAGTGATAGGTTGCGACTGAGATAACATTATGCGAAGAATTTATCGCACTAGCACGGACTTTGGCTGAAATGCATATCTTTTGGGGACGCCTAAAATATGTGTATGGATCCAAACGAAGAGGTATGTTGTGACCAAGATTTCTGCAAGGAAAATGTTGGTGAATCAATGAGAAGTTACAAGTAATTGAAAAAAAAAAGGCAGATCGAATCGTTAATGGATTAAAATGGTACAGTTGGATAGCTATTTTGAGATGACTGTATGCTGAAATGAATATAGAATTGAAGCTGAATGAATAACTCGTTGTGACTAAGTGAATCTAGTGGGTGAGTTGTTTCCTTAAGTTTCGAGGACAAAACTTTTTTCTGAGTGGTATATTATGTAATGCCCCGCTCCGCGCGAGGCATTTGGTTGGCTTGTTGGAGGGGATTAGAATGTTGGACCGTGACTTGTGTTGGAGATCAAGAGAGTTGAGACTGATGCAGTCTCACTTAGTTGGCTAGATGGATTAAGTGTTGGAACGTGGCTCGCTGGTGGAGCTACGCTTAAGGGGAATGTGTGCAACTAGAATAAGAAGACCCTTTTATGCAGGCAAGTGGAACTGTCCTCCTTCCTCCTTATTCCTGCATGCTTAATAAATGGAATAACGTGATGCTATGAATTGTCCCTAAATGTTCCATGTTTTAGTTGTTGAATAATAGAGATGCCTATGTTGAGAATTATTAAAGTGAATAAGACATGAATATTGAACTGCTGATTGAATCACACTCGAACTGCTAATGTAACTTGATGCCTTAGAATGAATTGATAATGTCCCTTATGCTTAATCTTGATGAAATGAATGAATCTCTGGAATAATCGAGATGCTGCGTGAATGAGACATGAGAAAAGAACTGGCTATGCTACTAACACAATGAATTGGATGAGACTCTTGAATCATGTACTCTCTGTATAACTGTTGTAAAGAAATGAGATGGTGCCTGTTTTTGTATAAGCAATAAAATGAATGATAACTGTCCCAATGAAACGAATGAAAAGCTGCTTGTCCCTTTGAAATGAATGAAATGTTATTGGTTCCTCATTGAGAGGGATGCTATGAGAAATGTGTAATGAATCAATGAATGAGGAATGATGAGGCTTGGGATCATGGAGATCACCAAGTAGAAGGATGGTAATGATTAGTCGTTGAACACGGCTCGGGATTGAGATGAGATGTTGAACTGTTGGCTCTGCCTACTTTCAGTTGCTTTACCATGCATTTGTGTTATCGAGTCGATACGCATTTGCATGGTCATGGACGTACTTGTACAAGTCTGAGTAAGTTTCCACGAACGGTACCTGGGGCACCGGGACCGATTCGACCCGAGAGAAAACATTGGTCGTGCTATGGTAGCACGAGATATTACGGGACATTCGGCTAGGCTTGCAACCTACCCTGGAATGGTACGTCGTAATACCCGTTGGAAAGTCCTTTATGGTACAGTTTCATCAACGACCATGTAGTCAGGATGCATGCTAATAAATGTTTTGTGCAGACATAGTAAGTATATCATATTATCCTGTATTTTTATGCAGGTACGAGGGAGTTGGCTATCGGTAAGAAATCACTTAAATGTGATATACTCAGTATATGTGTTTGTTTAACTTGCATGCCTAACGTGCCAAGTAAATGATGCTATGTGTAGTCTTTCAATGTGAGAACCTGCTTAACATGTTAAATTCAGCATGCTAGAAAGATTCCTTGCTATAAACGTTGCTCAAACATAACATACATGCTAATGGATGTTTGAAGTGAGAATTATCATAACACGTTTAAGATGTTAATATTAACGATGCCTCAATGATGTCTTTGCATGATAACACCAAGAATGCTATAATGATATGTCCACATGAATATTGCTAAGAATATGTTTACATGCTTCACTATGATTATCGCCCATGAACTGTAAACTGATGCTAGGCCCCAAATAGAAAGATCATTCTAATAAATGCTCCTTAATGGTTATACAAATGTTGGTTTGGGTGAGTGGGTTGGATTCTGCTTGCCAGTATATAGATGATGTGCTGACCCACGTTTTGTGGGCAGGTGCTCATGCTTGAGATGTTCTACACACGAATATTGGCTTAATTGGTCCCGCGGCATCGAAGATTTGTTGGGCATACAGAAGCTCTCCTTGTACAAGATGATGTCTTCTATTTATTAAGGGCATAATGTATGGAACATTGCAATCAGTTGTACCAGTGAGTTGTAAGCCAAGTCGGTATATCGAGTTGCAATCTAATGTATCCAAGTATCAAATGTATGCTATATAGCATTGTTCAGTTGGCTTCCAATATAAAGTGAAATTGGTTGTAAGCATTGTACTTCAATACAAGTCTTTTACTTTTCTTCAATTATCAATAAAGAGAATAAAGTTCTATATATCTCTGTGTGACTTCAAGTTATCCTTTTATCTCTGCTGCTGTAAAGAAGTGATGTATTTCTATTCAATGAGAGAGATTGTCCTCATTAACTTCAATTTATCTGCTTCTGCTGCTGCGATATGTTTCTATTTGAAGATAATCAATTATGTACCATCTTTGCCTTATACAAGTGCAACACCAGACTTATACGACATCACGCCCAAGTGAGGACGATCGATTCTAAGAGATAAAATATGTGAATAAATGACTCTACGAATCGGGGCATGACATGGGTTAGCCATACCAATATTGAATGATAGCCATCATATGATGTGCCGTATTAGTCCAGCCGTTCACATGTCGAAAGGTATTTCAAAGAACTATTTGGTTGAGTTTACTTGTTCATGTTCATTTCTAGTTGTCTTATTCATACATGTTCCTGCTAGTAGTTCTTCTACATGTTATCGTTTCTAGTTCATGTTCCTTTACTGTTACATTGCATCTCTATTGTCTAGCTTTATTTTGAATTAAGTTACATAAATGTAATAGGATTGTACTTTGCTCCTTACCTGACTGGATCGTTGCAGGTGACTTGGCATGTTTTCTACTTTCGCGCTATGGACTATATGGGTGGAGATAAAGATCTTGGAGGTTGACCTTAGATTCTAGACAGAGTAGACACTTGTTGTATTTATATATATTTAGCAGTTTTTGGAATTATTGGAATTGTAAACAAAATAATTATTGTGAACGAGCAAATATATGTAATTTTGTTATTTTGAGATTGATAATGAGACTAAGACAACATACTGCCGTCGATGCTGCGGCGTAGGCTGGACTTGGCTACGTACTTGTATCCTGAAAAGCGGATGCGGGACGTGATAATACTTCCTGCTTCATATCAATAGTTTACTGCCATAAACAATTTTTAGTGGTGATTATTATTATTCTACACACACGCACTCTATTCACCCCCTCTAGAGGTGCTCAACGGTCCTATACCTACTATAGCGAAAGCATTGACTAAATTATTTAATAGAGGGAGACTTCTAATTAATAAAATTTTGGCATTGTTTGGAGGCTCTTCCAATATCGAATATGATGAGAGAGATATTTATAACCATTTGTGAAATGTGAGGGCAACTTTAAATGAATGTGGAGATGTAGAAGCGGTAAGAGTATATTTTAAGGATATTTTTTACTATGCTATTGATACGGATGAACAATAAAGAGCAGTGAACTTCTTTTGGGTCGATGGATGTTCACATTTGGCTTATAAATAATTTGGATTTGGTTACATTTGATACCACTTATAGAACTAATAAATTTTCTATGTTATTTGGACCTTTTACATGTGTGAATCATTATCGTCTGTCGATCCATTTTGGTTGTGCAATGTTGAAAAATGAAGTTGAAACAACATTTGTTTGAGTATTTCAACATTGACTTCAAGCCATGGAAGGGCGACACCCAGTCTCTATCATCACTGATCAAGACAAGGCTATAACTAATGCAGTAGCGAAAGTACTTCCTAATACTCGTAATCGCTTTTGCCTCTAGCACATTAAGAAAAAATTTGCAAAAAATTAAGTCATGGAATTTTTAAGAAATTAGTGTTCAAGAGATCAATGAAGAAGTATACTCGTTTTCATGGAAAGTTGAATATTTTGAAAATCAGTGGGCTAATTTAGTTGAACAATTTCAACTACATGACAATGATTGGATGAACATTATTGTATCCATCAAAGTTGGATACCGGTCTATTCTAGAAGTACTTTTTTTGTTGTATGAATACAACACAACGAAGTAAAAGTATTAACTCTTTCTTCAGTGGGTTTTTTTTAACCAAGACAAGTTTGAAAGAGTATGTGGCCAAGTACGACGAAGCACTAGAGTCAATATATGTAAAAGAACAAAAGAAGGACTATATCTCAACTTATAAGAAATGTGTGTTGAATATTGAAAAAAATGTATTAGTTCATGTCGCAAATACTTACACAAGAAACATGTTTGAGAAGTTTGAGGAGCAGTTCAAAGATGCATACAAGGTCATAGTAGATGAAATAGACGTTGATGGTGATGTTCAAACCTACGTTGTTCGCTATAAAAATGGAAGTAATAGGGAAAACGAATATGATACGAAAGAGGGCTCATGTTAATGCCAATTGTTTGAGTTTGTGGGGATACCATGCGATCACTTGATTAGTCTTCGATAGGCTTTACTTAGATAAAGTTCCTCTCTATTTCATAATAAGGAGATGGATAAAGGATGTAAATAGGTCAAAAATTATTTTTCGATATGGGATGATTGCGTGATCCTCGTATTGGTGAAGAATCTACAAGAGCAAGTTTTCTTATACAACAATAGACAATGTGCATATCTAGCACGCAAATCTGAGGAATGTTTTAACTTGTGCGCAGATACACTTCATAATTTACACCAAACATTTAAAATAATTAAATGATCATTTTCTTCAAAAGGAGAATGGACATGTACCTAAAGTTCAGCCTTGTATTAGTAGAGTTGAGGGTTTGTTATTAGATCCACACATTTCACAAACAAAGGGTAAAAATAAAACATCAATGTACTTGAAAATGAGTTGGTGACCGGTAACAAAGAATAAATAGTGGGTTAGAGAAAGGAACCCAAAAAACAAAACAAGAGTTTGTAGGATGTGCAACGGTGTCAACGTTGGTCATGATAGTCGTAACTGCCCTAATAATCCTAAAAATTGATCATATGTCTAATCGAAATGAAACAGGTATACTTTTGTTACCAATGCCTTCCTTTTTTTGATTATTTCTAAATCAAATATTTGTTTCTCATTTGTAGACCTATGTGATGAAGTTATGGATTTGGATTAAGATATTGTTTGAATACTAATACATTCATTTTAGGTGTGTACTTCTTAGATTCCATTTAATATTGCTTCGCATGTCAAGTATCTTTGTTCTTGAGTTTATTTGTGTAAAATGAACAAAGTTTCTAAAAATTATATGAATGGTCGCGAATCTAGAAGTATCTTTGTTCTTAAAGTGTCTTTTGCAAGATCTGCCTACTTGATCAGGAAGAGGATGCTATCCAACTTTCACAAGATATTTTGGATACTTTTGTTTCTAGGAAGCAAGACTAGAACCAAATCTTTGGTGTGAACTATATCCAGTTGCCAAAAAACCATAATTTTGTATTGGGGTGGTATTCAATAAGATTCAAATGAAAAGACAAAGACCACCGGGAATTATGGTGGTGTGTTTTGAGTTTTTTTATAATTTCGGATGTCTATTTTGTTTTTCCAATCATCGTATTAGCTTAGTTTGTTTTGATGTTTGAAACCTGAACAATAATTTTATTTGTGGAATCGGGACGTGGTTTCGCATCCGATCTTATTCATTTATTCTCCACTTAAAGATGCTGGCTTTAGCTTTATGTCAAAGTCTGCTCTATAGTTGTTTTAACTTTTGATGTCTTGCCTGCAAATTTTTTGTGGGGTTTTGTACAACATCTGATCTTTCCCTGTGTGGATATTTGGAATTAGCTATGGTCCTATTTGGTTGAAAGGATGTGTTGGGAAGAATCAAATAAGTGCAAGAGTCTCAATTTTACAACTATTCTGCTATTGCTATTGATATGTTATGTGACTGTGTTTGTGTAGGGTGTTTAATCAACTTGTGAAACTCCCCATGGCCTCTATTTGGATTATAAGCTAGATTTTGTGGTGATTTCTGCTGATGAAGGATATATTGTTGGATGATATTTAAACAGTAAATGTTTAATGTTATATTGCCCACTTCGTTGTCTCACCAGCACATAATGTTTATTCAAACTTTTTGCCTACCTTTGTTGGTATATAGATCTAGTTGTTATTATACATTGATGAACATGTATTTTATTTGTGCAGGAGTTCTAAAATTACTTTTATTACTTATATTGAACCTGTAATTTATTTGTATGGTGATACATGTCGTTAATTTTTAGATGAATATTCTTGTTTCCAACTTTGTGTGTTGCCAATCTTGGATAATAGTTGGATTTTTCAAGTTGGATATGTTTTGCAAAAAAGAGGCTTGGAAGGAGATGCTTTTGTAGTTGGTATTTTGTATGATAATAAAATGTTGGATTTTGAAGTAGATGCTTCTGTAGTTTTTGCTGAAGAGTGCGTAGAAGGGGAAGAGATGGGAAGACTTGGCCGTAGGCATGACTTCCATACCGTTTGCATCAAACAATGACTTATGTAGAAGAACTTTTGCCCAATTTGCAAAACTACCGGACTAGATACTGAAAAACACAAAAAGGAGGCGTGTTGCCTCACTTGATTTGGGAATTAAAAATAATAAGGTCAAAGCCTCAAGAATCGACCTTCTTTTCCACTTTAGATTACAGAAAAAGCTCATATTGGTTGGATTATTGCATTCTTGACTTGTTTATGTAATTAAAGCATTTTTTCTTTGTTCTACAATATATAGTTAAAATCTTCTCCTTTTTTTTCATCTGAAGCAATCTATTTTGCAAATTAATGTTATTTAGCTGCTTTTTAGTTCTTGGTTCTTAAATATGCATTATGAAGGTTTCTGCATGTATGCATTTTTTGTTAGTGTTGTGGCTTTGGTTTGGGATGAAATTTCTGTTCAATTTGGATTGTTAGCTGACTGAAGTTGGTGTACATTGTTCATTATTCTAAGCCTAAGCTCTCATTCTGGATGTTGGTATTGTCAACTTATCTGTGACTTATGCAATGAGCTGACATATACATGATAACTAGCGGAAGCTATTCTGGAATGTGTAACCATGTTTATGAGTGGCTACTGGTAGTCAGAAACCTTCACTTCTACAACTACATACTCCAGAGGAACTTGAAAGTAAACTATTGTAGCTTCAAAGGAAATAATTAAACTGTAATAGCTTTAGAGGAAATAATTTGTTTCTGTTCGGTTACTCAATTGAAAAAATTATGAAAGAAATATCAAAATAGGAAAGAGCATAATCGAGAGCCAAAGTTGAAAGTCTAATAGTAACTCCTGGTATTCCAAGAGGAAGGGAAAGAACAATTATTTAACATATAAAATTCTGTGACTTTCTTTCTTTTATTTTTTCCTTTGGAACCAAACTATTGTAACAAAATTTGTATAATGACATAGTAGCATACGCGACGGTCATGTAGAAGCAATGAGTCGCATGTGATATGTTACCATCGAGCGCGGAGGGCTAGGAGGCCACCTTTGCGAGACACTGGCTGCAATTGGTCATGTTGCTAAGGTCGGCTCTGCATGAGGAGTTTAGCGGCACGGTGTTGGAGCTCATACGTGAGTTCCAGCCGACAACGGTGAGAATGTCATAGTAGTAGCTTGGGGTGATGACGAAATGGTCGGGGGAGTCAAAGCAGGCAGGGACAAGCATGGACGGGAGAGAAAGGGAGGAGAGCGTGGACTGGAGGTCGGATAGGCAGGCGGAGGAAGAGTTGACACCACCACAATTCCAACACCACTTTCACAACAAGCTCTACCTAAACCCTATCTCGAACTCTCCTGCGTCGGCCACAAATCCCAACTCTGACATTCATCGATACTACCACAATCTGTCTGATCTCTATAGTTGCCATATCCCGTGTTGGGACCATCCAGATCTCCACCGACGAAGCAGTAGAGACACACGCTCTCCCGTGTCGGAGTCAACCGACCTCCTACTGCCGCTTCGCGCACTTTGAACCTGGCCGATCTCCTCTAGCACCTTCTGGAGTCACCGGGCTGCTTTGCTTCCTCGGAAGGGAAGGGGAATGGAATGAGAAGGGTTTTTTTTTTGTTTTGTTTCTCTTTTTGTTTCTCTCGAAAAAAGGAAAGGGTTTTTTGTTTCTATTTTTGGTTTAGTAGAGATTTAATCTAAATGGTTAATTAAAATTGATCCAACAAAAGAGATATGGATGATAATTGGGTGATTAGAATATAGGGTGTATTATAGACTAATGCAACTTAGGATTACGCCTATGACACTTTTTATAAATAGAAACTATCCAAAAATGGAAACATATTAATTTAAATAAAAAAATATAATATACCTCTACATGGATCTATTTGGATGCATTACATGTATACATGGGTTTGGGTTTGTTTCGGATAAAGTTTGGGCTAGTATGGTGCAACTTGGTCTCCTAAAAGTCAAAAGATTTTATAATTAATATATTAAGCCAAAAATATGGTTTAAGCCACAACTTGACTTATTATCATACAAGAGACATAAATATGGATACGTCGTCCCTACCACGGCTAATATGTTAGTCATGACAAACGACTACACTAGCCATCCCATAATTCTTAGTCAACATGCATCTCAAAACTTAACCATGGCTAAGGATATATAAAATAATAAATATGTATTTAAAAAATTCAAAAATCACTATTTAGGCCAAATAAATAATAAATAAATTTAAAAATTCTAGGGGTTTACATTCCATCCATCTTACAAGAATTTTGTCCTCGAAATTATAATTCATCAATATTCCTTAGAAATACAAGTCCACTCTTATCAAAATCTCCTCAAATTTTAAATACCAAAAATTTATTCAACGGAACATATTCTAATATTCAAAATTTTAGAATATCGTAGCCTTCAAAATTTAGATTCAATTACTGTCCTCAAAATTTAAATGATGAATCGTGCCTGAACTTAAAACTTAACAAATCCTCCAATTACAAAATTTCTTAAATCAAATCTATATATATTCAAAATTTTAAATTCAATCTTCAAGACACTTTCCTCCCTAAGTCAAATTCCAATCTTCAAATTCTTTTTTATTGTTAACATTAACTCAATAACCCCAAATATTCTTCTGAAAATTTATGAATTCAAAAGCACTAAAATACCTCAATTTTTATTTTACTTGATTTCCTTCTCAACCACTATCTAAGTGCTTTACCTTTAATATATAATTTTTCTTTTTCTAATTTGACTTTCAATACAACTTCTACCTACCTTAAAATCTTTCATAAATATAAGATTATATCTTATAAAGACCTCCTCAAAGTTTAAATTGAATCCAATCTCCTCTCTCTCAAGTTTGCAAATTCATAATAACTTCATCAATCATTTCAATCATTCATTCACCTCCAATGAATCAAATTGTGCCTTGAGGACATCTACCCACCTTTGGTCATACTACTCCATCAAACACTTGCTGCCATAAAATTTTATAATATTTGTCCACTTATTGCAAAATTTTAATACCACTATATACATATGGCATACCTAATCCCTTCTTATCTATCAAGCAACCAAATTTAATAAGCAAACTAATTTACATAATTAGCTAAGGTATACTGACAAATTCTATAAAGCACGATCATTCATTACTCCAAAATAGGAAGGGATGAGAAGCAATGACACGAGAAAGCTAAGGAAAAATATTTGGGTACAAATTCGAAGTTTAAGAACAACAGAAAAATTCTAAACAAATTGTCAAGGCAGTTGTGGATTTAGAATCCTAAGAGTCTAATCATATTCGCAGGCCCACTCGGTATAGTCACGTAAACAAAATAGCTAATTCTACTTTCATGGGCTACCAGAAAAATATGTCACGCTCCAGTCGTAAAATATATAGGACTAGAAAACGTAAACACGCTAGCTACATATCCAATAGACTCCAACCCATCTGAAATACGTATACATTGTCTAGAGGTCAAGTATAACTATCTAAAATGTCAAGTCAACTATATCTCAATCCACAAAATAGTAATAACATTAGCAAACTAAGTGCACTAAGTTGATCAGACCATAATACACTGATTCTAGAATAGAAAGATGTATTAGAGTAGATCCCCAATAATACGTATGTCATGAACAAGCTAAAGGAAAGAATAAGCTTGCAAATACTAGGCTATAACAGCAGAAAGTTATAAAAATAAATATAAACAAGGAAAAATGAATAAGGATACTACTGTTGATACCTTATTCGTGCAGACACAATCATCACTATTTACTATACTCTATGTAGTAGCTCAGCAATAATCTGGAGAGGTCACCAGGTCCTCCAGGGACATAGCAAGGTACATAATATACATGTTAAATTTAATAGTAAATAATATGAATGGAAAGATATAAAATGTTATAAGAAATAAAGACTGAACAAAGTATAGTACAAGATTAATGAAACATGAAGGAAATGGCATGCCGTCAAAAATCATGCTAATAAACGTGACTATGAGTAAAATCATGGTAAATTAAACCCGGTGGGAGCTAACGGCCCTATAGGCTGTAACTCGTGGGGGCTAACAACCTATAGTAAATCTCTATCGCAGCTCTATAGGGGCTAACGATCGAGCGTGGTCAAAGGTAGCCAATGCCTGTAATAATATTATCGCCTAGAACTATGAGTCAAGTCAATACAATCAAACATGTCAAATCCAGGTTAAGGTGTATCAAGTAAATGTGGCACAGGACTAAGCAAACATGTAACTCCTCTTCCCAGATTTTCAAATTAAATTTTATTTTTGTATTATTGTGTTTAAAGGTAATTTTCGTCGAGACTTCGTAAAAGATATTTTGTTCTTGTCTGCTTTCCAAAAACTGTTTAAAAATCCTAATTTGAAAGTACTAATTTATTTTAGTAATTTCCTTATTTTATTCTTGGAATTATAAAAGATGTTTTGATTATTATTTTGGACTTTCAAATGATTTGATTTCGAAAATGAATTTTTTAGAATTATAAATATTTTATAGACAAACTGATTTGCCAATTTATTTTTAAATATGAGTTTGAATACCTTAGATTATCATGGTAGTATCAAATATTATCTATGCTATTTTGATAATGTTGAATTTTACTTCAAAAATTAATATGATAATCAGTTATTTGAGTTATTTAAAAATATGAGATTTAGATTGTTTTGATAAACCTTAAATATGTTTTTAAAGTTATTATGTTGATCGTTTATTTGACTTGGATTTGAACTCGTGTGATTCAAATCATTGGATAATATTAAATGATTGATTTAAATTAAATATTATTATTATCTACTAATGGTTTATGATTAAATTAATTATGATTTAAAAATTATTTTTATATAAATAAAGGAAAGGCTTTATCTATTAGGAAATCTACACCTCATCTGATTAGGCCTTTTTTTTCTATTTAAGGCGAGCCTTATTCTAATTTTTCTCCAAAATAAATCCCATCCTGTTAGCCACGACATCCCCACGATCTAGCCACAATCCATCAACACAATCAACTGTGTCGTCTATCGTGTCCGTATCCATCCAAACCCTTTCTACTATTTAATTTACATTTACAAACTCACGTTTCGTATCCGACACCCCGGATACTGTACAATACATCCTCGACTGCATATTCTGTGTAACGCAGGACATGGCTTGATTCCTAATCCTAACTCAAAGCCCTAACCCCAAACAATGGTCGCCCACTGTCTCCCTGGCCGCCTCTAGCAGCCCCGCAGGCGGCCAGGGAGACAATGGTCGGCGATCGGCGGCCCACGTCACCATCCGAACCACCATCATCTCCACCCCGCCTTTCTCTACCACCACCAACACTCGTGGCCACCATCCGCTGACTCCTTCCCTATCTCCCTCCCAACCATCGCCATTATTATCGTTTCCCCTATCCCTCCGCCAGCGATCATGACTCTAACCCCGACGTCCTACTAAACAATCAAAGAAAAACCCTAATATAACTTACCCGTCCGGCGCCGCACCGCCGTGTGCCGTCGCTCTGCCTCCCTCTAGTCTTTTAGATCTGTTGCATCAACCATACGGCCGCCCCTGTCGACCGGATCCAACACAACGCCGTCGTACCATGCCCGTACACCTCCTGCATTCCGTGTTGACCTCCGCCACGACTACGACGAGATTTTTGGGAATGCGGTGTGACCCGAACCGGAGTTGGCCCATAAGGTGTGATATTGAATTGGGCCCATATGTCTTAAAAAAATTCTCATGTAAGGCCTGAACCAACCTCAATTATCTATACCACATGATCCCACCTCCTAACCGATGTAGGACTAAATTACCAACTCTATTGTCACCCCATTTGAGCGCTCAAACGGTAATGAGATACAACCCAACAATCTCCACCTTAGCTCATTTTTGCTAGCCGAATAACCTTAGTACCTTCCTACATTTGTTCGTTCCCGCTAGCCGAACAACTTTAGCACCCCGGCTACCTTTGTTCATTTCTGCCAGCCGAACAACCTTAGCATTTCTTGCTACCTTTTTATTCGTTCCTGCCAACCGAGCATCCAGGAGATCCAACATATTGTCATCTCGATCCGTTCGACCACAGAACCAAATCGACACGTTCATGCATACCACCATTGTGTGCCAACCACAATGCCTTGCTCCGTCTTGGGCTCGTCAAACCTATATTTGAAGCCAATCCATGTAGTTGCATATGCTCCTAACTCTACGCATGAACGTTCAGCACCATCTATATTGAACCAATTAGAGCCGCCCAAACTAGCCCCGTAACCTTGGGCTCTGATACCACTTGTTGGGAATACGGTGTCACCCGAACCGGAGTTGGCCCATAAGGTACGATATTGAATTGGGCCCATATATCTTAAAAGAGAATTCTCATGTAAGGCCTGAACCAATCCAATCATCTACACCACATGATCCCACCTCCTAACTGATGTGGGACTAAATTACCATTGTCACCCCCTATTTGAGCGCTCAAGCAGAAATGAGATACAACCGAACAATCTCCCTGACCGTAGCAATCTCCCTAACCGAAGTTGACGACTCCTCGATTAGATCTTCTTATTCCTTCTATCTTGGATGGCAAAGTCCTAAGAGCAAAGTAAGGACTTTTTCTTAGATTTCCTTGTAGACGAGCACCCGAATCTCCACTTTGTGCTATGTTTTATGCCTCCACCCTCACCCCTTATTTTAGTTATATTATGATTTCTCAAATAAGAATCCTATTACACCTAAAATAGCCCATAAATTATCCTATTTTAGATCATAATAGGATTTTCTAATATAAGAATCCTATTATACCTAAAATAGCACAACACCTATTATGGACATCCAAATCAAATCAAATCAAATCAAATCAAATATTTAATTAGATTTGGATTCCACAATATGTTGTTAACAAATCCAGACTGGACTCCAACAATCTCCCCCTCCAGTCTGATGAGAGAGTAATGAACCCATGGGTCCTCAACTGGACTCCATGCCTGTCGTCCCGCGACAGAGTTCCTGCTCCCCCATGCTACTGATCTCCGACCCCCCCGAGCTGCTTTACATCTTCCTTTGTCTCCAGCTCCATGATCGTCATGTCGATGCTAGCTTCCATACGTAGCATCTTCTGCACTACGAGGATCATGCCAATATCAATGGCAGGACCAAGACTGAAGTTCCTGACGATCAGCCTCACGGTAAGTCTCGAACGTCTGTCCCCAACTTCCATCTTCCATCAAAAATTTTTAGCTTTCCGACGAGCATCTTCATCATTGGCTGGTCCAACCAAGCGGACGGTACGGTTCTTCCGAGATTCGAACTCCTGAACCTCCCCACCTTCGTGTTCGAACTTGAAGCTCCTGCATACACATGCATCCTCGAGTAGAATATCACGCATTATACATGCCATTGATGACACATAGCTCCCTCCTAAACTGTATGAATGATGATGCTCCCGTCTCAGATTGAGTTTATTGCAAGCCTTGATCTCCTCCCTGGCTTCGAACTGCTGAATCCGATGTCGCACCAAGAAGCTATAGCAAACCACCTATCACCAAAACTGGATCCGTAGAGCAACTCCTACCTAGAGACCGATCAGCTGTCATGGGACTGACAGACTGACCCTTAATCTTTGACTGATCACCATCAATCGCTTTATCTCAACGAACCGAATCCTTTGTATCCCTCAAAGCATCTAGAAGCCCCTCCTCAAGAAGTTCTCGATGATCCACCTCCTATCAAATACCCCTCGACCCTCCATCCGGTGTCTGTGGACTGCTTATACAACTCAGCGGCTTGAGCTTGTACATGCCACAACACAAATCTCCCCGAGCTAGCTGTTGGGAACCCTTTGCAAACATCTAATCTTTTCTCTCAAATAGACTGCAAAAGCCATCAACTGCCAGCCTTCCTACAGAAACCAAGTTGTAGCGCAAACTCGGTACATGTCGCACACCCCTGAGGAAGAGCTTCTCACCAAACTCCGTCGCCAAGTACACATCACCTATGCCTACAACTGTAGTCGTCTCCTTGTTACCCATTATGGACACACATAAAAAAACGTTGTCTTTTCTTTTTATTGGCACAAGGCACCACAAATCGAGTATGCCTGAGAGATCCTGTGCTGAGGTTCCTCGAGTACAAAAATAAGAATTCTGGAGAATGGGACGATGGAGATAGAGCGACAGTTGCTCCTTTACTCCGTTGACACTCCGATTACAAAAGTGGAAGAAAATATAAGAAAATTGCTAACTCTCGGCTCACTGGCAAGAAGTGCAGCAATTTGGCTCTTGAAAATGCTCTCCGTTCTGCCTGTTGAAGAGGGAAGAAGCCCCCCTTTTATAGCCGTTCTTGGGCTGGAATAATGTTATGCGCCCACATGAAGAGACACGCTGGTTCTTACATGGGCGTATGGTCCTGCTTTGGGCGCATAGGGTGTAGGCGCATACAGGCTGCGAGATCGTGGGTTGGTCGTGGCGTTGACGTGGCCGCATGCTTCGGTGTACGACTGCTTGTGGAGACTGACGTGGCCATGTGCTTCGGTGCACATTCTGATCGTAGCTTTGACTGAGTCAGGCTTGGGCGCATAGCCATGTCTCAGGCTATGCGCCCTCCTTTTGGGGGAGCTAGTCTTGGGCGCATGGAGTTATACTTGGACTAGACGCATGGAGCTTCATTTAGTGGGCACATGGAGTCGTACTGACTGGACGCATGGAGCTGCTTTGACTTGGGCGCATGGAGCTATGTTTGCTGAAAATTTTCATGCTTCTATAGGACCCCCTTCAAAGTTTTCGACACTTTGAGCAAGTTCAAAATACTTTGAAAGAAGCATGGATCGTCTTCTCGCGAGGCAATGGGCGCATAGTACGGCTCTTCTCCTGGGCGCATAATGTTTTGGCCATCATGTCAGGGAGATACGACTGTTGAGATTTGCCTCGAAATTTGAACTGACAGATTCATCGGAACAGAATTTGAAACGGTCCATCCTTTATATGCCGTCCACGTCAGCAAGAGACACTCGCATAGTATGCAAAGAGCTGGTCCTTCACATGGGCGCATACACCATAGTGGACGCATAGAGTATGTGGGCGCATAGGAAGTGGTCAGTGCCTATAGATAGACCCTAGAGGAGAGAAAAGTTCATTATTCCTTTCCTCTTTGAAATTTTTAGAAAACTCTTCGTCTTCTTCCTTTGAGAATCATGTCTCCCAAGGCCGCCAAGTAATCTGCGAAGGACAAGGGGGTGCGTCGAGTAGCTCTTCTCCTGCGGCGGAGTCCTCAGCAGTCCAGGACCCGATCTTGGGTGAGGGCGTGCTTCAAAATATGAAGTCTCGAGCGTTAATTTGCGACGTTCGGACTTCTCTTCTGCCGGGACGCTTGCGTCTAGGGCAACATACTTCTGTGAGCATTACTATGCGCCCACAAAAGTCATGCACCAACACTGAGGTGTGCTATGCGCCCACGTGTTGCCATGTTATGCTCCCTCTAAGCTAAGGCACGTTTATGCGCCCACTAGCTGTCCGTGTCTTATGCGCCTACTAGTCTTGTTTTCGACGCATATCCTTTGGGCGCATAGCCTTTTGGGCGCATAAAAATCCTTCAGAACTTAATTTTTCCTGTGATTTTTCTAAGTCTGACTGTCTTTCTGTACGTGGCTCTTGCAGAATCCATGCCGAAGGCTGAGACTATGGTGAAGGAGGAGATGCAGCCTCTTTTCATAAAATACGAGTCACCATTTGTCAAGAAGGAGGTGGTGCCAAAAATTGATGAAGGAGTTACTCCCAAGAGCGAAGCTGCTGTAAAGGAAGAGCACCATCCTGAGAGCAGTAGGACTGGGGGCTCTGACCTTCCTGCTCCAGCTGAGGGCTTTAATCAAATGGATCCCTCATATGTGAAATGGTTGAGGGAATGGTATATGCCTCGCCACAGCTAGGAACCGCGGGTTCCCATAAATGTCCATATTTTTGCCTGTTTTTAGCTTTATGTTTTACTTCTTCCGGGCATCGGATGTAGTCCTCTACTTTTTGCTTGAGCGAAAGAGATGAAGAACTTTTTGGTTTGCTCATGAGATATAGTCCTGTGAATGTAACTGATTTTGAATAAACAGAATACATTTGCTCCACTCTTTGCTTGTGATGTCTGTGGTGCTTGTATTAGAGAGCCAATAACACAACATTTGTGTAAAGGGTATCCCGCTGGAGGAGCTCCCTCCTTCCTTTTTGTTTGCTTGAACCCATCATCCCTCTGTACGCTGGCGGTGTAGGTAATAGATTTGAAACAAAAACCCAACGGAGGTAATATGGATGTGATAGGTTTTATGGTTTTGACACCATGTCTTTTATTCCGGATTGGGTATAAGTGTCGAGTCGGAAGATTACCGGTACCAGAGGTAATATAGACGCGACACATGATAATCATGAGTGGTTTTGTGAAATATCGATGCTAGAGGTAATGTGGACGTAGCGAGGATATTTCTGGTGGGTATTTCGCTAGGGAATTTTGTGTGGACCTATTATCCGTTTTATATTCGAATGATTCGAATATAGATAATAAGTTGAATGAAGCTACAAGTAGAGGTAATATGGACGTAATAGCAGAGGATGTTCTATATCTGACCAGAGGTAATATGGACGTAGAAAGATATATAGCATTAGGGAGGAGTGGATAGTTCAGAGGTAGTGTGGACATGACTATCTTTGATGAATGCTTTTCTCAGAGGTTATATGGACGTGGCAAAACATCTGATCATTCCGCTGGGGAAATAATTATCGGAAAACAATTCAGAGGTAATGGGGACGTGATTTGTTTTCGTCAAACTGAGTTTGGACGGAGTCAAAAAAACGAAAATGATTCCACTGGGGAAATATTTAGATGAGCTATTATCCAGGGTGTATTCAAGACTCTTGAAATACGGATAATAGTTAGATGGTTTTTTTGAAACATATAAACATCGCACTGTACATTTACATGACTGAACATATATGAACATTATGTAAAAGAGGTTAAACATAGTATCTCTTCAGGAACTTGCCATTGTGTAATGCCTATAGTTCGTATTACGTATCTTGGTATACGTGTACGTATTCTTGACTCGTATTGCGTATTTTCCTGCATGGTTATTTTGGCATGTCATTGGATATGGCATAACTTGGTTCGGCTTAGCTTGGTTTGGTTTGCTTTTGGGTTCATCATGAACCAAAAGAAAACACCCCACCTACCACCACCACCCTCATTTATATTTCCACCTAACTCTCTCTCTCATCATTTTATTCTTCTCCTTCACTTCTTCTTCTCCACCATTTACTCTTCCACCTACCAGGAAAGAGAGCTAGGCAAGTGCAAACTTGCTTCATGATGGATCTCAAGTTTTATTGTTCCATTCTCTTCCTTACTTGATTCTAAGCCTCTTTAGAACTTGACATTTTTGCATTTGATGGATGAATTCTTAGAGATCTAAGTTTGTAAACTTTTCGGTTTTTTCTTGGTTTTGATCTCTAAAACTTGGTTATTTTCGAAAACTAGTGTTTCTATGTTGTAGAGAATTCAATTTCATGCAGTTTTGGCTTTTGTTTCGCTTGATTTCGACTTCGGATGAGGAAGTTATGGCCAAAACAATTTCTGGTCATTTCTATGTTCATCTGCAGCATGAACAGCATGTCGCAGAAGGCGCATGTCGCAGTAGGCGCATGTTGCAATGAAGCGCATGTCGCAGTAGCCGTATATCATGTCGCAGAAGGCGCATGTCGCAGTAGGCGCATGTTGCAATGAAGCGCATGTCGCAGTAGCCGTATATCATGTCACAGAAGGCGCATGTCGCAGTAGGCGCATGTTGCAATGAAGCGCATGTCGCAGTAGCCGCATATCATGTCGCAGAAGGCGCATGTCGCAGTAGGCGCATGTTGCAATGAGGTGCATGTCACGGTAGGCGCATATCATGTCGCAGTTGAGCCACATGAGGCGCATGTCGCGATAGGCGCATATCATGTCGCGCATGAGCCGCATTAAGGCGCATGTCGCAGTAGGCGCATATGGTGTCGCAATTGCATGCATGTCGCAGAATAGGCCGCATAATGCATATTTTGACTATTACTAACTGTTATACGTCCTAATTGACTGAATTATTGCTCGAATTTCTCCCAACTCCCAACGTGGAAGTTGTAGATCTTTTCCTTAGCAGCAAGAATATGTCTCTAGTTATTTTATGCAAGTTTCTCTCATTCATAATATTGTAAGAATAGAACACGATAGTGGCCCGCTGTGGCGCACTCTTGACAAGTAAACTGACATGATATATCTCGGCATGCTGTTACGACAACTAGCCTGACATGACAAGTATGAAATACCTGGACACCGTGGGCGATTGTGTTTGTAATAAACTGGTACTGTCTTGCATCATGTCTAGGATGGGGATCCCTGAGTACCACGGTCAGGGGTACCTACTGAAATTGACTAAGGCTAATTAACTAGAATAATTCAGTAGTCATGAAGAGATTCCCAGCTACAGGCAATCCCGTTATCTGGGCGCACTAACGGATTTGTAGCCTACCGACGAGTAGGGCACATTTCCAGCACACAGTTACGTGTTGCATTCTTCATAACGGACATTCGACCCGGATAACCTGGATGGTCTGCAAGGCTTGTGGCTGTTGGGATAATCTCATTGCATCTTGCTAGTAACTAGGCCTGTGATAACCCTAGTTAGTTAAAAGTATCAAGCCGTACTCTTGATTGGCCGTGATTGACTGGATGAAGTTTATTCCAGCTTAGTCTTATCCTGATCCTGTACAAGATTGTATCAGGACATGATTTCTTGTATCGATAAATGCTGGGATACCAAGTTCTGTTCAGATGCAGGGTTACAACCCCGGTCCTTGTTTGGTTTAAGGGTTGTAACTTGGCAATCTGAATAGTTCCATGGTTATCTTATCATATATCGTCCTGCTTATTGTGCCCGCCTTAACAATAAAGATCAGGGGTCCAGTTCTGTTCAGGCGAAGGGTTACAACCCCGGTCCTTGTTTAGTTTAAGGGTTGTAACTTGGCTCCCGGAGCAGTTCTGTGTCCTCTCTTCGTTTATTGTCTTAATGCAATCCCATGCCATGCTCGTTATGTTTTACCTTACCATCATACCATGATTATTTATACTGGCCTTAACAATAAAGATCAGGGGTCCAGTTCTGTTCAGGCGAAGGGTTACAACCCCGATCCTTGTTTGGTTTAAGGGTTGTAACCTGGCTTCCGGAGCAGTTCTGTGTCCTCTCTTCGTTTATTGTCTTGTTACCTTATCAATAGTAATTGAGGCGGATTTCTATTCAGGCGAAGGATTGCAACCCCGGTCCTTGTTTGGTTTAAGGGTTGCAGTCTGGCTACTTGAATGGTATCTCCGTGTTCAATATATTATTGTTATCTCAGCTATTATCACTATCTTTTAATTACCTTACTATTTATTTGTGATATGCTGGTTTTAGTTCCTAAGTGAAGCCTCCTTTGTGGCACTTGCTCTTTCTGGGGTCTGACCCAGCTGGTTTTGTGTGGCCAGATATCGGAGCAGCACCAGAGGATCCACCTGTCTTCCAGCCCGATGGTGACCACCAGGCGTAACAAGGACAACGAGTGGGTTTCTTTTGTCCTCCCACTCTATTTGTAAAAATTATTCTTTTGAGGCGTTTAGCCGGCGAGCACGTGTTAGCTCGTATTGCACCTTTATTTACTGTCTGCCTACGGGCTGTAACATGATTGACAGATCCTAGGGTTGATCATGTATTCACTAAAACTCTTGCTAGTCCTGACATTTTGTATGACTAGCTTCATGATCATCCAATATGTAATGTATGGGACGCCTTACTATTGTATATTGATGCTCTAATATCTTGTGACTGAGACAATAGGTTTGATCTTGACCATAGGAGACTGATGGATTGTAGTTAAACCCTCATATATCTAGACAGCCGTGACCGTATAGTGACGTGGATTCTATTTCATTATACGTAGCTGGCTATGTCTGCCTCCGCTCTCCAGTATTCTGGTTCTGGGGCGTGACATGGTTTAAGTGGTGGCCCATGCAGGTCTTGTAAATCAAGATATGTGAGGGTTTACCGAATAGATGTCTCAATCAGTACTCGTCCTTGATCTCTACTCGTATCCTCTTGATCCCTGAAAATCTTGACCTGATCACATGCTTGTATCGTTGATCTGTCCTGGTCCTTCCTTATTGTTCCCTATGTCGTCTTCTTCAGCGACATTGTTCCTGGACCTGCCGATCAGCAAGGCGGAGCACCTCCCGCGGACCAGCAGCAACCTGGAGATCAAGCCCAGCATTCAGGAGTAGCCTCCAGAGTCGTGCCCACTGAAGGAGAACCCCCAATTCAGCCCGTCCAGCCTGCAGAGCCTGCTGATGGCACTTTGGCGGGTCTCATCAGGTCCCTATTAGCTTGCCAAGATCGTCGAGGAGATGCCTTACACCAGGTGGTGGCAGATGCTTTGACCAGAGGAGGTCATCAGGGTAATAGCGCGGCCAACAGCTTCAAGCGCTTGAACCCTCCCTTCTTCGATGGCAGTGAAGATGCGATCGCTGCAGATGCTTGGCTTCAGGACACAGAGGTGATTCTAGAAGCAGCCAGGACTCCAGAGAATGAGAAGGTAGCCGTAGTGCGCCTGCAATTACTAGATCTTGCCCGCAGCTGGTGGACAGCGCAGGCCGATGGATTAGTGGCCCCTATTTCATGGGCAGTATTCAGGGAGAGATTCCAGACCAAGTATTTTGATGCTGTAGCTCGGTATGATCTACAGACGAGGTTCACCAATCTGAAGCAGATGGGCAGGACGGTCGATGGATATGCGGCCGAGTTCTCCAGGCTTAGTCGGTTTGCTCCCACCTTGGTGGCGACCGAGTTCGATAGAGCCCAGCGGTTCCAGCAGGGGCTCCACCTAGAGATTTTATTGGCGGTGGAGCAGTTTGAGCATCAGACTTTTGATGCAGTATTGAGAGCAGCCCGGAGGCATGAGTATACATCCCAGAGGATCGTGGATAGGACCGGAGGTCGGAAGTGATCTCACGGCCAGATGAATCAGTCTTCAGCACCAGCCCCGGCAGCCAGGGCTTTGACCATTGGAGCTCCGAGGCGGGCGCCCTCAGTGACGTCGGTTCAGCATTCCACCCCGACGCACCCTCAGCAGCAGAAGCAGAAGCAGTCTTCCGCAGTCACACTGCGGGAAGCCAGGACATGTGGTGTCAGAGTGTCGTAGAGCACAGGGTTTGTGCTTGGTTTGTGGTGCCCCGGACCACAGGGTTGGGAACTGCCCGAACAGGGGGAGTTCATCCGCTTTCTCTAGTCCTTCAGTTAGAGGACCAGCACCAGTCCAGCAGCAGCAGCTGCAGTACCCGTTTCCGAGGCCATTGCCGACGCAGGCCCAGGCATTCCAGCAGCAGAGACCGCAACAGTATGCCCAAGCCCAAGCCCTGATCCAGAGCAGGCAGAGGAATTTTCAGCAGAGGGGACCCGCACCCAGAGGACATGGTCAAGTGCTGGCTTTGACCATGGGAGAAGAAGGAATAGCACCAGGTGAGGTGGTAGCAGGTACTATTCTCGTCAACACCTTTCCAGCTTCAGTATTATTTGATTCTGGTGCCTCACATTCATTTATGTCTGCACGATTTGCGACACGGGTAGGACTGGAGCCCGAGTCATTATCAGTAAGGCTCAATATACTTACCGGTAACGGACTTGTGGGAGTAGATAGAGTGTTTTCCTCGTGTCGGGTCGTAGTTAGCGGTAGAGAATTCCCTACTAGATTGATAGAGTTCCCGATGGCCGATTATGATGTGGTCTTAGGGATGAATTGGTTGAGGGACCAGTATGCTAGGATAGACTGCCACATTGGCAGGGTTATTTTTAGCATTCCAGGCGAGCCAGAGTTCTATTTCTCCCGAGGCGAAGTTGAACCTTCTCCTCCATTATTGCAGATGGCAGTAGCAGCAGTGCAGTTACCTCGGATAGTCGAAGAGTTTCCAGATATTTTCCCAGAAGAGCTTCTAGGGATGCCGCCAGAGCGAGATTTCGAGTTTACCATCGACTTGATTCCCGGAACAGCTCTAGTGTCAGAGAGAGTCTACAGGATGGCGCCGTCAGAGCTAGAGATATTGTACAAGATGATTGAAGAACTCAGAACCAAGGGGTTCATTCGTGCTAGTGGATCACCTTGGGGAGCCCCGATGCTTCTTGTGAAAAAGAAGGATGGTACGTCCAGATTGTGTGTTGATTATCGTACCTTGAACTCAGTGACAATCAAGAACAGATATCCTCTCCCGAGGATAGATGACTTGTTTGATCAACTCAAAGGGGCGTCAGTATTTTCGAAGATCGACTTGCGCTCAGGATACCATCAGATCAGAGTCAGAGAGCAGGACATCCCGAAGACAGCTTTTAGATCAAGATATGGGCATTGGGAGTTCCTTGTGATGCCATTTGGAGCAACCAATGTGCCGGCTGTATTTATGGACCTCATGAATCGCATCTTTATGCCCTATTTGGATCAGTTCGTGATTGTGTTCCTAGATGACATCCTGGTCTACAGTAAGAGTGAAGCGGAGCATGAGCAGCACCTTAGAGTTGTTCTTCATATTCTCAGAGAGCACCAGTTGTATGCCAAGTTCAGTAAATGTGAGTTCTGGCTCGATCGCATTTCATACTTGGGTCATATCATCACCCGAGGAGGAGTTGAAGTGGATCCCCAGAAGATCGTGGCCATTGAAACATGGCCAGTACCTAGCACAATGGCAAAAGTCCGTAGTTTTCTTGGCTTGGCCGGCTACTACCGGCGATTTGTTTCAGACTTTGCTCGAATTTCTGCGCCATTGACCCAGTTGACCCGCAAGGATGTACAGTTTGCTTGGACAGCAGAATGCCAGGATTCTTTTGAGAGGTTGAAGCGAGGCTTGATGACGGCTCCTATTCTCACGCTTCCAGATGGAACTGGAGGATTCTCAGTGTATTGTGATGCTTCGGGCAGAGGTTTAGGATGTGTTCTGATGCAGCATGGGAAGGTAATAGCTTATGCGTCACGACAACTTCGTGATCATGAGAGGAATTATCCAACCCATGACTTGGAGCTGGCAGCAGTAGTGTTTGCACTTAAGTTGTGGAGGCACTACCTATACGGAGATAGGGTGGAAATTTTCACCGACCACAAGAGCCTGATGTTTTCACCCAGAAGGATCTCAACATGCGTCAGAGGAGATGGCTGGAGCTGCTTGTGGATTATGATGTCAACCTGCAGTATCACCCAGGGAAGGCCAACGTTGTTGCAGATGCATTGAGCAGGAGGGCAGGAGTTTATTTCTAGACAGTACAACCAGAACTGTTAGCCGATCTTCAGAAGATGGTTATAGAAGTTGTCCTCCCTTCCAGTGTGGCATTGATGGCCAGCATGCAAGTCCAGTCCACTATAGTCGAGAGGATCCGGATGGCGCAGTCAGCAGATTCCAAGCTTCAGCGACTCAGAGCAGAGTGTGAGGCGGGACGAAGACCAGAGTTATGCATTCATGAAGACGGTACACTTCGACATGGTAAGCGTCTTTGTGTACCCAGTGGAGATATTAGACAGAAGATCATGACGGAGGCTCACAGTTCGCAGTATTCCATTCATCCCGGTGGTACGAAGATGTACCGTGATATTCGTCAGCACTTTTGGTAGAATGGCATGAAGAGGGAGATAGCCCGGTTTGTCTCTCGTTGTTTAGTCTGCCAACAAGTTAAGACTGAACATCAGAGACCAGCTGGACTACTTCAACCATTGCCGATTCCCGAGTAGAAATGGGAGCATATAACCATGGATTTTGTGACTGGATTGCCTAGATCCCCGGCTGGCAGAGACGCTATTTGGGTTGTCATAGACAGGCTCACGAAGGTGGCTCACTTTTTCCCGTTCAGAGTTGGTCAGTCGACGGCTCAGCTAGCGGAGATGTATCTCCGGCAGATTGTCAGGTTGCACGGTGGTATCACTTCAGACAGAGATTCAAGATTTACGTCGTACTTTTGGCGTAGCTTGCAAGAAAGTTTGGGAACTCACCTCCAGTTCAGTTTAGCTTATCACCCGCAGACAGATGGCCAGTCGGAACGTACGATCCAGACTCTTGAAGATATGTTGCGGTCATGTACACTCGACTTCCGTGGTTCGTGGGAAGATCACGTGCACCTGGTGGAGTTCTCGTACAACAACAGTTTCTAGGCCAGTATCTAGATGGCACCGTTCGAGGCACTGTATGGTAGGAAGTGCCGATCCCCACTAGCCTGGAACGATGTCGGAGAGAGGCAGATGCTTGGTCCGGAGATGATTGCTCAGACCGTTGAAGTGGTCAGAAAAGTCAGAGATCATCTTCGAGTTGCCCAAGATCGCCAGCGTCATTGGGCCGATTCTCATCGGCGACCCCTTGAATTTTCTGTCGGCGACCATGTATTCCTTAGGATCTCGCCTACCCGTGGCATCATACGTTTCGGCGTGCGGGGAAAGCTTAGTCCTAGGTATATAGGGCCGTTCGACATTCTGGAGCGAGTAGGTGATGTATCCTATCGTCTCGCTCTTCCACCGTCGCTACGTGAGGTGCATGACGTATTCCATGTATCTCAACTACAACGGTATATCCCGGACCCGAGCCACATCCTGGATCATTCGGAATTGGTTGTTGGAACCAACCTTTCGTATAAGGAGAGGCCCGTGTCTATATTGGACCGAAGAGAGAAGATACTTAAGAACAAGACTATTAGTTTAGTCCGTATTGCTTGGGGTCATCACTCTTTGGGTGAGTCAACGTGGGAGCGTGAGGATGATATCCGATCGCGATATCCCGACCTGTTTGACTCGTAAGGTATAATGTCTTCCTTATGCCTTATGCTTTCAATTCCTTGCTTGAATAAATGACTGCATGATAGACTGCTTGTTATAGCTTACGATTAGTATAGCTTGTCCTTGCAATTCTAGCCTCTTGATTAAATTTCGAGGACGGAATTCTTTTAAGGTGGGTAGAGTTGTAATGCCTATAGTTCGTATTACGTATCTTGGTATACGTGTACGTATTCTTGACTCGTATTGCGTATTTTCCTGCATGGTTATTTTGGCATGTCATTGGATATGGCATAGCTTGGTTCGGCTTAGCTTGGTTTGGTTTGCTTTTGGGTTCATCATGAACCAAAAGAAAACCCCCCACCTACCACCACCACCCTCATTTATATTTCCACCTAACTCTCTCTCTCTCATCATTTTATTCTTCTCCTTCACTTCTTCTCCACCATTTACTCTTCCACCTACCAGGAAAGAGAGCTAGGCAAGTGCAAACTTGCTTCATGATGGATCTCAAGTTTTATTGTTCCATTCTCTTCCTTACTTGATTCTAAGCCTCTTTAGAACTTGACATTTTTGGATTTGATGGATGGATTCTTGTAGATCTAAGTTTGTAAACTTTTCGGTTTTTTCTTTGTTTTGATCTCTAAAACTTGGTTATTTTCGAAAACTAGTGTTTCTATGTTGTAGAGAATTCAATTTCATGCAGTTTTGGCTTTTGTTTCGCTTGATTTCGACTTCGGATGAGGAAGTTATGGCCAAAACAATTTCTGGTCATTTCTATGTTTATCTGCAGCATGAACAGCATGTCGCAGAAGGCGCATGTCGCAGTAGGCGCATGTTGCAATGAAGCGCATGTCGCAGTAGCCGTATATCATGTCGCAGAAGGCGCATGTCGCAGTAGGCGCATGTTGCAATGAAGCGCATGTCGCAGTAGCCGCATATCATGTCGCAGAAGGCGCATGTCGCAGTAGGCGCATGTTGCAATGAAGCGCATGTCGCAGTAGGCGCATGTTGCAATGAAGCGCATGTCGCAGTAGCCGCATATCATGTCGCAGAAGGCGCATGTCGCAGTAGGCGCATGTTGCAATGAGGCGCATGTCGCG
This sequence comes from Iris pallida, assembly GCA_029216955.1. Lineage (NCBI taxonomy): Eukaryota > Viridiplantae > Streptophyta > Magnoliopsida > Asparagales > Iridaceae > Iris > Iris pallida. The sequence continues at coordinate 17,248,095 of JANAVB010026799.1, forward strand.
GTAGGCGCATATCATGTCGCAGTTGAGCCACATGAGGCGCATGTCGCGATAGGCGCATATCATGTCGCGCATGAGCCGCATTAAGGCGCATGTCGCAGTAGGCGCATATGGTGTCGCAGTTGCATGCATGTCGCAGAATAGGCCGCATAATGCATATTTTGACTATTACTAACTGTTATATGTCCTAATTGACTGAATTATTGCTCGAATTTCTCCCAACTCCCAACGTGGAAGTTGTAGATCTTTTCCTTAGCAGCAAGAATATGTCTCTAGTTATTTTATGCAAGTTTCTCTCATTCATAATATTGTAAGAATAGAACACGATAGTGGCCCGCTGTGGCGCACTCTTGACAAGTAAACTGACATGATATATCTCGGCATGCTGTTACGACAGCTAGCCTGACATGACAAGTATGAAATACCTGGACACCGTGGGCGATTGTGTTTGTAATAAACTGGTACTGTCTTGCATCATGTCTAGGATGGGGATCCCTGAGTACCACGGTCAGGGGTACCTACTGAAATTGACTAAGGCTAATTAACTAGAATAATTCAGTAGTCATGAAGAGATTCCCAGCTACAGGCAATCCCGTTATCTGGGCGCACTAACGGATTTGTAGCCTACCAACGAGTAGGGCACATTTCCAGCACACAGTTACGTGTTGCATTCTTCATAACGGACATTCGACCCGGATAACCTGGATGGTCTGCAGGGCTTGTGGCTGTTGGGATAATCTCATTGCATCTTGCTAGTAATTAGGCCTGTGATAACCCTAGTTAGTTAAAAGTATCAAGCCGTACTCTTGATTGGCCGTGATTGATTGGATGAAGTTTATTCCAGCTTAGTCTTATCCTGATCCTGTACAAGATTGTATCAGGACATGATTTCTTGTATCGATAAATTATGGGATACCAAGTTCTGTTCAGATGAAGGGTTACAACCCCGGTCCTTGTTTGGTTTAAGGGTTGTAACTTGGCAATCTGAATAGTTCCATGGTTATCTTATCATATATCGTCCTGCTTATTGTGCCCGCCTTAACAATAAAGATCAGGGGTCCAGTTCTGTTCAGGCGAAGGGTTACAACCCCGGTACTTGTTTGGTTTAAGGATTGTAACCTGGCTCCCGGAGCAGTTCTCTGTCCTCTCTTCATTTATTGTCTTAATGCAATCCCATGCCATGCTCGTCATGTTTTACCTTGCCATCATACCATGATTATTTATACTGGCCTTAACAATAAAGATCAGGGGTCCAGTTCTGTTCAGGCGAAGGGTTACAACCCCGGTCCTTGTTTGGTTTAAGGGTTGTAACCTGGCTTCCGGAGCAGTTCTGTGTCCTCTCTTCGTTTATTGTCTTGTTACCTTATCAATAGTAATTGAGGCGGGTTTCTATTCAGGCGAAGGATTGCAACCCTGGTCCTTGTTTGGTTTAAGAGTTGCAGTCTGGCTACTTGAATGGTTTCTCCGTGTTCAATATATTATTGTTATCTCAGCTATTATCACTATCTTTTAATTACCTTACTATTTATTTGTGATATGCTGGTTTTAGTTCCTAAGTGAAGCCTCCTTTGTGGCACTTGCTCTTTCTGGGGTCTGACCCAGCTGGTTTTGTGTGGCCAGATATCGGAGCAGCAACAGAGGATCCACCTGTCTTCCAGCCCGATGGTGACCACCAGGCGTAACTAGGGCAACGAGTGGGTTTCTTTTGTCCTCCCACTCTATTTGTAAAAATTATTCTTTTGAGGCGTTTAGCCGGCGAGCACGTGTTAGCTCGTATTGTACCTTTATTTACTGTCTGCCTACGGGCTGTAACATGATTGACAGATCCTAGGGTTGATCATGTATTGACTAAAACTCTTGCTAGTCCTGACATTTTGTACGACTAGCTTCATGATCATCCAATATGTAATGTATGGGACGCCTTACTATTGTATATTGATGCTCTAATATCTTGTGACTGCTACTACTTGCTTGTGATTGAGACAATAGGTTTGATCTTGACCATAGGAGACTGATGGATTGTAGTTAAACCCTCATATATCTAGACAGCCGTGACCGTATAGTGACGTGGATTCTATTTCATTATACGTAGCTGGCTATGTCTGCCCCCGCTCTCCAGTATTCTGGTTCTGGGGCGTGACACATTGATAGGCATCATGAGCAAGTCACCGTCTGGCTTGGTCAGCCGGTACGCACCGTTAGAATACACCGATTCTATGACGAAGGGACCTTCCCATTTAGGCTAGAATTTCCCTTTTGTTTTGTGTGTCATAACCAACGGTCTTCTTACTGCTAGGACCAGATTGCCGACTTGGAAGATCCTTTCCTTCACCTTTTTGTTGAAAGCTCTGGAATGGCGTGCTTGGTATAGCTCAATACGCTGTTGAGCTAATAGGCATTTTTCGTCTAGCGCTTCGAGCTCTTGGAGTCGCAGACGGTAGCTCTCTTCAGTAGTCAGCTCGCTGGCTAGGGCTACCCGGAGAGAGGGAATCTGGATTTCTAGGGGAAGAACTGCTTCGCTCCCATAAACCAAAGAAAATGACGTACTGCCTGTTGGAGTCTGGATCGTTGTGCGATAGGCCCATAGACATTCACCAAGCTTCTCGTTCTAATCGTGCTTGTTTGAAGACATGAATTTCTTGAGAAGTTTTATAATAGTTTTGTTGAAGGCTTCTGCTAGCCCGTTAGCCGTTGGATTGTAGGCAGTAGAGGCTATGTTCTGGATTCGATTCTTATCGCAGAACCGATAGAACGTATGGCTTGCGAACTGTGGACCATTAACATGGATGATCCTGAGAGGTAGGCCGAAGCGATAGATGACGTGATGTTTGATGAAACTGATCATGTTTGATGTCTTCACTTCGATGAGCGGTAAAGCTTCCACCCATTTGGAGAAGTAATTGGTTATAGCAATGATGAACCGATGTTCTTTGGAGGATGGTGGGCTGATTGGTCCTATCACGTCCATGCCCCAGGCTTCAAATGGCCAAGATGCTGCCGTCGGGTATAGAAACTCCGAAGGTTGGTGAATGAAATCAGCGTGGAACTGGCAAGCTCTACACTTCTTTCCATATTCAGCAGCATCCGCTATCTTGGCAGGCCAGTAATAGCCCATTCGTTTGAGGCGATCTTGTAATTTGGGGCCTGGCTGATGTGCACCGCAAACTCTATCGTGAGCCTCTCGGAGTGCATGCTTGGCTTCGGTGTCTGATAAGCATCGTAACAGTAGCCCGTCATAAGAGCGTCAATACAGCATCTTGGTAGCTGTGTCGTAGTAAAACCTGAGGGATCACCTTTGGATGGATACTGCTTCCTTCGGGTCCTCGGGAAGGATTCCATAGACAGTATAGTCTATGAAGGGAAATCTCCAGTCTTTAGCATTGACGTTTGTTTCTGCTGTGTAACTGTGATGAAAATGCAAGGCATCTTTCACACAAAATAATTCTCGACCAGATACTGTGATCGACTGCTGAGTATTGGTAGGAACGGTCAAGGAAGTAGCAAGACCGGCTAGAGTATCTGCTTCTATATTCTGTAGTCGAGGCACGTGCTCGATGAAGAATCCAGCGAAAGTAGACGCCAACTCGATTGTTGCTCGGTGGTAGGGGATGAGATCTTCGTTGCGAACTTCGTAATCCCCTCGGACCTGACTAACTATTATCTTAGAATCATCGTAAGCCTCTAGATAGTCAACTCCCAGTTGCTTTTCCAGTTATAGGCCGATTATTAGGGCATTATATTGTGCTACATTGTTGGTGCATGGTTCCACGAGAGAATATGCACGGTGTATGACCAGATGATCAAGTGACACAAGCACAATGCCTACTCTAGCCACAATGTTCCCTTTGGGCCTTGTTCTTGATGCGCCATCAAAAAACATTCGCCAAATAGGGATCTCTTCAGTTGCAGTGTTAGACTCCACCACTTCGTCGAGGATTTTGTCATAGAGTTTGGACGACTCCGGCACCGGATGAGCTGCTAGAAAATCAGCTAAAGCTTGAACTTTTACTGCCTTCTGAGGGACGAAGATCATATCATATAGGGTCAACAGCATTGCCCATATAGCTAAACGGGAATTGAGAGAACCCGGCTTAGTCATGAGTATTCTGAGAGGGCTGACTTTGGATATGATGTGGATAGTCTGCCCAGACACATAGTGGCATGTCTTTTGGATGGCAAATACAAGTACAAGGCATTCCTTCTCCACCGGTGTGTATCTGTGCTCAGCACCCACCATTGTGCGGCTGAGGTAGTAAATTACCTGTTTATGGCCGCCTTCGTTCTTCTGAGCTAAGAGGGCGCCAAAGGAATGATCCATGGCGCGAACATATAGCAAGAAGGGCTTCCCTATTATTGGGCTACCAGTACTGGAGGGCTTGTAAGATATACTTTGATGTCATCGAATGCTCGTTGACATTGTTCAGTCCAGACGAAAGATACGCCTTTCTTCATGAGCTGAATGAATGGTTGACACCTTCCAGAGAGGTTCAAAATGAATCGTCTGATGTAAGCTAGCCTTCCTTGTAGTTCGCGTAGCTCTTTGAGGTTCCTTGGAGGATGCATGTCGAGAATAGCCTTAACTTTCTCCGGGTCCAAATGTATACCCTTTGAACTGATGACGAAACTAAGGAACTTGCCGCTGGAGACTCCCAGAAAAGACTTGGTTGGATTCATCTTGAGTTGGTGTGTACGCATTAGTTGGAACACCGTTCTCAAGTCTTGGAGGTGGTTGCCCTTGAGATGACTTTTGACTGCAATATCGTCTACGTAGCACTCCACGGTTTTGTGCAAATGATCGCAAAAAATTGTGTTCATGGCTAGCTGGTATATTGCCCCTGCATTCTTCAATCTGAAGGGCATCACCGTATAGCAGTATACCCCCAACGGTGTTCAAAAAGATGTGTGCTTCTCGTCGTCGGGGAACATCTTGATCTGGTTGTAGCTTGAGAACCCATCCATGAAGGACATTCGTTCGAAGCTGCAAGTGTTGTCGATCATTACGTCGGTGATTGGTAGAGGGAACTCGTCTTTCGGACATGCAGAGTTCAAATCACGGTAGTCGATATAGACTCGAACTTTACCGTTCTTTTTCATGACTGGAACGATATTGGCAACCCAGTCGGGATGTTGTTCCTCGCGAATGAATCCACTGGCGATGAGCTTTTTGACTTCATTCTCGATGGCTTCCATGACGTCTGGTCGAAATCGCCATTGTTGCTGTTTTACTGGCTTAGCTTTAGACGAAATGTTCAGGCGGTGCACGACGACTTTAGGGTCCAAGCCTGGCATGTCTTCATAGCTCCATGCAAAGACGTCGATGTATTCTCTTATAAGCTGTATAAGAGACTGGCGTTTATCGTCAGATAAGCTTTTGCTGATGAAGATTGGTTTGAAGGATGCTTCATCTCCTAGATTGACTTGGATAACTTCGTCTTCGGTAGGTGGTTCACGTTGTTCAAAGCACAGTTCCCACCTGGTGTCCATCTTTTGAGCCCATTGTTTGAGTTTGATTGATTGGACATCGTCTGTAACTTGGTCGGCGGAAACCATGTGGACGGACAAAGTTGCTTTGAACATGTCACCGATGCTAGAGTCTGAGTCCCAGAGGGAGGAATTATAAGAATGAGAACAACGATCTGCTTCATCATCTGATCTTTCGGGGGTTGTTGGAGGAGAGACATAGCCCAAACCAATACCATTTTGTTGGTAGTAGTTCTCAGGTTTGCCGGGAGGCGCAAAGTGTCGTATTGGCAACCGTCGTCCTCGGCCGTAATTTAGCCCTTTATCGCTTTTGATGTCATATCCCATATTCTGGATGATATTCTTGGCCTGCCAACTATACCAGAAAAGTTGCATCTTCCGAGAGTCATAGTCAGCTTCTGTGTTGTACTTGGGAGGAGTAGAGTCTGGAACGAACTTTCTCTCGCCAATTATACGACCGAAGATGATTAGCTCTTCATCTTTCTTTTTGGCTGGATTGATGAAGTAGTGGATATCTTCTAGGTAGACTTTTTCCCATAGGTGAGGCGTCGTAACCGACATACAGAGGTATGGTCCTATGTCGTTCTCTAGGGCGTATATCGTATCTATGTAATGGTTTACAGATTGATAGACATCGGAGTAATTCAAAGATAAACCTTTACTAAGGAAATATGCAAGTTCTTCTTCAGGGATAACATCATCCGCTGAAGGTACATTATTCTGAGTATTGATATACTCAAGGAGAGGGTCATCATCTGGAAGAGGAGCCACAGTCTTGGTCGAGTTCACCACATAGGGTAATTCTTCAGGATTGGGAGGATGGACATCAGTAGGTTCCCCCTTGGGTGTTTTATTGAGAGTGATGGTCAATGGTTTGACTTTGTCGGGTTTCTTCTTCTTCACCCAGATTGTGAGAGGCTTCGAGGTACTTTTTGGAATAGTACATCCTTTGACTAGGACAATCAGGGGACCACCGTTAGGGGATGGAGGTGCTTCAGCTTCATTGTCAGCTTCATTGCCATCATCCTTGGGGGTTGAGATTGGTAAAGTACCGAATCTCCATAGTAAGCTTCGATGCCCTTGAAAGGATCTATGTCAGCAAATTCTGTCTTCATGACACCGTCGCTGTTGACGTACTTGAAGCACTGGTGAAGTGTGGAAGGAACGATCATGTTCTCATGTATCCATGGACGTCCCAGCAAGACGTTGTAGGATACATTGGCATCAATCACATAGCAGGCGACCTCCATTCGAAGATCACCGATCTGGCATTTGAGACGGATCTTGTCCAGCAGATGGCTTCGACCAGCATTGAAAGCCATAATAGTTGTGTTGGTTGTGGGTAGCATGTGCAGAGGAATTCCCA
>JANAVB010026799.1:17259938-17419756 GCA_029216955.1 Iris pallida
GACACAAGAGTGAGGATCATGGAGTTGGCACGAACCTACGTATTCGACTTGCTACCGATACGGACGATTCGTGTGTCGGTTCATTTATGGATTAGAGGAGTCTAGATAGCGACTTACATGGAGATATGGATCGCCAAGCCATGGATATGACTTCTGATATATGGGCGGGGAAAACTACTTGAACGTATGAGCTAGCCCACAGCCTTCTAGTTGCCCGGTTATGGGTTCATGGTTTCCCTGTTATGGGTGTATCGCTAGGGAATATATCCATTGCACGGCCCTGACCACACGTCAGATACGGTCAGGAGGTATAATAGTGATGCAAATTATGGACTAGGGTTGCACGGCCCTGACCACGCGTCAGATACGATCAGAGACGTATACTAGTTCATGCGAAAGCCTCTAGCGGATGCTATGCTTTATTCCTACCCACTTATACGTTCAAGTATAGTTTTCGACTTACCTTACACCTAGATGGTTAGGTTCCATTGTGTTGGAGCGTGTGGTCTTTCCTTTGTCATGCTTCATTGACAGTTCATTATGGTTTTGTTTTTATGTATCTTGTTATGTCTCTCTGAGGACCTGGTTATCTCTCCAGGTGTGTGCTTCTGTGATATTTGCAGGTGTTCTAGTCGAGGCCATGATCTTCTCTATCCTTTCGAAGATGATTGCACTTGGCTCGGCTTGTTATTTCACCTATTCCTTCTTGTATATTTTATTTGAGATAGTTGGTAGTGGACTTTGTCTCCGCCCAACTTTTGTACAAATTAAAATTTTGTGTTGATTCCTATCTTATATTACTCTTTTCATTGTGGATGAGATTTAGTTTGTCTTGGATTACTATATTTTACAGCTTATATATACATACAAGGTTTTCATATATTGGAGTGTGCTTCGTATGTATGTAGCTAGCATGATACGTATATAGTCCTAAGTATTTTGGGACTGGGGTGTTACATATTTTTGTGGTGGCCCATGCAGGTCCAGTTTATCACTTCGGTTACGTTACTGTACCGATGTGAGCCTGCAATATAGGATTAGAATCTAGAAATCTCATCCACATACTTGATCACCTCCCTCGACTTCCAAATTTTGAACTCTCGTTGCCTCCCTTGATTTTTGCATCTTGCTTGAACTCTTTCTACCGACTCCCTATCAAATTGTGCTTAACCATGGTTAGAAGATGACTACACTATTATATACTTATTGGTCAACCATATGGCTAGAAGGACTACATTGGCAATGGGAATACAAGGAGACTTTAACTAAGTTGTAAGGTCATTTTTCTAAAAGGATGATTTAATGATTAGTAGGTTATTACCAAAGACAGTTTTAGTCTTGAGATTTCTAAGTAGTAATTACCAGAGAATTGATAGAATTTTATTTTGGTACTGGAGGAAAATAGTTAGAATCTCCATAAAAATCGATTTAAGAAAATTTATGTGAATTTTTGTTTGATATTCATAAGTTATTGGATTATGGTTATACATCTTTGAGCGGATAAAAACTTGGGTTGGAAATGATCTTAAGATTATAAAAGTGGCAATAGGAACTATGTAAATTGAGTCGTACAAGTTACGATTAATACGTTAATAAAATTTTAAATTTTTAAGTGGAAGTAATGATATTAAAATTTTGGGTTAGAATATTTGGAAGGTATGAAAACAAATCTTGAGGAAAAGTTTCAATTTTGAAATTGTGTCCTTGATTGAAGATTTAGAAATCTATTTAGATTTTGGGTTTAGAAAAAAAAGGGTTGTGATTATGTTTGCATGACTTAGAAGTAGATGTTATGGTTGGTGAGTGCGTTAAAATATTGAGCTGTAAATTTTAGATTTTCTCGTGATATGCTAAGGGTTATCTTGAGGATTATTTGAGAAAAATTTTGGAGCTTTAAAGTTATGAAGTGATATAAAAATTTTATGGATTCATGATTTATGAACTGTAGAGTTAAAAAGTTGGAGTGAAAATGTTAAATTTTGGAAAAGTTAGTAGTAACGTGAAAAAAATTTTACTTTGAGATTTATGAAAGAGATTAGATTTTTGTCATGGTTAAATTTAACGGCTTAGAGTGAATACAAAATTATGGTAGTTTATTTTTGAGAACTTTATTAAGAATCTTTTTGGAGGAAGCTTGAGTTAAAATTTTTAAATGGTAGGCTACCAAGATAGCCCTAATAAGTTGGAAGTATTCTGTACTAAATGCCATGTCACTCATGACCATGAAAGTAGTATATACACAAGTATTGTTAGTCATCTACCAAACTATGCGACTGTATCTCCATCTTAACTTGCTCAACTTTCCCCCGAATCTCGATCTTTTATGGTGACCTTCTAACCCAATTGCAATTTGAATAACGATTTAATTGTTCCTTAACTGTATTTATCTAGGAGACTATATTCCCTCTGGAACTGTGTTCCTAAATTAATTTACTGGATTTTTAATTAATTTTATTGCATGCTTTAACTTAATCTTCTTGATTTTTGTGTATTAATAATCACCTCATGAACTCCCACTTTCTATTTTAGATATTTTGGCATCCTTCACCATGACTTTGATATTTGGAGCACAACACTAGACTTTTCCTTCCAACAAATTTTATATGTAAGACCTAGACGAGTCCACCTTCATGTAGATATATCATGTCCCACTAAAACACGTCCCCTTGTACTCTATTTTCTTGATATGACTTTTTGGTCAAAATGGCCAAACTATAACCTCCACCATAATACCAAAATACTTCCCGACTTCAATTAAGAGATCCAACCTTGACTCAATCCTTTAACCCGATATGTGAATATGTTCTACTAAATCCCTTAATGCTAACCTTGTGCTTTATCTTAATTGCTTGACCCGTTGTCCAATCACACTATTAGTTTAACTCTTGTAAGTTGGTTAGAATACCTCACCATGTAACAAATCCTTGTCCTTATGAATCGTGTTGATGAATTCACTTAGACTATAAATTTACAGGCCCTTACCTTATCTAGTCTACCAAGCCATAAATGAAGAAACACTGTGACAACTGTATAGGCCCATACTTCGGGCGAGTCTTGATTTAAAAGATCTTGGACAATATAAATTCCTTCATCACTACCTCCCGTACTTACATTTCGACAATCTTATGCTGCTAATTTAGCCTTACTTTTATAAGCTTATTTCTTTACCAAGCTTGATCATGACATATTTTACTGGGTGCACCCACTAACATATTATCTAATCAGAACCGGTGCATGATGGTCTGATCAACCTATTGCACTTTGGTTCGCTTTTTCATGTATTATTCTACGTGGATGGAGACATAGTTAAACTTGCCTTAGAGTCTCATCCGCGACAGCCTTGGCAATTCTCTTTTGAATTATTTTCGTCGCCTATAAACCCCGCATTCGTACTCAATAGCACCGTCTTTGAAACCTTTGTTGTTCTTGTCTTTTACTTATTTTGGAAAGACAAGGCACTGTACATGATAGATAGATGTAAGATATCACCTTTAGTTTTCCTAACAGTTATTCCAACACGAATTTAGATAGCCACCGACCAACTCATGAGGCTATATCCTCACCTTAAACTCTTCTTCTCCCCAAATCCTAAAAATTTCATTGTGCCCTTCCAACCCCTCTTGAACGCACGAGGGTGATTCTAATCATCACTTAATCAAACCCTCGACCAAGACGATTAGTATCCAGTTCTCCCTTAAGGGATCACATTTCCTAAATGTCTAATTTATTCTCTTTGGTCTACTCAATTCCTTACTGTTCTCTAAAATTGGATATTCAAAATTTTGTTACCTTCACTAGCAATCCTTATTCAATTCCATACCCATGATATATTTTTGTATATATCGACTCCACAATTTTCTATTGCACGGTGGTGTTGAACGACGTTTATTCACCTCCTCAAAATTTTAATTGCATTTTGGTTTTGACGAACTCTTCCTATCCCTCAACCCTATCTACCCTATTAATCCTAAATTTCGAAGACGAAATTCTTGTAAGTTGGGTAGGATGTAAAACCCCTATTTTTTAAATTATTTTTTTATTATTTTATTAGACTTCAAATTTAATTTATACAATTTATCATTTTTATTAATTATTAAAAATAACCTTAGCCATTGTTGTGTTTGGAGCACAAGGCGACCATGAATTTTGGCACGAAAGATGTAGCAGTGTGCTTTGACCAGTATATTAGCCATGTCGTGGGAGGCCTAGCCATAGTTCAGTCCGAACTAGGAAAACCAGGCCGAGTTGTGAAATAACGCATTTAAAATATTTTATTTAGATATTATTTTAATATTGATTTTTAGATGACCGGTTTGTCCAAACCAGTCCGAATTAGGCCCGAACTAATTTAAGCCCATGTAAGCATGTAGTGTGACCAAATGTGGCCATGTATGCATATTTTATGTATATACAAATATTTTCTAAATTATTTTAGAATTTTATGTGCAATTTCTAATTATTTAATTATTCGTACTATTATTGGTATTTTATTATTAAATAATATCGTGTAATATTTGTACAAATTTTTGGACCCGGTTAAGGGTGTGCGGTATAAGTTCACCCATTGGAAAGATTTTATAAATTTATTATTATTAAAATTTATTTTGCGAAGATTTACTAAACATAATTATTCTATAGAGATATTATTATTATTTTTAGCTGATTTATTGTGATTTAAATTTTATATATATGTAGATACATTTAAATATATTAAAAAATTGGGTAGAAAATATTTAAAATGGTATTTGGTTTTTAAATAGATTTTTGGTGTATTTATATATATATATATATATATATATATATATATATATATATATATATATATATATATATATATATATATATATATATATGGAAGTTTTAGATAAAGAAAAGGAAAAGAAAAGAATAAAATATATATAAAACCACCCACCCACCTAAAGTGGGCGGGCCCACCCTTTATTGCTTGCTGCTGAAAGCAGCAAGCTCACATAATAGTCCACGAACCGTGTGGTTCACAATATTAAACCTATTTGTATTAGGTTTTTGCTCCAACATGTTATATATATAACTTTTTCCACAAACCTCAAAACCCTAGGCTTCCAAAACGAAAGTTGCGGCTGATCATACCCTCTTTCCCTACGAGTTCGTTTCACCAGCGACGGAGCATTGTGTGCGACGAACGGAGCATCGAAAGTTTGCCCCTCGTCACCCACGGAGCAGTTTTCCCACTCAAGGTACCCTACTTTCCTACGATGTAACTTTTTACTCGTAGCACCGATTTTCGATCCGTATAATTTTCTGGAAAGTAGACTTGACCCTCTTCGAGATCCTCCAGGTGGATTTCGAAACAAACCATCGACTTGCGCGAAAAATCGAGACGAAGTTAAAGAAAAACATGTTTGCTGTAATACTAAAAACTGTTTCAAAACACCAACTTGTCGGCCACTTTACTATCTGTACAATAGGATTTTGTAGAAACTAATTAAAGACAGTCAAAGACAACATAACCGAGATTGTAACGCACCTTCTGGATTTACTTTTCATCTAGTGTGTAAAAAGTTACACGTTGTTAAAGTTTCACGAAAAATTGTAAATTCTGTTTTCAAAAAGTGGAAAAACACCCGATACGGCCTGCGCCCCGACAAATCGGGCGACGTGGTCGTGTACTATACGCATCAAAAGGCGCGTATGGATGTTGTCGACATGTGGGAATTGACGGAACCTGAATTTGTTGCATGTGTGCGACGAAATCAGTGCGTATCCGTCGAGATACCCCCGTATCGATCTTTTGTAAATTAAGTCATAACTTCGTGTACACTCATCAAATCGCGACGAAACTTACGCCATTGGACTCAAAATATTTTTCTGGTCCTGTGAGCCAAGTTTGGTTCAATTCTGAGAAGATTGATCGGGACGCTATTTTGGCGGGCCCACAATCCCACTCAACGAGCGATTTTGTGCACAGTCCACCGAAATCCAAAATTGGACATACCGTTGGGTTCATCTCATCAAAAAAAATTATAGACATGTTGTTCGACGACATTAGAGGCCGTTGGTTCTGGCACGCGTTTCGGTGCAAAGCGGGTCCAACGGCGGACATCGTTTTGACCCAAAATTATGATTTTGCCCCTGTTCCAGAATTTAACTTTTGGACAGACGTTTCCTAGGCATATCTTACATTCCAAACTCGTTCGTGATGTTTGTTGCAGCATCCGGAGTCATCTGCGAGATTTGGCTTTTTCTTGCTTCGTTTATTTGTCGGTTCGAACACTGGATTATTCTCTTGTGCACATAACCTCAGGCAAGATACCTTGCCATCTTGTACACATATTTGATTCATGATATTTTATATGTTGCTAGTGTTTTACATTAGTAAGAGTTTGTCCAAGTATGACTTGGGTGCCATCGATATGTATATCGATGTTTGTGTGTGTGCGTGTGTGTGTGGACCATATGTGGTAGCTGACTTTTCCAATGTGTTGAAGTTATAGTCCATAACTTCTTTAACCTGTTGACACGTCTCATACACGACACAAGAGTGAGGATCATGGAGTTGGCACGAACCTACGCATTCGACTTGCTACCGATACGGACGGTTCGTGTATCGGTTCATTTATGGATTAGTGGAGTCTAGATAGCGACTTGCATGGAGATATAGATCGCCAAGCCATGGATATGACTTCTGATACATGGGCGGGTAAAACTACTGGAACGTATGAGCTAGCCCACAGCCTTCTAGTTGCCCGGTTATGGGTTCATGGTTTCCCTGTTATGGGTGTATCGCTAGGGAATATATCCATTGCACGTCCCTGACCACACGTCAGATACGGTCAGGAGGTATGCTAGCGATGCAAATTATGGACTAGGGTTGCACGTCCCTGACCACGCGTCAGATACGGTCAGAGACGTATACTAGTTCATGCGAAAGCCTCTAGCGGATGCTATGCTTTATTCCTACCCACTTATACGTTCCAGTATAGTTTTCGACTTACATTACACCTAGATGGTTAGGTTCCATTGTGTTGGAGCGTGTGGTCTTTCCTTTGTCATGCTTCATTTACAGTTCATTATGGTATTGTTTTATGTATCTTGTTATGTCTCTCTGAGGGCCTGGTTATCTCTCCAGGTGTGTGCTTCTGTGATATTTGCAGGTGTTCTAGTCGAGGCCATGATCTTCTCTATCCTTTCGAAGATGATTGCACTTGGCTCGGCTTGTTATTTCATCTATTCCTTCTTGTATATTTTATTTGAGATAGTTGGTAGTGGACTTTGTCTTCGCCCAACTTTTGTACAAATTAAAATTTTGTGTTGATTCCTATCTTATATTATTCTTTTCATTGTGGATGAGATTTAGTTTGTCTTGGATTACTATATTTACAGCTGATATTTACATATAAGGTTTCCATATATTGGAGTGTGCTTCGTATGTATGCAGCTGGCATGATACGTATCTAGTCCTAAGTATTTTGGGACTGGGGTGTTACATATTTTTGTGGTGGCCCATGCAGGTCCAGTTTATCACTTCGGTTACGTTATTGTACCGATGTGAGCCTGCAATATAGGATTCGAATCTAGAAATCTCATCCACATACTTGATCACCTCCCTCGACTTCCAAATTTTGAACTCTCGTTGCCTCCCTTGATTTTTGCATCTTGCTTGAACTCTTTCTACCGACTCCCTATCAAATTGTGCTTAACCATGGTTAGAAGATGACTACACTATTATATACTTATTGGTCAACCATATGGCTAGAAGGACTACATTGGCAATGGGAATACAAGGAGACTTTAACTAAGTTGTAAGGTCATTTTTCTAAAAGGATGATTTAATGATTAGTAGGTTATTACCAAAGACAGTTTTAGTCTTGAGATTTCTAAGTAGTAGTTACCAGAGAATTGATAGAATTTTATTTTGGTACTGGAGGAAAATAGTTAGAATCTCCATAAAAATCGATTTAAGAAAATTTATGTGAATTTTTGTTTGATATTCATAAGTTATTGGATTATGGTTATACATCTTTGAGCGGATAAAAACTTGGGTTGGAAATGATCTTAAGATTATAAAAGTGGCAATATGAACTATGTAAATTGAGTCGTACAAGTTACGATTAATATGTTAATAAAATTTTAAATTTTTAAGTGGAAGTAATGATAATAAAATTTTGGGTTAGAATATTTGGAAGGTATGAAAACAAATCTTGAGAAAAAGTTTCAATTTTGAAATTGTGTCCTTGATTGAAGATTTAGAAATCTATTTAGATTTTGGGTTTAGAAAAAAAAAAGGTTGTGATTATGTTTGCATGACTTAGAAGTAGATGTTATGGTTAGTGAGTGCGTTAAAATATTGAGCTGTAAATTTTAGATTTTCTCGTGATATGCTAGGGTTATCTTGAGGATTATTTGAGAAAAATTTTGGAGCTTTAAAGTTATGAAGTGATATAAAAATTTTATGGATTCATGATTTATGAACTGTAGAGTTAAAAAGTTGGAGTGAAAATGTTAAATTTTGGAAAAGTTAGTAGTAACGTGAAAAAATTTTTACTTTGAGATTTATGAAAGAGATTAGATTTTTGTCATGGTTAAATTTAACGGCTTAGAGTGAATACAAAATTATGGTAGTTTATTTTTGAGAATTTTATTAAGAATCTTTTTGGAGGAAGCTTGAGTTAAAAAAATTAAATGGTAGGCTACCAAGATAGCCCTAATAAGTTGGAAGTATTCTGTACTAAATGCCATGTCACTCATGACCATGATAGTAGTATATACACAAGTGTTGTTAGTCATCTACCAAACTATGCGACTGTATCTCCATCTTAACTTGCTCAACTTTCCCCCGAATCTCGATCTTTTATGGTGACCTTCTAACCCAATTGCAATTTGAATAACGATTTAATTGTTCCTTAACTGTATTTATCTAGGAGACTATATTCCCTCTGGAACTGTGTTCCTAAATTAATTTACTGGATTTTAATTAATTTTATTGCATGCTTTAACTTAATCTTCTTGATTTTTGTGCATTAATAATCACCTCATGAACTCCCACTTTCTATTTTAGATATTTTGGCATCCTTCACCATGACTTTGATATTTGGAGCACAACACTAGACTTTTCCTTCCAACAAATTTTATATGTAAGACCTAGACGAGTCCACCTTCATGTAGATATATCATGTCCCACTAAAACACGTCCCCTTGTACTCTATTTTCTTGATATGACTTTTTGGTCAAAATGGCCAAACTATAACCTCCACCATAATACCAAAATACTTCCCGACTTCAATTAAGAGATCCAACCTTGACTCAATCCTTTAACCCGATATGTGAATATGTTCTACTAAATCCCTTAATGCTAACCTTGTGCTTTATCTTGATTGCTTGACCCGTTGTCCAATCACACTATTAGTTTAACTCTTGTAAGTTGGGTAGAATACCTCACCACCTAACAAATCCTTGTCCTTATGAATCTTGTTGATGAATTCACTTAGACTATAAATTTACAGGCCCTTACCTTATCTAGTCTACCAAGCCATAAATGAAGAAACACTGTGACAACTGTATAGGCCCATACTTCGGGCGAGTCTTGATTTAAAAGATCTTGGACAATATAAATTCCTTCATCACTACCTCCCGTACTTACATTTCGACAATCTCATGCTGCTAATTTAGCCTTAGTTTTATAAGCTTATTTCTTTACCAAGCTTGATCATGACATATTTTACTGGGTGCACCCACTAACATATTGTCTAATCAGAACCGGTGCATGATGGTCTGATCAACCTATTGCACTTTGGTTCGCTTTCATGTATTATTCTACGTGGATGGAGACATAGTTAAACTTGCCTTAGAGTCTCATCCGCGACAGCCTTGGCAATTCTCTTTTGAATTATTTTCGTCGCCTATAAACCCCGCATTCGTACTCAATAGCACCGTCTTTGAAACCTTGTTGTTCTTGTCTTTTACTTATTTTGGAAAGAAAAGGCACTGTACATTATAGATAGATGTAAGATATCACCTTTAGTTTTCCTAACAGTTATTCCAACACGAATTTAGATAGCCACCGACCAACTCATGAGGCTATATCCTCACCTTAAACTCTTCTTCTCCCCAAATCCTAAAAATTGCATTGTGCCCTTCCAACCCCTCTTGAACGCACGAGGGTGATTCTAATCATCACTTAATCAAACCCTCGACCAAGAGGATTAGTATCCAGTTCTCCCTTAAGGGATCACATTTTCTAAATGTCTAATTTATTCTCTTTGGTCTACTCAATTCCTTACTGTTCTCTAAAATTGGATATTCAAAATTTTGTTACCTTCACTAGCAATCCTTATTCAATTCCATAACCATGATATATTTTTGTATATATCGACTCCACAATTTTCTATTGCACGGTGGTGTTGAACGACGTTTATTCGCCTCCTCAAAATTTTAATTGCATTTTGGTTTTGACGAACTCTTCCTATATCCCTCAACCCTATCTACCCTATTAATCCTAAATTTCGAAGACGAAATTCTTGTAAGTTGGGTAGGATGTAAAACCCCTATTTTTTTTAAATTATTTTTTTCTTATTTTATTAGACTTCAAATTTAATTTATACAATTTATGATTTTTATTAATTATTAAAAATAACCTTAGCCATTGTTGTGTTTGGAGCACAAGGCGACCATGAATTTTGGTACGAAAGATGTAGCAGTGTGCTTTGACCAGTATATTAGCCATGTCGTGGGAGGCCTAGCCATAGTTCAGTCCGAACTAGGAAAACCAGGCCGAGTTGTGAAATAACGCATTTAAAATATTTTATTCAGATATTATTTTAATATTGATTTTTAGATGACCGGTTTGTCCAAACCAGTCCGAATTGGGCCCGAACTAATTTAAGCCCATATAAGCATATAGTGTGACCAAATGTGGCCATGTATGCATATTTTATGTATATACAAATATTTTCTAAATTATTTCAGAATTTTATGTGTAATTTCTAATTATTTAATTATTCGTACTATTATTGGTATTTTATTATTAAATAATATCGTGCAATATTTGTACAAATTTTTGGACCCGGATAAGGGTGTGCGGTATAAGTTCACCCATTGAAAAGATTTTATTAATTTATTATTATTAAAATTTAATTTGCGAAGATTTAATAAAAATGATTATTCTATAGAGATATTATTATTATTTTTAGTTGATTTATTGTGATTTAAATTTTATATATATGTAGATATGTTTAAATATATTAAATAATTGGGTAGAAAATATTAAAATGGTATTTGGATTTTAAATAGATTTTTGGTGTATTTATATATATATATATATATATATATATATATATATATATATATATATATATGGAAGTTTTAGATAAAGAAAAGGAAAAGAAAAGAAATATATATATATATATATATATATATATATATATATATATATATATATATATATATATAACCACCCACCCACCTAAAGTGGGTGGGCCCACCCTTTATTGCTTGCTGCTGAAAGCAGCAAGCTCACGTAATAGTCCACGAACCGTGGGGTTCACAATATTAAACCTATTTGTATTAGGTTTTTGCTCCAACATGTTATATATATAACTTTCTCCACAAACCTCAAAACCCTAGGCTTCAAAAACGAAAGTTGCGGCTAATCATACCCTCTTTCCCTACGAGATCGTTTCACCAGCGACGGAGCATTGTGTGCGACGAACGGAGCATCGGGAGTCAGCCCCTCGTCACCCACGGAGCAGTTTTCCCACTCAAGGTACCCTATTTTTCTACGATGTAACTTTTTACTCGTAGTACCGATTTTTAAACCGTATAATTTTCTGGAAAGTAGACTTGACCCTCTTCGAGATCCTCAAGGTGGATTTCGAAACAACCCATCGACTTGCTCGAAAAATTGAGACGAAGTTGAAGAAAAACCTATTTGCTGTAATACTAAAAACTGTTTCAAAACACCAACTTGTCGGCCACTTTTCTATCTGTACAATAGGATTTTGTAGAAACTAATTAAAGACTGTCAAAGACAACATAACCGAGATTGTAACGCACCTTCTGGATTCACTTTTCATCTAGTGTGTAAAAAGTTACACGTTAAAGTTTCACGAAAAATTGTAAATTCTGTTTTCAAAAAGTGGAAAAAACACCCGATACGGCGTGCGCCTCGACAAACCGGGCGACGTGGTCGCACTCTATATGCATCGAAAGGCGCGTATGGATGTTGTCGACATGTAGGAATTGACGGCACCCGATTTCGTTGCATGTGTGCGACGAAATCAGTGCGTATCCGTCGAGATACCCCCGTATCGACCTTTTGTAAATTAAGTCATAACTTCGTGTACACTCATCAAATCGCAACGAAACTTGCGCCATTGGACTAAAAATATTTTTCTGGTCCTGTGAGCCAAGTTTGGTTCAATTCTGAGAAGATTGATCGGGACGCTATTTTGGCGGGCGCACAATCCCACTCAACGAGCGATTTTGTACACAGCCCACCGAAATCCAAAATTGGACATACCGTTGGGTTCATCTCATCAAAACAAATCCTTAAACATGTAGTTCGACGACTTTAGAGGCCGTAGGTTCTGGCGCGTGTTTCGGTGAAAAGCGGGTCCAACGGCGGACATCGTTTTGACCCAAAATTATGATTTTGTCCCTGTTCCAGAATTTAACTTTTGGACAGACGTTTCCTAGGCATATCTTATATTCCAAACTCGATCGTGATGTTTGTTGCAGCATCCGGAGTCATGTGCGGGATTTGGCTTTTTTCTGCTTCGTTTATTTGTCGGTTCGAACACTGGATTATTCTCTTTTGCACATAACCTCAGGCAAGATACCTTGCCATCTTGTACTTATATTTGATTCATGATATTTTATATGTTGCTAGTGTTTTACATTAGTAAGAGTTTGTCCAAGTATGACTTGGGTGCCATCGATATGTATATCGATGTTTGTGTGTGTGCGTGTGTGTGTGGACCATATGTGGTAGCTGACTTTTCTGATGTGTTGAAGTTATACTCCATAACTTCTTTAACCTGTTGACACGTCTCATACACGACACAAGAGTGAGGATCATGGAGTTGGCACGAACCTACGTATTCGAATTGCTACCGATACGGGCGGTTCGTGTGTCAGTTCATTTATGGATTAGCGGAGTCTAGATAGCGACTTGCATGGAGAGTTGGATCGCCAAGCCATGGATATGACTTGTGTGATACATAGGCGAGGAAAACTACTGGAACGTATGAGCTAGCCCACAGCCTTCTAGTTGCCCGGTTATGGGTTCATGGTTTTCCTGTTATGGGTGTATCGCTAGGGAATACATCCATTGCACGGCCCTGACCGCACGTCAGATACGGTTAGGAGGTATGCTAGCGATGCAATGTATGGACTAGGGTTGCACGGCCCTGACCACGCATCAGATACGATCAGACACGTATACTAGTTCATACAAAAGCCTCTAGCGGATGCTATGCTTTATTCCTACCCACTTATACGTTCCAGTATAGTTTTTGACTTGCATTACACCTAGATGGTTAGGTTCCATTGGGTTGGAGCGTGTGGTCTTTCCTTTGTCATGTTTCATTTACAGTTCATTATGGTATTGTTTTTATGTATCTTGTTACGTCTCTCTGAGGACCTGGTTATCTCTCCAGGTGTGTGCTTCTGTGATATCTGCAGGTGTTCTAGTCGAGGTCATGATCTTCTCTATCCTTTCGAAGATGATTGCACTTGGCTCGGCTTGTTATTTCATATATTCCTTCTTGTATATTTTATTTTAGATAGTTGGTAGTGGACTTTGTCTCCGTCCAACTTTTGTACAAATTAAAATTTTGTGTTGATTCCTATCTTATATTATTCTTTTAATTGTGGATGAGATTTAGTTTGTCCTGGATTACTATATTTTACAGCTTATGTATACATACAAGGTTTCTATATATTGGAGTGTGCTTCGTATGTATGCAGCTGGCATGATACGTATCTAGTCCTAAGTATTTTGGGACTGGGGTGTTACATATTTTTGTGGTGGCCCATGCAGGTCCAGTTTATCACTTCGGTTACGTTACTGTACCGATGTGAGCCTGCAATATAGGATTAGAATCTAGAAATCTCATCCACATACTTGATCACCTCCCTCGACTTCCAAATTTTAAACTTTCGTTGCCTCCCTTGATTTTTGCATCTTGCTTGAACTCTTTCTACCGACTCCCTATCGAATTGTGCTTAACCATAGTTAGAAGATGACTACACTATTATATACTTATTGGTCAACCATATGGCTAGAAGGATTACATTGGCAATGGGAATACAAGGAGACTTTAACTAAGTTGTAAGGTCATTTTTCTAAAAGGATGATTTAATGATTAGTAGGTTATTACCAAAGACAGTTTTAGTCTTGAGATTTCTAAGTAGTAATTACCAGAGAATTGATAGAATTTTATTTTGGTACTGGAGGAAAATAGTTAGAATCTCCATAAAAATCGATTTAAGAAAATTTATGTGAATTTTTGTTTGATATTCATAAGTTATTGGATTATGGTAATACATCTTTGAGCGGATAAAAACTTGGGTTGGAAATGATCTTAAGATTATAAAAGTGGCAGTATGAACTATGTAAATTGAGTCGTACAAGTTACGATTAATATGTTAATAAAATTTTAAATTTTTAAGTGGAAGTAATGATATTAAAATTTTGGGTTAAAATATTTGGAAGGTATGAAAACAAATCTTGAGGAAAAGTTTCAATTTTGAAATTGTGTCCTTGATTGAAGATTTAGAAATCTATTTAGATTTTGGGTTTAGAAAAAAAAAGGGTTGTGATTATGTTTGCATGACTTAGAAGTAGATGTTATGGTTGGTGAGTGCGTTAAAATATTGAGCTGTAAATTTTAGATTTTCTCGTGATATGCTAAGGGTTATCTTGAGGATTATTTGAGAAAAATTTTGGAGCTTTAAAGTTATGAAGTGATATAAAAATTTTATGGATTCATGATTTATGAACTGTAGAGTTAAAAAGTTGGAGTGAAAATGTTAAATTTTGGAAAAGTTAGTAGTAACGTGAAAAATTTTTTACTTTGAGTTTTATGAAAGAGATTAGATTTTTGTCATGGTTAAATTTAACGGCTTAGAGTGAATACAAAATTATGGTAGTTTATTTTTGAGAATTTTATTAAGAATCTTTTTGGAGGAAGCTTGAGTTAAAAATTTTAAATGGTAGGCTACCAAGATAGCCCTAATAAGTTGAAAGTATTCTGTACTAAATGCCATGTCACTCATGACCATGATAGTAGTATATACACAAGTGTTGTTAGTCATCTACCAAACTATGTGACTGTATCTCCATCTTAACTTACTCAACTTTCTCCCGAATCTCGATCTTTTATGGTGACCTTCTAACCCAATTGCAATTTGAATAACGATTTAATTGTTCCTTAACTGTATTTATCTAAGAGACTATATTCCCTTTGGAACTGTGTTCCTAAATTAATTTACTGGATTTTTAATTAATTTTATTGCATGATTTAACTTGATCTTCTTGATTTTTGTGCATTAATTATCACCTCATGAACTCCCACTTTCTATTTTAGATATTTTGGCATCCTTCACCATGACTTTGATATTTGGAGCACAACACTAGACTTTTCCTTCCAACAAATTTTATATGTAAGACCTAGACGAGTCCACCTTCATGTGGATATATCATGTCCCACTAAAACACGTCCCCTTGTACTCTATTTTCTTGATATGACTTTTTGGTCAAAATGGCCAAACTATAACCTCCACCATAATACCAAAATACTTCCCGACTTCAATTAAGAGATCCAACCTTGACTCAATCCTTTAACCCGATATGTGAATATGCTCTACTAAATTCCTTAATGCTAACCTTGTGCTTTATCTTGATTGCTTGACCCGTTGTCCAATCACACTATTAGTTTAACTCTTGTAAGTTGGGTAGAATACCTCACCACCTAACAAATCCTTGTCCTTATGAATCTTGTTGATGAATTCACTTAGACTATAAATTTACAGGCCCTTACCTTATCTAGTCTACCAAGCCATAAATGAAGAAACACTATGACAACTGTATAGGCCCATACTTCGGGCGAGTCTTGATTTAAAAGATCTTGAACAATATAAATTCCTTCATCACTACCTCCCGTACTTACATTTCGACAATCCCATGCTGCTAATTTAGCCTTAGTTTTATAAGCTTATTTCTTTACCAAGCTTGATCATGACATATTTTACTGGGTGCACCCACTAACATATTGTCTAATCAGAACCGGTGCATGATGGTCTGATCAACCTATTGCACTTTGGTTCGCTTTTCATGTATTATTCTACGTGGATGGAGACATAGTTAAACTTGCCTTAGAGTCTCATCCGCGACAGCCTTGGCAATTCTCTTTTGAATTATTTTCGTCGCCTATAAACCCCGCTTTCGTACTCAATAGCACCGTCTTTGAAACCTTTGTTGTTCTTGTCTTTTACTTATTTTGGAAACACAAGGCACTGTACATGATAGATAGATGTAAGATATCACCTTTAGTTTTCCTAACAGTTATTCCAACACGAATTTAGATAGCCACCGACCAACTCATGAGGCTATATCCTCACCTTAAACTCTTCTTCTCCCCAAATCCTAGAAATTTCATTGTGCCCTTCCAACCCCTCTTGAACGCACGAGGGTGATTCTAATCATCACTTAATCAAACCCTCGACCAAGACGATTAGTATCCAGTTCTCCCTTAAGGGATCACATTTCTAAATGTCTAATTTATTCTCTTTGGTCTACTCAATTCCTTACTGTTCTCTAAAATTGGATATTCAAAATTTTGTTACCTTCACTAGCAATCCATATTCAATTCCATAACCATGATATATTTTTGTATATATCGACTCCACAATTTTCTATTGTACGGTGGTGTTGACCGACGTTTATTCTCTTCCTCAAAATTTTAATTGCATTTTGGTATTGACGAACTCTTCCTATCCCTCAACCCTATCTACCCTATTAATCCTAAATTTCGAGGACGAAATTCTTGTAAGTTGGGTAGGATGTAAAACCCCTATTTTTTTTAAATTATTTTTTTATTATTTTATTAGACTTCAAATTTAATTTACACAATTTATGATTTTTATTAATTATTAAAAATAACCTTAGCCATTGTTGTGTTTGGAGCACAAGGCGACCATGAATTTTGGCACGAAAGATGTAGCAGTGTGCATTGACCAGTATATTAGCCATGTCGTGGGAGGCCTAGCCATAGTTCAGTCCGAACTAGAAAAACCAGGCCGAGTTGTGAAATAACGCATTTAAAATATTTTATTTAGATATTATTTTATATATTGATTTTTAGATGACCGGTTTGTCCAAACCAGTCCGAATTGGGCCCGAACTAATTTAAGCCCATCTAAGCATGTAGTGTGACCAAATGTGGCCATGTATGCATATTTTACGTATATACAAATATTTTCTAAATTATTTTAGAATTTTATGTGCAATTTCTAATTATTTAATTATTCGTACTATTATTGGTATTTTATTATTAAATAATATCGTGCAATATTTGTACAAATTTTTGGACCCGGTTAAGGGTCTGCGGTATAAGTTCACCCATTGGAAAGATTTTATAAATTTATTATTATTAAAATTTATTTTGCGAAGATTTAATAAACATGATTATTCTATAGAGATATTATTATTATTTTTAGTTGATTTATTGTGATTTAAATTTTATATATATGTAGATATATTTAAATATATTAAATAATTGGGTAGAAAATATTTAAAATGGTATTTGGTTTTTAAATAGATTTTTGGTGTATATATATATATATATATATATATATATATATATATATATATATATATATATATATATATATATATATATATATATATATATATATATATATATTTATATATATATATATATATATATATATATATATATATATTTTATGGAAGTTTTAGATAAAGAAAAGGAAAAGAAAAGAAATATATATATATATAAAACCACCCACCCAACTAAAGTGGGCGGGCCCACCCTTTATTGCTTGCTGCTGAAAGCAGCAAGCTCATGTAATAGTCCACGAACCGTGGGGTTCACAATATTAAACCTATTTGTATTAGGTTTTTGCTCCAACATGTTATATATATATAACTTTTTCCACAAACCTCAAAACCCTAGGCTCCCAAAACGAAAGTTACGGCTGATCATACCCTCTTCCCCTACGAGTTCGTTTCACCAGCGATGGAGCATTGTGCGCGACGAACGGAGCATCGGAAGTCAGTCCCTCGTCACCCACGGAGCAGTTTTCCCACTCAAGGTACCCTACTTCCCTACGATGTAACTTTTTACTCGTAGCACTGATTTTGATCCGTAAAATTTTCTGGAAAGTAGACTTGACCCTCTTCGAGATCCTCCAGGTGGATTTCGAAACAACCCATCAACTTGCTCGAAAAATTGAGACGAAGTTAAAGAAAAACCTGTTTGCTGTAATACTAAAAACTGTTTCAAAATACCAATTTGTCGGCCCCTTTTCTATCTGTACAATAGGATTTTGTAGAAACTAATTAAAGGCAGTCAAAGAGAACATAACCGAGATTGTAACGCACCTTCTGGATTCACTTTTCATCCAGTGTGTAAAAAGTTACACGTTGTTAAAGTTTCACGAAAAATTGTAAATTCTGTTTTCAAAAAGTAGAAAAACACCCGATACGGCGTGCGCCCCGACAAACTGGGCGACGTGGTCGCGCATTATATGCATCGAAAGGCGCGTATGGATGTTGTCGACATGTGGGAATTGACGGAACCCGATTTCGTTGCATGTGCGCGACGAAATCAGTGCGTATCCGTCGAGATACCCCCGTATCGACCTTTTGTAAATTAAGTCATAACTTCGTGTACACTCATCAAATCGCGACGAAACTTGCGCCATTGGACTCAAAATATTTTTCTGGTCCTGTGAGCCAAGTTTGGTTCAATTCTGAGAAGATTGATCGGGACGCTATTTTGGCGGGCCCACAATCCCACTCAACGAGTGATTTTGTGCACAGCCCGCCGAAATCCAAAATTGGACATACCTTTGGGTTCATCTCATAAAAATAAATCTGTATACATGTAGTTTAACGACTTTAGAGAACATAGGTTCTGGCGCACGTTTCGGTGCAAAGCGAGTCCAACGGCGGACATTGTTTTGACCCAAAATTATGATTTTGCTCCTGTTCCAGAATTTAACTTTTGGACAGGCGTTTCCTAGGCATATATTATATTCCAAACTCATTCGTGATGTTTGTTGCAGTATTCGGAGTTATCTGCTGGATTTGGCTTTTTCTTGCTTCGTTTATTTGCCGATTCGAGCTACTGGATTATTCTCTTTTGCACATAACCTCAGGCAAGATACCTTGCCATCTTGTACTTATATTTGATTCATGATATTTTATATGTTGCTAGTGTTTTACATTAGTAAGAGTGTGTCCAAGTATGACTTGGGTGCCATCGATATGTATATCGATGTTTGTGTGTGTGCATGTGTGTGTGGACCATATGTGGTAGCTGACTTTTCTGATGTGTTGAAGTTATACTCCATAACTTCTTTAACCTGTTGACACGTCTCATACACGACACAAGAGTGAGGATCATGGAGTTGGCACGAACCTACGTATTCGACTTGCTACCGATACGGGCAGTTCGTGTGTCAGTTCATTTATGGATTAGCGGAGTCTAGATAGCGACTTGCATGGAGATATGGATCGCCAAGCCATGGATATGACTTGTGTGATACATAGGCGAGGAAAACTACTGGAACGTATGAGCTAGCCCACAGCCTTCTAGTTGCCCGGTTATGGGTTCATGGTTTCCCTGTTATGGCTGTATCGCTAGGGGATATATCCATTACACGGCCCTAACCATACGTCAGATACAGTCAGGAGGTATGCTAGCGATGCAAAGTATGGACTAGGGTTGCACGGCCCTGACCACGCGTCAGATACGGTCAGAGACGTATACTAGTTCATGCGAAAGCCTCTAGCGGATGATATGCTTTATTCCTACCCACTTATACGTTCCAGTATAGTTTTCGACTTGCATTACACCTAGATGGTTAGGTTCCATTGTGTTGGAGCGTGTGGTCTTTCCTTTGTCATGTTTCATTTACAGTTCATTATGGTATTATTTTTATGTATCTTGTTACGTCTCTCTGAGGACCTGGTTATCTCTCCAGGTGTGTGCTTCTGTGATATTTGCAGGTGTTCTAGTCGAGGCCATAATCTTCTCTATCCTTTCGAAGATGATTGCACTTGGCTCGGCTTGTTATTTCATCTATTCCTTCTTGTACATTTTATTTAAAATAGTTGGCAGTGGACTTTGTCTCCGCCCAACTTTTGTACAAATTAAAATTTTGTGTTGATTCCTATCTTATATTATTCTTTTCATTGTGGATGAGATTTAGTTTATCTTGGATTACTACATTTTACAGCTTATGTATACATACAAGGTTTCTATATATTGGAGTGTGCTTCGTATGTATGCAGCTGGCATGATACGTATCTAGTCCTAAGTATTTTGGGACTGGGGTGTTACACACATGGAGCGTCATTTAGTGGGCGTATGGAGTCGTACTGACTAGGCTCATGGAGCTACTTTGACTTGGATGCATGGAGCTATGTTTGCTGAAAATTTTTATGTTTCTACACCCATCTTCACACATCTAAACCTACCATCGTGGTATGATGTGAAGATCCTCCTATATATAGTGGCATGATACGACGCCCCTGTGTCCATGTCCCAGTCACCATCATGACACATGCCACAAGGTTCCTCTGCGGTTGGTCGCTATGATGATGATATCTCCACACGCCGTGAGATCCTTCTTATCGTCCTTGCCTTTGGCCTTCTCAGCTTTGAGCTTCATGCAGTTCCTCTTGATATGACCCCTTCCGCCACAGTGATAGCAGCCCACTTTGCGATCCATAATTGCAAGATTTTGAAAACTTCCTATGTCCTCGCTTGTGACTTGGGTCTTCCCTTCCTGTAGGAAGCCACCAGAGCAGACTCCTGCGACAATTCCACTTGCTTGTGCCGGACCTCCTCATTCAACAAGCTACTTTTTCAACTCCATCAGGCGTGGAGTTGCTTACCGACACCACCAACGTCTCCCAGATTTTCGTCAGAGAGCTCAAGAGCAGTAGGGCCTGAAGCTCAACATTAATCACCATCTTCATATACCCTGAACCTTGTTCAGATATTGTGCCACCGAGGCACCCTCCGTGTACTTCGAGCTGACGAGTTGGTGAATAAAAAATGCCTTGTTGCCAGACATCTTCCTTTCGTATAGTGAATGCAGCTTCTCCCACAATGCTTTTTTCGAACTCTCCATGGATACATGGTGAAACTCCTAGTCGTCCAGCCATTGGCGGATGATTCCAACGGTATTTCGATCCATTTATTTCCAGTCCTCAGCAGCTTTGTCCGTTGGCTTTGTGCTGTCACCCTCCAACGGACCATGCAAGTACTTACACCAGAGTAGATCCTCCATCATTGGCTTCCAAATTGCCCAGTTCCCCCGTGAGGGTAGTAATATGAGTGTTCATCTGCTCCCTAGACATGGTTGCTAAAACTCCAAAGCTCTGATACTAATTGTTGGGTAAAAGCCCAGAATGAATCTCACTTTGATACCAATTATTGGGCGCGTGTGGAAACGTTTCTCAACCCATCTGATCAAAACCAACCCCCGTCTAACGGACACAAAGTAAAAGATGAAGAGAAGTATATAGCGGTGACATACGTCACGTAAACAAATCCTAACCTTTAATACCTTAGATGAAATTATAAGATTGATAAAAATCACATTGAACCCTGTGCCCTAATAGGTTCAACCCCCTCACCACTCTGAAGAAGAAGAAAAAAACTGAAGATTAAAATTGAGATCACTCGCCAACCCATAGCAATCTTCCTAACCGAAGTTGACGATAGGATTTTCTCATCCTATATATGGGGTGAGGGTGGAGGCACAAAGCACAGCACAAAGTGGAGATTCGGGGTGCTCGTCCACTAGGAAATCTAAGAGAAAGTCCTTTGCTCTTAGGACTTCACCATCCAAGATATAAGGAAGAAGAAGATCTAATTGAGGAGTCGCCAACTTCGATTAGGAAGATTGCTACAGGTTGGTGAGTGATCTCAATTATAATCTTCTATTTTTCTTCTTGAGAGTGGTGAGGGGGTTGAACCTATTAGGGCAAAGGGTTCAACGTGAGTTTTGTCAATCTTGTAGTTTCATCTGAGTTATCAAAGGTTAGGATTTGTCCAGGTGACGTACATCACTGCCATATACTTGCCTTCATCTTGTGCTTGGTGTCTGTTAGACGGGGGTTGGTTTTGATCAGGTGGCTTGGCAAACACTTCCGCACGTGCCCAACAACGATTTTGGTGAGAGCCCTCCGATCTCCTCTCCGCTTTCTCTCTCTCTCTCGATCTCTCTAGCCCTCTCCCCTCCCTTCACTCTCTACTTCTTTTCCTCTCTCTCGATTCTTTTCTCTCCCATCTCTCATCACTTCTGCTTTTCATTTTCTACAGCTTCTTCTTCAACTTCTTTTCTCCTCCATTTTCTTTCTTTCTTTCTTCATAGATCTCTCTCTCTCTCCCTCTTTCTTCCTCTGATCCTTTGCTTCTTTGAAGAAGAAAGGGTTTTTCTCTCTCTCTCCAATACTTTTCTTACTCCATCCGATTTTTTTCTCTTTCCAAGAACAGCAAAAGCCAGTCGTTTATTCCAATTTTATGTATTTTTTATTAATTTGTCTAATATAAGTATGTAATAATATATATGCGTTGTTTTTTCTCTATTTTTCATATTTTATTAAATATTTGATTTTTAGTATACTATAACCCATTCAGAGGATGAGTACAATTTTAGTATTTTTCAATTATTTAGTATTTTTTGAATATAGTATATATATACACTATTAATTAGTATATCATTAATTAGCATTATAGTATTAAGATTATTATTATTATAAATTTTAAGTATAGTTAATTTTAGAATAAATATATAATCTTCTAAAATTACTTTATAACAAAAGAGATAATAGTGAGCTTGGATCTTATATGTAATTTCAAAACTAGATTTCGAAACTAAACTATTTCATGGTATTTTAAATTAGCTTTTTGCCCTAAAAATATTATCGTGGTGTTTTCTATCTATTTAAACTGTAATTTTTTCCTAAAAGCGATTTTTTAGATTCCCAAATATTTATCCAAAATTATTTAAGTACCATAAATATTTCTAAAATAGTCATATATATATTTTTTATGAATTTTTTTCGATTATAAATCATTGATCGCGACTAATCGTATTCCTATCTTCTTGCAAATTTCAAAATTCTTCACATCGACTCTAGCCAATTTGACTATTCTATACTGAATGACATGGTCTGTCCTATCATCTGAGATCATCTTGTGTACTTTTGACATCTGTGACTATTTTGTGCCAACAAGATCATATTGCGTGCAAATCGACTGCAACTTAATTCAAGGCAAGTACATTAAACTGGATACTTTTAATTCCTAATATTTCTATGATACAAGTTTTAGATATGCGTTACATGACCCATAATTCTTGACACGTTGTTTACACGAGTAGCATAGATTAATATTCATGATTATTGAGTTTCGTGATTATGTTATTCATCGTATTTCGTGAATATTGCATACCTTGATGATAGTGTATCATAATTTTCGTGTCGTGACGTGAATCCATGAGTCGGGTGGGAAAATACTCTACTAAACATGTAAATATACCCAAAAATATTCCATAGTCTTTCGTGACGAATAGCAGCCGCACACGACACGTGTAGTTGGCCAGATCTTACATTTAGCCGTTTACATGTCGAAAGTAGTATTTCAAAACACTTAGTTAGGTATCTTGATCATCGTGATAACATGTGCCACTTTACATGCCATGATAGTTGTGTTTACATTATTCTTTCTAGTTGTCTACCATTATTATGTTGTTTACCTGTTTTCTCTACTTGTCATACCATGATTCTAGTTTGACCTGTTTACCATGTACTTCATATGTTATTTTTGTTTTATAGTTTCTATTATTTCTTGAATAATTTACTATGTATGTACTTGTTCTATTCCTGAGTGAAAACCTATTTTTCAGCTTAGTCGATTGCTACTCTGCTACTCCATGCGCATGGACCTTGGGAGGCCAATCCTAGAAAGTAGTTAGATAGATTATTTGTTCATAAAGAGTTGTTTCCAAGATTTAGTGAGATATTTTATTTTTAATCAAATGTAAAATTTGAAGTTGTAATGATTTAGTTATTGTGAATGAGCAAAGAAATTAATTATGAGCAAATATTGTGATTTTTGATCATTAAGGTCTAGATAGTTGTTTCCACCAATACCGTGACGTAGACTGGACTTGCCAACGCACTTGCATCCTGAAAAATGGGTGCGGGTCGTGACAAAACACTATTAGGATCTATACATGAAATAACAATGATATATAGAATAAGGAAAATAATGTACATGCACATAAAATAAGGAAAATAGCAATGGCATGAATATAAAAAGCTGGAAATCAAGTATGACAGAAAGTAAACAATAATATAGAAAATACAAGAAGTACTGTACAGTTCGGCCAATGTATACTTGCATGTCGTCCAAGTTATGCTGAATTCGCAATACCAAACCAACCAAGAATCCACATACAAATAAAGAATTATTTTAGCATTCTGGTTACACATGAGACACATGGGTTTCCTAAACGATAATCTACATGATTCTATAATTTCTAGACCTAGTTTTGCAGTTTTGACTTTCGAATTCAAGGTTAAGTCGCTAAATAAAGGACAAACATATAGACTACCTAAAAATCATAAAATCATAATTCAAACTTGACTCATATGGAATTTAACCCATGAATTCTAGATTTGGAATTTTGGGTACAACTCATGGTTATGTCTATTTAATACTAACTACTTGTTTGCGAAAAACAAAAAAAGTTTTTATTACAAACTTTTTAAAGAATCGTACACGAGTACAATGAATTCTAGGGAAGTACAACTGCAGGAGTCTGGTCTTGAATGACAACCACTTTATCCCTTTGACGAGGCGATTGTGGATGGAAGCAAGCTTGTCACTGTGTCTCGTAGCTTCTGTTGACGAGGAATCTACTGTATGGCTCGACCGTTTAGAAGTATCGACAGAACTTCGGCTTCGATTAACGGTTGAAGAACTTGCTCTTGAGAATTGATGATTGCAGAAGATGAAAGTGCGATGAGTGCTCAAACAGTATCCCTCATCTTTGTCTCTTTACGTTGGGGGAGTGGAGCTCTATTTATAGAGCCAAGAGATAACTACCTGATAGTTAACCAAAGTAGGCACCCTTTTTCTGGATAGGCGCCTAAGCCATTGTGCGCCATTTTTAAGCATGGGCGCCTTTGACATGTGGCGCCTATGCGTAATAGGCGCGTGGTCGTAGCCAAGTGATGGGCACGTTCTTCAGAGAATTCGGAGTAGTGCACCATGTTCAGCATACATGGCATATTAATATGCCACGTAGATTTGTAGATGTCAACAGGGAACTGAATACTTTGAGAAAGGCGCCCAAGGAAGTAGGCTCCTAGAAAAGTTGAGCGCCTAGTAGCAGTAGGCGCCTAAATGAGTCAGGGTGCCTCAGAGAGATGGGTGCCTGAATGCATAAAGAGCTTAGAAGAACAGAACACTTAAGAAACAATGGGCACCTAAGAGAGTTAGGCGCCAAAGAGTCATAGGGCGCCTACGATTATTAGGCACCTAAGAGTATTAGGTGCCTAAGAGAGATATTTTGAGCACCTACAAGACCCCCTTAAAAAATTTCAAACTTGGGCGCCCAAACATTTGGAATACTTTGAATGACGGCACGTATTAAAAACTTGGTTCATTTTAGACGATGAACCTATTCATGGAGAGGTGCTCTTTTCCAAAATGACCCCTCTTCTTCCTTCTTTTAAGCTTTCATTAATGATACTCGGCTTTTCATTAGGAATATGAGGCACCGGCAGGATTGGTTTCGACTATATATATATGAGAATGGACTTTTGCACAGCCTTCACCCTTGTTTACTCTCATGGCGTCCAAAGGAAACATAAAGAAGGAGAAAGAGACAGGAGCCGACATCGATGGCAAGGCTCCTGAGGAGAAGCCTAGTACTGCGCCTACGGCTTACTTGTTGGAGGCTGACCCGTCTCTAAGGGCGAAGAATCTTCTAGACTGCTTTGGTCTGACTCCAGAAGTCTTCGATCACTCCTCTGAAGAGTGTGGCAAATCAGAACAGATAGAAGGATTCTTTCGTTTGATGCACCGTTTGGGGATTCACAACATAGAAGAATTAGGCACCACTTTACATCAAACTGATGATGAAGAGAAAAAGTGATGTAATATGAAGGCGCCTCATTTATCTCCCTCTTTCTTTGAATGGACATGGCGCCAACTTATCTGTAGGATCCTGTCCTTTATAAAATAAAAAGTTAGTTTTACCTTATTTTTGGCACTTTTTTTAATTTTGTTGTGTGATTGTTGACACAAACATGCACCCAAACTTGATTGGTTCTAGTGGATAGCGCCAAAATCTGACTGATTCAATGTCTAGTATTTTCTGCGAGACACTCAGCAATTCATGTGTGATTTCAAATCTTTTGCGTTTTACTTTTCCCAAAATATGCGCCTAGGGAAGCGGCATGCCATTTCAACTTCAATTGTTTATAAATGGATGTAAGGAGAGACAAAAAGAATCCATTGTACTCTCATCTTCCAAACTCCTCTGCCTCCGTAGGATCTTGGCTGTCGAGAAGGATCATGCGCTTATGAACTTTTCTACGCCACCACAACGTGCTGCCGTCCCAACACACACCACTTCGCCGAGTATTGGGCTGCTGTATGCATTATCGACGACCATCGATATATGTGATCTTGATAGTAAGTTTTTTAGGAGACGAATACAGTAGCCTTTAATCATGAGCACCGACTTTAAAGAAGGAGGTGCTTGTTTGAGCGCCTGAAGGCGCCTAAATATGAGCGCCTATCTGCTCGTTGAAGATGAGCGCCCAACATCGAGATGGAGGCGCCTGTGAAATGAGGGCACCTGACTTCGAGAAGGAGGCGCCCGTTGAAGGCTAGCGCCTGACTTTGAGAAAGATGGCACCTGTTGAAGATAGGAGTCTTACTTCGAGAAGGGGGTGCATGTTGAAGGCAAGCACCTGACTTCGAGAAGGGGCGCCTGTTGAAGGTGGACGCCTAACTTTTGAGAAGAAGGCGCCTATTGAAGGCAAGCGCCTGACTTCGAGAAAGGGCGCCTGTTGCAGATGGGCGCCTAACTTTTGAGAAGAAGGCACCTGTTGCATATATTCATCTGATTAATTTGCTAACTTCCTCCCTTTTAATACTTGCAGGGAACCAGTTGGCATGTTTCCCCAGAACCGGTATCGACAATTTTGGATGTCGTGAAGATGAATTGATCTGACACACACATCAGACAGCTCAGAACTCCCCATGTTTCAGAAGGGCCTCCCTTAAATGGTATGAAGGGCCTTTACACATGGAGAGTTAGATGGTAGAGTGAACTCTAACTCGAGTATTTGGATAGAAGAGTTCCTTTGACGGTAGAATTAGGAATTGTATCACAAGAGTGAACGTATTCCTACCTTCGGTGGAAGGCCGTCATTCTGCCTCCATTTTCTCTCTCGCCTTTCTGAGAGAGAAGACCTAGAGTGATTCTGTTGCCCTACCTACACTGAGGGTCGGGACAACAAGGAATTGCTACCAACAACACGACCAGATGGCAAAAATCCAAAGATGTCTTTATTGTTACTTTAGAATGAAAGTCCAAGATGTAATAGATTTCCATTAAAATGTAAATATTCTTTTGTAGAGAAAAAATGAAATAAAGGATGATTTTTGAAAGAAATATTTGTGGTTTTGTGGAGATGCGTCACTGGGACTTTGTATTTTTGTACCCACATGGATATTCATAACTTGAAAAGTGAGTAGAACTTTTAATGTATACCTGAATTTATCATCGAAATAGCATTTATTTCATATATGAACCAAATGAGGAAAGAGTATCGTTTGTTTTAGTGTGCTTATCAGAGGTTTTTATGGACGTGATAAGAACTTATATAAACGGTTCTTTCTCGAGAGAACATGTAATCAAGAAAAATGTTTTCAAAGATAAATTGGCGGAGATAATGTTTCAGAGGTATAATGGACATGAACTTTATCATGGCGATCGGTTATAAGATCATTTATAAAACAACTGGGCTTTTTTTAAAAGGGGATGATGTTTGATGATGGAATATTTATGTAGTGACTTTCCACGAGAGAGTTTGAATTATATTCCACTGGAGAATTTATTGAGAGACACTTGTTAACCGGTGGGTCGATTCACAAGGTGAATAAATTCAATGAATGACTGAACGATCACATCTTTTCAAGGAGAAATCATTTCGGTTCTCAAGACAGACTATTTGATCTTTCTGCCTATAAATAATATGTAACTTTTGCAGATGCTGCCAACACCTGCCCCTTTGGTACAAATGGCTTCTGAAGATGTACCTAAGGAGACTGACGTCATCTTGGAGACTGAGATTGCCAAGGATGCTTGTTCTGACGGGCCGTCGTTGCCCATTCAGAAAGAGGCGGAGGAAGGCTCGACTGCTCCTGGACCGAAATATGACATTCTTGCTAGACTTGTGGAGCCTGAAAGTACTGCTGAAGAAGAAGCTCTGAGAAAGGCTGCCTGCGAACTGTTGGTGTCGTCTGACAATAATATTTTCGAGCTTCTTGCAAATTATGTCTTTAATCAAGAGGTCTTCGGTTCTCGTTCCTCTCCTCGATTTTATGTATCTCCTTCTATTTTGGCTATGCAATAAAAGGAGTTTTATTTAAATTCTTCATTGAAAATACTTTGTTCATAATGTCTCTCTGTATTCATACATAGTATTTTTGAGAAATTTGCCATTGATGGGCATCATCGCCACTCGACCGTCCATCCCGGTCAATTGATAAGCTCCGTTTGAGAAAACTTTGCTTACAACATAGGGACCTTCCCACTTTGCTTCGAATTTGCCCTTGCTCATATATGTCATAGTCAGAGGACATCTGACAGTGAGGACTAATTCGTTTTTTTGGAATGCTCGTACTTTAACCTTTCGGTTGAAAGCTTTGGAGATATGGGCTTGATATAGCTCAATATGCTGTTGTGCTAATAACCGTTTCTCGTCCAGTGCTTCAAGCTCCTGAAGCTGAAGACGATCGTTGTTTTCAGTCGTGAGATCATTGGAAACTGCAATTCTCAGGGATAGAATTTGAATTTCCAATGGTAATATAGCTTTACACCCATACACCAAAGAAAAATGTGTACAACAGGTAGGATTATGCACGGTAGTTCGATAAGCCCATAAACATTCTCCGAGTTTCTCACTCCAATTATGTTTGTTAATAGAAATGAACTTTTTGAGAAGTTTAATGATGGTCT
The DNA here is from genome assembly GCA_029216955.1 of Iris pallida. Taxonomy (NCBI): domain Eukaryota; kingdom Viridiplantae; phylum Streptophyta; class Magnoliopsida; order Asparagales; family Iridaceae; genus Iris; species Iris pallida. Next base: position 17,289,447 of record JANAVB010026799.1, read on the forward strand.
TGTTGAATGCCTCAGCCAAGCCATTAGTTGTAGGATTATAGGCCGTGGAAGCGACATTGTCGATTCTGTTGTCATCGCAAAACCGAGTAAACTTCTGGCTGATGAACTGTGGTCTATTATCATGAATGATTCACTGAGGGACACCGAATCTGTATATTGCAAGATGTTTGATGAAGTTGATGACGCTACTGGTCTTAACTTTGGCCAAAGGTATAGCTTCAGCCCACTTCGAGAAGTAATCGATTATAGCCAGTATAAATTGATGTCCTCTAGATGATGGTGGGTTAATAGGACCAATGACATCCATGCCCCAAGCTTCTAAGGGCCATGATGCGACAGTCGGATGGAGAAATTCTGATGGTTGATGAATCAAGTCTGCATGGATTTGACAAGCTCGACATTTACTTGCATATTCAATAGCATCTGATACTATAGTGGGCCAGAAGTAACCCATACGTCGGATACGATCCTGTAGCTTAAGACTGGGCTGATGTGCTCTACAAACACCATCATGAGCCTCATGTAGTATTTTTTTTGCTTAGTCTTCCGCTTAACAACGTAGGAGTAGACCGTCAAATGTTCGTCGATAGAGAGTCTTGGTTTTATGATTGTAATAGAATCGGAGCGATCGACGACGGATAGTCGTAGCTTATTTAGGATCTTCAGGTAAGATGCCATGCACCACGAAGTCAATGAAAGGAGCTCTCCAGCCTTCACTGATGGCATTGATTTTTTTTTTTGAATTGTTGAACTTATTGTTGAAATTATTCTCAATGCAAAATAATTCTCTGTTAGTGACAACAATCATCTGCTGTCTTCTGACTGGAATTGCTAATACTGCAACAAGATTAGCTAGTGCATCAGCTTCTATATTACATACTCGCCGTACATATTCCATAAAGAAGCCTTTGAATGATGTTGCCATTCTAACTACTACCTCGTGATATGGGACAATATCCTAATGTCGAACTTTATACGTTCCTCTGACCTGATTGACGATCAGTTTAGAGTTTCCAAACCTCAAGATATTCAATATCCAGTTGTTTAGCTAGTTGGAGACCGATGAGCAAAGCATTGTACTCTGCCACGCTATTGGAGCACGATTCATTTAGAGACTAAGCTCTTTGAATAGCCAATCCATCGGGTGATACAAGGACAATTTTGACTCCAACAACGATGGTGCCTTTGGGTCCGATTCTGGATGTCTCATCAAAGAATAGACGCCAAGTAGGAAATTCTTTAGAAATAATATTAGATTCCAGGATTTTGTCAGGAATTTCATCATAGAGTTTAGACATCTCTGGAATTGGATGAGCTAATAGGAAGTCAACGAGGGCTTGACCCTTAACAGACTTTTAGGGAACATATACCATATCGTACTGTGCTGATAATATGGCCCATGTAACGAGCCTGGAATTGAGCGTACTGGGCTTCCTCATCAAAAACTCGGAGAGGGTTGACTCGAGAGATGACATGAATGGTTTGGTCTGCGATATAATGTCGTGTCTTTTGAACAGTGAACATCAAGGCTAAATATTTTTTATCTACCGGACTATAATAATGTTCAGCCCCGATCATCGTGCAGCTAAGATAATAGATAACCTGTTCATGACCCTCTTTATTTTTTTGGGCTAGTAATGCACCCAATGAATGATCCATTGCTCGAACATACATCAGGAAGGGTATTCCTGAGAATGGAGGCACTAGAATTAGAGGGTTCATCAAGTACTGCTTTATGTCTTCAAATGCTTGCTGGCATTCTTCAGTCCAAATGAAAGACACACCTTTCTTCATGAGTTGAGTGAACGGTATGCGGCATCCAGACAGATTCGAAATGAATCTCCTGATATAGGCAAGCCGACCCTGGAATCCTCGTAGCTCTTTTAGGTTGCGTGGAGGACGTATCTCTTGAATGGCTTTGATCTTCTCGGGATCAACGTGTATACCTTTAGAGGTAATGATGAATCTAAGAAATTTGCCACTAAAGACTCCCAGGAATGACTTGGTGGAATTCATCTTGAGTTGATGTTGGTGCATTAGATCGAAGATAGTTCTCAAGTCTTGGATGTGGTCTTCCTTTAGACAACTTTTGACAGCAATATCATCGACATAGCATTCAACTGTCTTCCGTAAATGATCACGAAAGATAGTACTCATAGCCCGTTGATAAGTTGCAACAGCATTCTTAAGACCGAATGGCATGACAGTGTAGCAATAGACTCCCAAAGGAGTATGAAAAGATGTATGTTTCTCATCTTCTGGATGCATCTTGATTTGATTGTATCCTGAGAATCCATCCATAAAAGATATTCGTCGAATCCGCAAGTATTATCGATAATGACATCAGTAATCGAAAGAGGAAACTCATCCTTGGGACAAGCATCATTGAGGTCTCTAAAGTCAATGCAGACTCTGACTTCCCCTGTTTTCTTCATAACTTGGACAATATTGGCGACCCAGTCGGGATGTTGTCCTTATCTAACAAAGCCATAATAGATAAGCTTCTTGACTTCAGTTTTTTTGGCATCCATCATGTCAGGTCAGAATTGACATTGTTGTTGTTTGACCGGCTTTGCATTGGGCAAGATGTTGAGCCTGTGGGTAGCAATCTGAGGATCCAATCCCGGCATATCCTCATAACTCTAGGCGAAGACGTCAATGTATTTCCGAATAAGCTAAATTAATTCTTGTTTATCCGCTTCTGGGAGACTCTTGCTGATGAAGATATGTCTTGGCGAGCCTTCTTCTCCAACATCGACCTGAATTAATTGATCTTCAGTAGCTGGTTCTCGTTGTTTGAAATGAAGTTCCCACTGAGTGTCCATCCTTTGTGCCCAAGGATCTACTTCAGGAGTTTCCTCAAAGTCATCCTTGTCATTTTCTGAGAACTTGGCGGACACCATATAAAAAGATAGTGTCACTCGATGGACATGTTCGACACTAGTGTCAGAGTCCCATGATATAGAGCTAGAAGAATTAGATCATTCTTTACTGTCAAACTTAGAGGCCTCTGGAGTTACAACCGGTGAAGTATAACCCAACCCATGTTTTATCCTGCTATAATATGGCAATGATTTTCCTTTCGAAGCAGGGGTACGAATGGGAGTTCGTCTTCCTCTACAGCCATTAAGACCAGTTTTAAAATCATAGCCCATCTTTCGAATGATTTCTTTTGATTGTCGACTATAACGACGTAGTTGTAGTCGTCCATTATCGTCTTTTTCATCCTCACTGTTGAGCATGGTTTCTTGTTATGTTCCTTTACTAAAAAGTATAAGAGTTTTCCTCCTCTTTCTAGAAGGAACTAGGAAGAAGAAATCTTGCTCTGGCTCAAGCGATACTTCACTTTGAAGAGGTTGAACTGGTCCTATTGTAAGTGGTTTAAAATTATCTAGCATATCCAAATAACATCGAGTATAGTAACTGACATCAGTATACTGCAAAGGAGATGCTACTTTATTGATTTGTACATTATCATTTACAATATGACTTTTAGCCTTAGAGGGCATAGTCAGATTGACAACAAGAGGAGATGAAGCAGAACGAGGAGGAGGAGGTTTGTTACGACGAAGGTCAATAACAAGTGGCTCAGAAGAGGTGAGCTCCTTTTGTTCCGTCTTTCCAGCAGGAGGATGCTTTTTATGAGAGGAAAGATGAATGGTTAACGTCTGGGAAGAATGAGGACGAGAAGTACGTCCTTTAATTGGAATCACCAGGACGTCTTTTGAGGTGTCCTTCTGATCTTCATCAGTGTCCATGGCCAGCACCACTTTCATAAATTCTTCCTTATACATCCGAGAATCATTACAGTATGCTTCGACACCTCTGAAATGGTTTAGATCTGCCACTTCCTTCTGGACTTCATCATTGACATCCACGTACTTAAAGCATTGGTGGAGAGTGGATGGTACAATGTTATATTCGTGCAAGAATGGTCTTCCAAGCAGAGCATTGTAAGAGCCACGATTATTAATCATATATAAGGTCACTTTTGTGCGAAGATCACCTATTTGAAGTTTCAGGCGAATCTTTCTCAAGGGTTCGCTTCTACCTGAATTAAATCCCAGGATTGTCGTGATAGTTGTGGACATGTTGTGCACATGGATCTTCAGAGCATCTAATAGAGTCTTTGGCATGATATTGAGTGCAGACCCTGGGTCGATTAAGATGCGATCAACCTTCATAGTATCGACATATCCTATTAAATAGAGAGGACGATCATGACGATTGTCTTCTAACAGCATATCATCCTGCGTAAAGGTGATATTGGGCAGCAGCTCTAATACGCTATGACAATGCAAGCATGTGGCCGGTTCTTCTTTCGGCTTTTTAAGGAGTGCCAGACAAGTATCAGCTTGTATCAAAGCTTCACTCAAAGTTTCTCGAGTTTCCTTTGAGAGACGTAAGAGTTCAAAAATTGACAGCCTTGTTGGAGTATTAGCTAGTTGAGCCAATATATCAAAGTTATATGGCTTCTCCAGCCCAAGGGATGAAGTCTTCTTCAATACTTTATCGAAGGGACTGGCTGTTTTCCCTTATCTGCTGCTATTGGTTTTGGAAGAGTCTGTTCCACTGAAGGTGATGAAGCAGACGAAACATTCGCGATAGGGGAAGAAGATGATGCTGGAATAGCCTCCAAAATTGGATCATAGTTCTCTTGACCTTCTGAATAATCCTACAAGTAGATTCTTCCAGACCTGGTACCGATTAAAGCTTCTTCTTCGGAGACAGGTTCAAAGGACACCATGTTACAGTTCTTTGTACGAATTTTAGTTTTAGAACGTTTATTCTTGGAGGATGAAGAGTTCGTCCAAAAACCTAAGCCGATACGAGATGGGTTATGTGGAAGACATAGAGAAAGGGGTACTGGAGATCCTTTTCCATTATTCAAGTCGGAAGCCTTTTGTAAGTTATATCCCATCTTTGTCATTAGTTCACAAGACTGTGGACTATACAGATGGAAAGCTGGTTGATATTTGGCTTCTAGCTTTGAACTAGCTTTCTCAGAAGGGGAGGAAGGAGAAGAAGATTCTGCCACCGATATGAGGGTAGCAGTTAAGGGTAGAAGATAGTATTCACCCAATGAAGTCATATGACATGACTTGTATTTGGTTGCTTTCTTGGACTTTATGGAGGAAGATGGTGCTTCAAAGTCTGACACCAAGTCTGGATGGATCCACATAATTTCTCCTTTCTTAGTAGAAAGAGGAACCAGACCATCAGTTCGTGCAGTTAGGAGATTTACAATCTCCATAGTAGTTTTCGGAATAGGGATAACACCATCCTATACAAATTAAGTCGAGAAATCGCCAAATTATAGCGAGACGATGTTAGCCGTAATAATCTTTTTGTCCTGCTGGAGAGTGATTACGCCAGACTTGACCATCCCTTGGATCTTTCTTTTGAGCACGTAGCATGCTCGAGTCGGATGTCCAATAAACCTGTGATAGACACAATATTTAGGCTGGTCAGTCTTACCGACTTCTTTTTGCCCATTTTCATCCTGCAACTAAAGTTTATTCTTTGGATTAAGCAATCGAAAATGATCATGATATCATCCTCGTCGAAGGAATATTCTTCTTTCGGACGTGGAGCCCTCGGTGGTGGTATTGTTTGGGTAGGCATTGGCTGACTTATGTCGACGACCAGAGCTTCTTTGCCTTTGAGATTGATAGCCGAAGTCTCTTTGCCTTTGAGGTTGTTCTTGCGAACTCCGCTGCTAGTTGTTTGTTGTTCATTTTTTTCGAGATTAGGCATCTGGATGCCTAACTATTTGAATTTGTCAGCACTTTCCTCAGCTGCTTTGGCACTTATTATGAAGGAAGGCCAATCTTGAAATTGAGTGGAACCTGTCCACATGCTAACTATAGGTAACAAGTTTGATTTGCATGTATCTATAGTTAATGCATCCGGAGTTCCCAAAGGCATTTTAAGTGCTTCGCGACGGTAAAGCTCAATAAAACGATCCACGATTTCATTGGGCCTTTGCTTGATTTTGATCAAAGCTGACTTAGTCTTGTCGTTTGTTCCTTCGTAGAAGCGCTCCAAGAACATTTGTTTTAGAACTGCAAAAGAAGTAATGCACCCATCTGGCAGGCTGTGATACCAGTCGTAGGCTACTCCTTTCAAACACCCAACAAAGGCTCTTGTGAGAAGAGCATCATTAGGTTGAAGCTGGTCTGCTATTATCTCAAAGTGATTGAGATACTGATTCGGAGATGCACGGCCGTCAAACAACATTATAGTATGAGGCATATACTTGGGTGGAAACTGCACCTCTTTCCACTCAATAGGGTATGGTTATTTGATACTTGAAGGCTTCGAATTGAGAACGCAAGAGTTTTACCGCCTCGTTAGTGCCTCCCGATAGCTGCGGAGTAGTGGATTGATTGGATATGTTAGGAGGAAGGACTGCATGATAAGTACCACACCCAGCCCTAGGCTGACTTGGAGTAACCTGCACTGGTATGGAGGCAATTGTTAGCCCAATGATTATATCATATTTTTTGAATATGGCTAATCAATTAAGTTTACCATAATGACATCACTAATATTCATGTAATCATTATCATATTGCTACTTAAACTTAGTATTGTCTTAAATGTTCTATATCATATTGCTATGCGTGTATCATATTGTTATGTTCGTTTAACATGTTCTTATAGACATGCAGTAAGCATGATCAAGCTTATGCAATAGAGAATTATTGATGGGCCAAAGACGGCGTTATACAAGAAAATTTTTCTGAACCGCCTAACAACCTATCCGGGGCCTCGTATCGGGGGTTCCGCGGCCCGGTCAGCGGACAGGGGTCGAGGGGGCAGTGCCCCCCGCGGGGGTTCGGGGGCGAAGCCCTCGAAAGGTATTCAGATTTCCAGATATGTTTATCTTTGGACGACCGCCGTCAAGTGAAAAAGGCGTCTTCAAGTCTGCTCAAATATTTGAAGAAAGGCGTCATCAAAGGGCCATGGTTTTCCTATTTTATCAATGTAATTTTTAATATTTATTAATTATAGAAATACGATGTATACTGCATCGTACTGACAAATAGGCTATCCAAGAAACGTTTTCGAAATACCCTTTCATTTTGAAAACAAGCCCACTTACAAAAGCTCAAACTACTTCCTAACTGTTTGACTTTTCAAAAAGCCCAAAAATTAATTTGCAAAAACCCTTACAGAACTCGAACAGAACTCGACCAGAGTTCGGCCAGAGTTCGGTTAGTGAACGTTGCTTTTTGAACTTGGTCTTCCTGCAGTTACGGATCCCAACGAGATTTTCTCATAGAGTTCTGCCCAAATTCTGCCCGAATTCTGTCAGAATTCTGCTTTTGGAAAAACTATAAATAGAGAAGGATTTCAATCATTTCAATACACAAATTCACTTTCATATCTCTTCTCTCTAAGCCTACTACTTCTTCCAAAGTGTTCTGAGCTATTCATTTTCAAATCCCAAGCCAGTTACAATCCTCTAGTCGATTTGCCAGTGCGGTACGGTCTAGAAGTTTCAGAGTGATTGTAATCATTGGCTTGATTGAAGATAGACACTTCACAATTGAAGTTTGTCGAGTACTTCGGATCAAAGCTTGCGTTGTAGAAGTTGCAAGAACTTTGGATGAAAACTTGTGGTGATTTTCCATAGTGGATTCAACTGGAAGCTAGAGTTCTTCCGACTGGATTAGTCCTCACAAGAGGGAAACCAGTATAAATCTCTGTGTTTGCGTTTGCCTTCTGATCACTCTTTTTATTACAGTTATTTACTTTGTGATTATTATTATTTCTGTGATCTAACTGCTAACAAGTTTTTAATTAGAAATATTCCGCTGCCTACTCTATTCACCCCCCCTCTAGAGTATTCGGCTTTACGATTTCGTTCCTACAGCAATATGAGGAGACTGTACCCTCAAACTAACATTGAGAGGAACAGATGTCGATATAGGTTCTTGGGTTGTATTCACAACCGGTGGAACCGTGTGTTGAGCCACAATTATGGTGTGCATGCTTGCCACCATTTCGGCTACCGTTTTCAATTTGTCTTCTTGTACGACAATTTGTTGCTCCTAGCTAGCAGGACTGGAAGCATCCTGATCTTCTATGATGGCGTACGCAGTCACCTCTCTGGCTATTGAAGAAGAGATAGTTTGCTCAGAACTCTCGCTGGCGGTGTCAAAATTATGTAAAGAGCTACCCCCAGGATAAGAAATGGAAAGATTCCTTTGACCGATTATAGCTCGACTCCTTGATCTGCTGTGTCGATAGACCGTATCAAATGTGCGATGTGTACGAACCGAGGGTCTATGAGTACGGGTTTGGGATGAAGTACGTCTTGGGCTACCTCCAGCCTCATGAGAGCGATGAGTTTTCATGTTAACAGAGGCATATACTGACTCATCTTCTGATGATGCCTCAACAGGATGGGTCAAAGTAAGATGATAAAAAACTGACCATTTGGCTATTTTGCAATAACACATGATTGTAATCTCATGTGAGCTGCAATGATGCACTATTGGTGGAGATGGGGATACGGGCTTCCGTTTTTGAAAAATTAGATCATGGATGTCGATTTTCTTAGTAGAAGAAGAAAGAAGACGTGGCCTGTTCCTGGCCTTTTTGGTTCCTTAAAGGTATAAAGAAGCGCCTAATTCAACGGCATAAGTGAGAGGATTTTTAGTACTCATCCTTGGGTGCTTTGAAGTAGTAGGTGTCACTCTTTGAACAATATTCACACTGACAGAGGAGAACTTTGGGCACTCAGAACTTATAGGCGCCATTGCTTGCTCAGTAATGGGGCACACCTTCTGGCTCTGTTGGGCTTGGCTGTTAAGATGGGTACGCATATCAGCATCAACAATCATTTTAGTCTGTTTTACTTGGAGTTTTCCTCGTGCATTACGACTTATGTGCATGTGAGGGGGAAGTATCCCCTTTTGTTATGTGCGCAATCTCTCAGTGTGTCTGATACGGCGCCTTTAAGCAGCCGTAGTGCCTTTGCTGAAAGATTTAGGGTTTGGCAAAGTAGATGGAAGAGAATGGGCACCCTCAAGTGGGCGCCTATCTCTCTGTGGCGCATCTCCCACATAAGAAATAGGGATAATAGATTTGAGAGAATGGGTGCCCTCAAGCAGACGCGTACCTCCTGATGATGCGCCCAAAGATTTAGGCATCACTGTAGAAGCAGATTTGAGAGAATGGGCACCTTTGAGCCGGTGCCTATCTCCAGATGATGCGCCTAAAGATTTGGGCATCATAGCAGAGGTGGAATCAGTGGTCTTGAGAGAATGGGCGCCCTCAATTGGGCGCCTATCTCCTTGTGGTTCACTAGCAGGCTTAAGCACCCATTCGAGGCGCCTCTTCAGAGAGTGGTTTTGCACTTGTACAGTATGCCTATCTTTGGTCACAATGTCTACGCCCTATTTGCAGAAATAGGGGCGTGCTTAGCACTAGGAGCACTTAACATCTTTTCGAACGTTGTTTGGTCGAATTTAACGACCAACGTTCTTTTCTTAGAGCCAATCGATGATGAATCGCCTTGAGTTGTCACCTTCTCGTTGGAGGAGAAGGTCGTCCCCAGCAGAGTCGCCATTTTATTTGCAAAAAACAAAAATAGTTTTTATTAAAAACTTTTTAAAGAATTATACACGAGTACAATAAATTCTGGGAAAGTACAACTGTAGGAGTCCGTTCTTGAATGATGACCGCTTTGTCCCTTTGACGAGGCGATTGTGGATGGAAGCAAGCTTGTCACTGTGTCTCGGAGCTTCTGTTGACGAGGAATCTTCTGTATGGCTTGGTCGTGTAGAAGTATCGACAAAACTTCAGCTTCGATTAGTGGAGCTCTATTTATAGAGCCAAGGAGATAACCACCTGACAGTTATCCAAAGTAGGTGCCCTTTTTCTGGATAGGTGCCTAGGCCATTTGGCACCACTTTTAAGCAGGGGCGCCTTTGACATGTGGCACCTATGCAGAATAGGCGCGTGGTCATGGCCAAGTGATGGTCACGTTCTTCAGGGAATTCAGAGTAGTGCACCACGTTCTGCATGCATGGCAGATTAATACGCCACGTAGATTTGTAGATGTCAGCAGGGAACTGAATACTTTGAGAAAGGCACCCAAGGAAGTAGGCGCCTAGAAAAGTTGATCGCCTAGTAGCAGTAGGCACCTAAATGAGTCAGGGTGCCTCAGAGAGATGGGCGCCTGAATGCATAAGTATCTTAGGAGAACATAACTCTTAAGAAACAATGGGCGCCTAAGAGAGTTAGGCGCCTAAGAGAGACATATATTTTGAGCGCCTACACTACTCTCGCTCGAAACTTGTCTGAAACTTTACCAATTCATTGCTATGACCAAAATCTATGAGATAACATATAAAACATAATTAAATTTGATTATAACTCAAAAAATAATTCCTTATTTATTTACCAAATTACTCTCTATTTTTGAGCTATTATATGTCAGCAATTTAGCGAAAACCTAGTCTGTTGGCCCATATTTATAGGATTCAGATTTAGGATGATAAAATTATGATAATTTTCAAATACTTACTTTACAGTATAATACACCAATAAATTTATTTTTAAGAAATTTCAACAATTGCTCAAAAATTTGCACCGAAAAGGCTCAAACTAGTCTTACCGTAATCCCAACTTTCAATAATCCAACCTATAATCTATATGGATGATAACATGGCATAAATGTTGTCAAAATATGGGTTTGAGAATATTAATTCTCAGATTTCTACAGAATTTATACCATAGAGACTTGAGATGAAAAAGTTAGGATCTTTACCGAAAGCATCCAAAAGATAGGTTGTCGGTGCTCCTTCTTGTCCAAGAACACCATCCATTGCTTTGCTTGGCTTGTTACCCTTTCTTGATGGGTTGAAGATGATAGCAATGGTGCTTCGATGGGTTTGATGGCAAATGTGGAGTTTTATGGAGTTTTGGTGGAGATTGGATGAACGGATGGTGGAAAGGATGACTTTGGATTGGAGGAAAAGGTTTTTGATGAATCAGATAATGGTAGATGGTGTATGGGGGATTGGGAGCAGCTAATTTTTGAAGAAAAAGGGATGATAGCGCCAACCAAGAGAGAATGAGGTGGAAATCTAGGGTTCAAAGTTAGGATTTTGGTAGTAGTTTATATATATAGGCTTTAGAAGCATACATTTGTAAATAGAATTCGATTTCCATTCTTATAGGTTTGGCCAACTAAGGGGGCTATTATTTGGAAAATAATTGAATGTTTCCTAGTTGGGGACGGGTTGGGTAGAGTTTAAGGTTGGTTGTCCGTTTGTTAGGAAAGGTGATTATCTAAGGTTAAGGATTTATTTAAATAGTTATATATATATAAAAACCACTATATTTATATATAGATATCAATCTAAAAATATGATTATAATATATATATATATATATATATATATATATATATATATATATATATATATATATATATATATATATATATAATCTTTTTTGGAACATGCTCCCTCCTCTGCTCCCGCTTCTGCTCCCATCCCCCAGTGATCCTCCCCGCTCCCTTGGCTGTCCAGCCCTGTCCCTCCCCGTCGCCCGCCTACGGCGACGTGGCCGGCCCCGCCCCACTCAGGCAGCCCACCTCCACCCGCACCCCTATCTCCCCCGCCGTCGGGTGAGCGGCACGACCACCGCGCCAAGTACCTCCTCTCCGCCCCTAGCCTGGACTCCGGCACAGCTCTCTTTGGTTGGCATCCCACCCGTCGGTATCGCCCCGAGATTGCGGTGGCCACCATCGGCCACCGCCCAGGCCCTTCCACCTCCCGCCCCTTCGCAAGTCGTCCTCTCCGCTCCCAGAGGAGCTCTGCATGCTTCGGTCTCCCACCCCGGCTTCGCCGAGCCCCTACGGTGATCGTCGATCAAGGCGGCATCTCGGAATCTCAGTCTGCCCGAGCAGGAGGGCCTCAAGGTCGCCACTTCTCCGGGGTCTGGGCCCTTCCCCCCAGTCAATCGAATTCGAATTTTGAAATTTTGAATCCCCCCTCGGCCATGCGCTCTCCCTTACTTTTGAGAACCATACGCCCACATCCGGTCTGCCGCATGCACCCTCCCGCCATGCGCCACCCCGAGATGGCCTCAGTGCACTTTTGTCATGCGCCAACCCCCCGGGGAGCCATGTGCTCAGTTCCGGCACTAGCGCATATGCGTATCCCCTCCTATTGACCGCTCATGCGCCCAACCATCTTGTAAAGCCGCATGCGCCAATGATACCCCCTACGCGCAGCAGCATGCGCCCTTGGGTCCCTCCCGGCCCCCCTCTCTGCCCCCTCCAGCAGGCCATGCGCCCCTCCAGGCCCCCTCTCCTTCCCTCCTCGGTTATGCGCCCGTGCAGGCCCTCCCTGAAGGCTATGTGCCCCCTTGCCCCCTTCCTCTATCCACCGGATATGTGCCAGGCACCGGGACAGCTCCCCCCGAGCCTAGGGACCTCCCCAATCCCCCTAACTCGGTTGGTGCTCATTTGACCAAGAGGAATGGATCAAGGTCCGTCACCCTGACCCTATCGATCAGCGGCAGCTCGTCCAGCCCTTTCAGCCGCGCCGCGGTTCCCAATCCCGAGAGATCCGTTTGTCAACGCCCGCTCCAGAGTGGATCCCCTTCGGCGCGGACCGCGGCATCCACCCTCAACTCCTCATCAGAGCAACCCCAGCCACCCCCTCCTGGCCAATCAGCGACGCCTTCCTACGCGAAGATCTTGCGTTCGGACAGAGTTGCACAGTTACCTCCCGCGGAGACAAAGCCTACTCTTCCGGAGATCGAGTTCCACACCCCCCTGAAGGCCAAACTATCAGAGTGCCATTCTCCCCTGATGAAATCTCCTCACTATCAGCATCCTTCTCGAAGACATTTGTTCTGAAATTCCAGTCCGGATGTCCTAAATTACCCTCTGTTAAAGAATCCATCGCCGGCTGGGGTCTTTCTGCCACATACAAGGTCGCACCGTTGGACTCAAAACATCTCCTCCTCCACCTATCCTATGATCACGATTGCTCTTTGGTATGGGCTAAGGGCACCACCAACATCGGATCCCTCAGTGTCAAGATCGCCAAGTGGTCCCCCTGTTTCAACCCCAATGTGGATTCTAAGATCATCTCAACGTGGATTACCTTGCCGAACCTCTCCCTTGTTTGCTTCTCCCCCGCAGCAATCAAGAGAATCGCCAGCTCTTTCGGGACCCTGGTAGCCATCGCTGAAGAAACCCGTAACCTCTCCAAAGGCAACTACGCTAAGATTTGCGTAGAGATTGATCTATTCGTCGACCCGCCCACGCTCGTGCAGCTCGAGCTGGGAGGACGGACACACCTCCAGACGATTGAATACGATAACAACATTAGCTTCTACAAACACTGTCAGATCAGAGGCCACCTTTCGAAGCATTGCTTCAAAGCACACCCGGAGCTGAGGAAGAAAGCAACTCAAATGCCAAAATCTCCGAAGGCAACCCAACTTCCCCTTCCTGATCCCATTCTTTCGCTACCCAACTCCCACTCCCACTTAACAGATATCGATAGCTCCCCAAGCCCCAATGCCCCCCCCCCCCACTTCGGGCAATAGCGAGGCTCCCGAAAGGTCAACAAGCATATCCCTCCTCAACAGATTCGAGATCCTTAGCTCCCATTCAGAGGCTGATGTCCAGCTCATCTCCCTTCCGGACAAACCACTTCCCGCAGAAACTCGTAAGACCGCCAAGGGCCCAGCTGGCGGGGATACGGGGTTTCATAGTGAGAATAGGTTAGCATGGATCACCCCCCCTCTAGTGGAGATCCCACCACATCCCCTCTCCCACCCCGCAGGAAGCTGTCGAACAGTCTTTAGGCCTAGAGTATGAGGCCAGGATCCGCCAATCATAGGACGTCGGCTTCCTCAACCCTAACAATCCCCTCAGCGCACTGGCCGATATTGAGTCAGAGCTCGTCGACCACATAGAGAGCGCCACAGGTTCAGAGGCACGTCGATGACAGAACCTTCCCCAGCAACCCAAAAGGCCCCCAATATTCATCAAAACAAGAAGAAAAAGAACCTCACAAAAGAGCAATCGGTCATGACCACTCGTTCATCATCAAATCTCAACAAAACCCCCAACCGTAATCATCATAATGCTTAATATCCTAACCTGGAATGTCAGAGGGCTGGCCAACAAACCAACCATGAGAAGACTTATCTCCCTTATCAAAGTCCACTGGATTGACATTATCATCATCATCCAACCCAAAATCCCCCAGAGGAAACTCAAATCCATCCAACTCTAGCTCAGATTCGCGAACGCCATTGCTGGGTGTCACGACATCTGGATCCTTCTTTCCGATGATTGCCTCTTTGGCACCATCCTCGACTTCGACCAGGCGCTATCCTGCTGGATGGAACACCCTACCCTCCCCTCCCGATCCCTCATTTCTGCAGTTCGTGGGAGCTGCGACTATGTTGATCGCAAGTAGCTTTGGATCACACTCATGGATACCCACACTTCCTTCAACACCCTCCCGTGGATTTGTATCGGAGACTTCAACACTATCTCTCGTAACGATGAAAAATCCGGAGATCGCCCCCCACACCAACCGGCCATGAACGACTTCAACTCCTTCATATTCTAGTCCAACCTGCAACACCTTCCCTACTCCGGTAACTCCTTCACCTGGTACAACATGTAAGATGGAGCTCACCGCCAATACTCTCGTCTGGATCGCATACTTGTCGACAATCGCTGGTCGAACATGAATCTCATAGCTAACCTTTCTCACCTCAACTCCATCGAGTCGAATCACTCTCCCCTTCTTATAGAGGTCAGCAACAACTCCAACCCCATTAAAAAACCTTTCAGATTCCTGGACTTCTGGAGACATCACCCTCAATTCCATAACATCGTGGCTGTCTCCTGGAATTCTACACACAACCCGGACCCTATTATTAGAGTGGCTGAGAAACTCAAAGCCACCAGGAGCGCCCTCACGTCTTGGAGCAAATGCGCATTTGGCAACATCTTCCAAGAGATTAAGGCTGCGGAAGACGACGTCACCCGGGCTGAAATCAGACTGGCCACGGATGGTTCACCGGAGAACCGTGCCACGCTTAACCTCAACAAAGCTATCCTCAAACCTCGTCTGAAAGTCGAGACTAAATTCTGGAAACAGAAAGCCAGGCTATCCTGGGACACCGAGGGCGACAGAAACTCCGCTTTCTTCCACAAATACGTCAGGGGATGCAGGCATCAACTCTCCCTCCATCAAATATATGACGACAATGACACCTTACTCAAAGACCAGCGGAACATACAGGTGGCCGCTGCCAACTTCTACTCCAAACTCTTCACCAAAGATGCAGTCATTAAGGATTAGCGCTTATTAGCCAAGATCCTTCCCTTAATCAACGAGCTGGATAATGAAACTCTCTCAGCCCCTCCCTCTGCGGATGAAGTTAAGGCTGCGGTCTGGGCCCTGGACAAAAATAGTGCCCTAGGCCCAGACAGTTTCTCAGGGGTCTTCTTCAGAACCTGTTGGAATATCATCTAGTATGACGTGACCGAGGTCGCGATCACCTTCTTTCAAGGAGCTAGCAACCCTAAATCTCTATCCCGAGCCAACCTCATCCTTATCCCCAAAAAAGATAATCCGAAGACCTTCAAAGATTTCAGACCCATCAGCTTATGCACATTCGCCAACAAAATCATCTCCAAGATCGTAGCCACCCGCATGGCTCACAGTCTCCCCAAGATCATATCCGAAGAATAAAGCGGTTTCGTCCCGGGCCGGAACATTACTGACAAAATCCACCTAGCCCAGGAGATCACTACAACAAAAAGACCTAATAATGACGCTCGACAAGGAGTTTTAATGACGGCTGATACATAAGCGTTATCAAGTTGAGAAATACCTTTTTTCTATGACGGTTTGGGCTAATTCTGGGCTTTTTATAACGTTTATAAAACAAAGCGTTATTAATAGTTTAGAGCGGTGGCAAACTTGTAATAAACTTTCTGTAATATATTCCACCCCCCCTCCGATTTTACTCAGAAGAACGATCTCATTCTCTTTGCTCTCCTTCTGCCCCCTCTTCCCTCCTCTCCCCAAACCCTAAAATTTTCCATCTCCTCCTTTCAATCTCCCACAAACCCTAACTCTAGGTCTCACTCTAAACCCTAGCTCTAGTTCTCGCTCTAAGCCCTAAGCCCCCAACCCCTCCTCCCACGAACCCTAAGCCCTAAGCTCCCAACCCCTCGCTCGTCGACGGAAGCGACGGCGGCGGGAACGATGTGGTGGGTCGAGGTCGTCCAGGCGTTGTGGCTTCGGGTTCAGAAGATCGGGGAGGTCGGTGCTCATGATGAGCGGGACGAAGCTCGGTCGAGAACAGGAAGTGGAGTCGGAGGAGGGCTCGGGAAGGCGTGGGCTCGGGATCCGATCGGGGTTGTCCTTGGCACGGAGACACGTCGGCATCGACGCTGGATCACAAACCCCATCTAGGTATCTACTCCCTCTATTTCTTTCGGTCGGTTCTGATGGGAAATTAGGTTAATTTTCTTCTTGTAGCTATTGGATTCTTGTGAATTTAGAAAGTTTGTATTTTTTCATCGAAATGTAATTCTTGTCCAAACATGCCCAATTTCATACCGACAATGCGAACCTTGATATAAATTGGGGAAAGTCCCAAGTTCAACCTTGGGTGGGTTTGGTATTTGGATTTTTCTTACTTGTCAAATTCTTTCACGGTGTGCTCCTCCTTCTGTGCATCTTACAGGGATGGTCTATGCTTCTCCAAGCATGTAGACTTCGACTTCCTGCCATGTCTTCTGATAAGCATGGTCTGTTACTGGATGTTGGTTATCAGCTTTAGGTTTCTAACATGTTTTTTATGCATGGAATTCTTACGTTGGCTGCCTTACCCCAGTTTCAATGAAACTTCGAGTCTCTGACCCAAAATCCTATGACATTTATAAGTGGTGTGAGAGTCACGAGTGTCAACATGATATTTGTATTTTGTTTTTATTTCTTTATTTCATTAGTGAATCTTCTTCATGGGAAAATTTTATCAGTGTGTATTATATAGTTCAAAGTGTGTTATATTCTTAATACTGTGAACTAACCATTATTGATTGAATATCAATTGATCTTGCTCCATGTTCTATTGCTGAACTTCAGAACCTCCTTTGGACCTAATATTTGGCGCCTTGCTCTATCATCCCAAAATGTTCGAGATCCAAGTCTATAATGCCAACTTGGTCATGCTGTTTTTGTGCCTCCTGATTTCCAAGTTTATTCACTTTTTAAAATTCCATTCAAGTTGATATATGGAGGTTGGTTTTGGTGAACTGGCACCCGATACACATCAGCTGAGCCTGTGTCATGAAGAGATGGAGAAAGAGCCCGTATTCTTAGCGTATGTATTGGACATGCTTGCCTGTACACTTTGGGATGCTTCAGGTAACTTGGCAACATTTTGCTTCAATCTACAGTCTTATGTGATCTTGTTGCATTTTCTTTTACTGTGGTCTGTGTTGTATCTTGAAGGATCAAATGTAATCCAGTCACCAATTTCAACAAATTAGACTTTTACATAGTGAAGTTTTTGCGTAAAACGTGAGTATTGCCTTGTGCTACATATTTTTGTGATAAGCATCTCAGAAATTCGGATATGTTAAATCTGAAATATATTGTTGAGGATCTCTTAAATTTGGATGTAAGTTAACAGGACATGCAATGTGTTTCTGCAGGAAGCATGAAAGGTTGTGCATAAGTTGTTTTTCTGAGTCAACACTCGTAAACCTTGTTAGATGTGAGGGCCCTTTTACCTTTGGCATGAATCTTAGTTGTGCAGCTTCCAATTACTTTTGCTTTTTGCAAGATTGGTTTTCTTGTGTGTGCGACCTCTTTCTGATCATTTGTCATCAATTGCATAAGTGTCACCTTGTTTTCAAGCTATATTAATAGCAGCACGAGGGAGTATTTAACCAGACCTTTTTTTTAAAGACTTAAAAACTTTGAAGATTTCTAAAAACCTTAATATTTAAATTATATTATTAAGTCGAATGCTCGAGGTGGTGGTGGTTGAAGTAAAAGAAGAAAGGGGCACATATTGGAACATTATAGAAGAGTTGAGTCGGTGCGCAAACAGTCGTGTCGACCAGCAAGCAGAACTGCATACCCACCGGCCGGCAACGGCTGTTTATATTAGACTTATTGCAATCAAGGTATTATATAGTTTTCCTCATATATCCTCCACTTCTTATTTTATTTTTACACAAAACAAAAAATTACAATCTTTCCTGGACTCTTATTTGTCAAACTGATTTGCACTTCTTATTATATTTTCTGTATCACCGGAAACAAACATGCTAATACTCCTGTCTTTGTTGTCCATTTGAACAGCCCTGAATGTATTGAGTCTTTCTGTTCTGACGTGGAAGCGGATCATACAGATGTCAGGATACTAATGCTTGCCTGGTATTATGTTTTTTAACTTAAAAGTCTATGGAATTTCATTGAAGGATATTATCTTCTTCTGAGTTATTTACATTTCGCTGGAATTGACTTGATCAGGAAGATGAAAGCTGAAAAACAAGGATACTTTAACCTGGTGTCTCTATTTAAAAAGCGACGCATGTTTTGTTTATGGTGTTTTCAGGAATTACACTTTTTTTTGTTTCACTACTTTTCATAGTTTAATAATATTTAAAATTTCTTGATTTCATCCTATGTGTTCAACATTATGGCAGGAAGAATGGCGTAGAGGCCTCAAAGCACTACGGGCTGATACTATCAGCAAACTCAAGAAGGCACTACCAGAATTAGAGAAAGAGGTTGGATGGAGACTTTTGATTATGTATTCAATTTAGGCTTATTTCTACACCTTAGCATTTTGTTGCACTTTGTTCTCAATTGTGAGGGAACCACTACTGTGTGTTTTACTGTTGTAAATATATATATGTATTTGGATATTCAATGTAATGAAGATGTTGATATGTACACTATTTTGAGAAATGTAATAAAGATGGTGATATATAATGTTAAGTTTTTGGAATGTAATATATACTGTGCAGTATAGAGCATTATAAATATGCTAATTTGAATAGTATAAAGTATTATAAATGTGCTGCATTGAGCCTATACATATTATCTATTCATGACGTTTTAAAATTGTTCTGAATTGTGCACTATATATTAACTATTCATAACGCTTTTATAGAAACTATTCATGACGGTTATTTTATGACGCTTTTAAAAAATATTTATAACACCCGTTTTCATAACGGTTGCTGTGAAAAAAAAAGCGTCATGGTTCGTCATTAATGACGCTTTTTAGCCGTCATTAAAAGGGTTTTTTGTTGTAGTGGATGATCACTTGTATAAAATTCTCTTCTAGGGGAGGGAATATTACCATCAAGCTCGATATGGAAAAAGCCTATGACCGCCTGGACTGGCAATTCATGATATGGGTTCTCAGGGCATTTGGTTTCTCCGAAACTTGGATAGACATTATTTATAGATCCATTAGCAATTCTTGGTTCTCCACCGTCATCAACGGCTAAGCGGACGGATTCTTCAAGTCTAGCCGGGGTGTCCGCCAAGAGGACCCTCTCTCCTCCACCATCTTCATCATCGCCGCTGCTTGAACAAAGAAATTATCCATGTACTGCACAAGAGGACCCTCTCTCCTCGAGAATCGGTGTCCATATACTGCACAAGAACTACAAGGGGGCTTGCATAATACGTACCAAGATAACGAGGAATAATATCTCATGTCAGGATCCATGAATACCAATCCGTGTGACCAATGTGTCAAAAACAAACATAGCTACACTAATTACTTGAATTATAACAATCATCGTAAATTGGAAAAGTTATCAGAGAGTGTACTCACATGTGATATGATGGATAAGTCGACTGAGTTCAAGAACAGTGCCTCGAGGATCTATAGATGGAATATTGTATCAATATAATGGTTTGGAAGTGAAATTAAGTCATACTGAGTCAAACTAGGTCAAGACACGTCAAACTAGGTCAAACTAGATTGTACAGGGTCAATCTAAGTCGTATTAGGCCTAACCAAGTCAAACTAGGTCAATGCAAGTCAAACAAAATTAAACTAGGTCAATTTAAGTCAACGGTTGACTTACAGTTGACTTTTGGTCAACTGATCAACTCTGGTCAACCCTAAGTTAACTCTAGGTCAACTTCAGGTCAAACTTGACTAACGTTGACTAACAGTTGACTTTGGGTCAACTGGTCAAGTTTGGTCAAGTTCTAGTCAATTTTATGTACGGTTGACTTTCGGTTGACTTTTAGTCAAAAATAGTCAACTGTGGTCAACCAAGGTCAAAACTAGTCCAAGTCTACTATTCCTAACCATTACCAAGCATAAAATCCTAATTATAGCTATATCTTAAGGTATTAAACCCATATGTTGTGAAATGGGTATTATCCTAACTTACCCGTTTACCCTTTCTAAGGTAAACCTCACCTTAGCTTCTAACTCCCACTCTAGACTTCCCTACTTCATTCTAAGCTTTCCTCCACTCTCTAATATGGTATTTAAACCCTCGCCTAGAGTCTCGATACCATCTCATGGCATCTTGATACTAGAAAATCAAAAAAGGTAAATTTACATTACCTTAAGGTAATGTGAACCATGAGATACCAACTTGGTATCTCAAGGATACCGCACAACCTAACTCTAAACCTTATCCAAACCAACTAAACTCTAACATACCACTTACCTTAATACCTAACTTCTAACCACTACACTCTAACTCCCCAACTCTCACACACTCTTAAGACTACACAACTCACTCACTAACCCTCTCCTAATATCCCTCACACACACACACACCTAGGACTATTTAGGGGGGGGTTTATTTAGAGGGTTGTATGGATATTTATATAGGGTATATATGTATATATATAGGGGTATATATATGTATATATAGGTATATATATATATAGGGGTAAAGGGGGTTAATGTGGTCAAGGGGGGCTGTTTTGGGCTGCTGCTGCTACTGCTGCCTAAATGCTGCTGCTGCTGCTGCCGCCACATTATGCTGCTGCTGCAGTTGGTAGGGGGGCTCATGCCCACAGCAGGGCCCCCAAAACAGGGCTGCTGTCCCTGTTTGGGACAGCAATGGGGGGAGGGGTTGGCTGCCACTGTGCAGCCCCCTTCACTCCCTCCCTATCCCACTCTCTATCTTCCCTTCCTCTCTAACTCCCTCTCTAAACTCTCCTCCTCTCACTCTCTATAATCTCTTAACTCTCTTCCTCTCACTCACACACATACATATCTATATATATATATATATATATATATATATATATATTTTATATATATATATATATATATATATATATATATATATATATATATATATATATATATATATATATATATATATAGACACACATACACACATACAAATCTACATATATATATATATATAGACACTCACACATGGATACCTATATATATATTATAGACACACACTCACACATAAATATCTATAGATATATGGACACACACACTCAAACACATGCACATATATATATATATATATATATATATATATATATATATATATATATATATATATATATATATATATATATATATATATATATATATATATATATGTGTGTGTGTGTGTGTGTGTGTGTGTGTGTGTGTGTGTACACACATACTCATCCTAGTTCTCCTAGGAGTCTCCCATAGGCCTCTAACCTTGACATAAAGGGACACAACCATGGGGTAAATCCTATGGGTTCCAAAACTTATCAAAATTCATAGGAGAATGATTTAGTGGATAGGAAATTACCTATTAGGTGTGAATCCTAACGAAACCCTCTCCGACATGAAGATCCTTGTAGGAAGGACACTTCCACTTTGCACTTTTCCCGCAAACTTTGGTAGCACCCTCCATGGATGGTGTAGAGAGGATCTATGGAAGAAATTTGGGGGAAAAGAGAGGATTAAGAGATGAAATCTCAAGTTTAGGTCTAGGTTTTGGAGAAGAACTCAAAAGGGGAAGAAATTAGGCTAAGTGTGAACAAGTGAAATGAAATTGAGGGGATGGAGTGGCCGGCCATGTATGGGGGGTTTTGGGGCATTTGGCAAATGTCCAAAATGCCCTCCAAGCCTCCTTTAGGTCAAAATTGACTTGCGTAAAAATTTAGGGTTAAAAAGGCCAAGTTAAAATCTACAAATTGACCGATTAAGTCATGAGGGATTTGTCTAAAAGTACTAGACAAATTAGTGGGATTTATGGGCCATGTCTAACTTAAGTTTGGGTCCCGATCAGAGTTTAAGCTAACCGGGTCCCCGATACAAGTCGGAATGAGCTGAAATTCAAACCCGACTGTAAAAATCCCCAAATAACATTATATTTAAATAAAAAATTCTAAAATTCCCAAAAATACAAAAATGACCATTTTACCCCTATTTATGAAAAGTGGGAGTAACAAGTCTACCCACCTTAAAAAATTTCGTCCTCGAAATTGAAGGTGAAACAATCACAGCAACATAAAAAAACAATAAAAGAAAAAAAAATTTACCTCAAGGCTCGAAGAGATATAGAAATCGCTACCGCATGTCGTCCTCTCTCTCCCAGGTAGACTCACCTGGAGAGTGGTGCCTCCATGCCACGCGAACCAAAGGAATGACCTGGTTCCGGAGCACCTTCTCTCTTCGGTCTAGGATCTCAACCGGCTTCTCTGGATAACTGAGATTCGGACCCACTTTGATCTCAGAGTGGTCCAAAATATGACTGGGATCTGTAACGTACTGCCTCAGCTGGGACACGTGGAACACGTTGTGTACTCCCTCTAGTGCGGGCGGTAACTCCAGTCGGGAAGCTACCGCACCGACCCTGTCCAAGATACGGAAGGGTCCGATGTATCGTGGACTAATCTTCCCGCCACCACCAAAACGAATCGTGCCACACGTCGGAGAAATCCGCAGAAACACAAGATCACCAACCTAGAACAAAAATACAAGACTTAAAACTTGATCTAAAATAATGACAATCAGACTCAAATACTAGAAAAATCTAAACTATACCTTAAACTCCAACGGCCTCCGGTGGCTATCGGCCCAATGCCGCTGCCTGTCCTGCGCCACCCGAAGTCTATCCCTGATAACCCTGACCTTCTCTGCAGCATCCACTACCATCTCAGGGCCAAGCAAAACCCTCTCGCCGACATCATCCCAAGACAAGGGAGTACGGCACCTCCGTTCGTATAGAGCCTCAAAAGGTGACATCTCTATACTGGTTTGGTAGCTGTTGTTGTAAGCAAACTCTACCAAGTGAAGGTGGTCCTCCCAAGATCCCTCGAAGTCCAAGATATAGATATGAAGCATATCTTCGAGGGTCAGAATCGTCCTCTCCGACTGTCCATCTGTCTGGGGGTGGTATGCGGTGCTGAACTTGAGCGATGTGCCTAAGCTAAGCTGCAAACTCCTTCAGAAGTGGGAAGTAAATCGGTTATCCTGATCCGAGACTATGCTCCCGGGAACCCCATGCACTCGGACTATCAGTAGACAAACCCACCTTGAAAGGCAAAAAGTAGGCCGATTTGGTCAATCGATCAACAATGACCCAAATCGCATCCTTTCCTCCTGGAGAACGTAGAAGTCCAGATACAAATTCCATAGTGATATGCTCCTACTTCCACTCAGGAATGGGTAGTGGCTGGAGCAATCTACTTGGTCTCTGCCTCCCGACTTTCACCTGCTGGCACACCAAGCATCTAGAAACAAACTGAGCCACCTCGTTTTCATGCCATACCACCATACATGCTGTCTCAAGTCTCTGTACATCTTGTTGGCACCAGGATGCATAGAGTATTGAGAGTGATGCGCCTCCTGAAGCACCTCCTCCCGAAGTCCTCTACTCGGCACCTATAATCTGGTACCATGCCTCAACGACCCATCTTCCGCTGTAGAGAACTCATCCAACAGTCCTGCCGGACCTGCTCCCTGATGACCCTCAGAGCCTCATCCTCAAACTGAGTTGCTCTGACTCTGTCCATCAGCTCTGACTGCACCTGAAGACCCCACATCTGCTTCTCAAACACAGAAACTATCACCTCTATGCCCAAACTCTCCAGATCTGCCAGAAGGTGACGATCTATCGTCAAACACATGGCTACTGGATACCTGCTCAAAGCATCCGCAACTACGTTGGCCTTCTCCGGATGGTACTGTAAGGATATATTAAAATCCTTCATCAGCTCTAACCATCGCCTCTGCCTCATATTCAGCTCCTTCTGGATAAACACGTACTTCAAGCTCTTGTGGTCAATTAAAATCTCCACACGCTCTTCGTACAAATAGTATTTTCACAGCTTCAAGGCAAATATGACTGCTGCCAACTCTAAATTATGAGTCGGGTAGTTCTTCTCATGTGGCCGTAACTGCCTAGATGCATAAGCAATTACCTTCCCATGCTTCTGAAAAATGCAACCCAGACCCTTCCCCAAAGCATCACTGTAGATCGTGAATCCTCCGGACCCAGATGGCAACTCAAAATAGGAGCCGAAGTCAACCTCTTCTTCAGCTATTCGAAAGCAGCTTGACACTCATCAGTCCAGACGAACTCCACGTCCTTCCTGGTGAGTCTAGTCATCGGCTCTGCTATTCGAGAGAAGTCCTGTACGAACTTCCTATAGTAGTCCGCCAAACCCAGAAAGCTCCGAATCTTGGCAACTGAACTGGGTGTCGACCAAGACTCCACCGCTGCAATCTTCTTCTGATCTACTGAAATCCCATCACCGGATACAATATGGCCCAAGAACTCCAATCGATCCAAGAAGAACTCGTACTTCGAAAGCTTCCCAAACAGCTGCTCCCTCCTCAGTGTCTCCAGCACAACCCGTAGATGCTCCTCGTGCTCCTCAGGCGTCTTCGAATAGATGAGAATGTCATCAATGAAGACCACTATGAACTTGTCAAGGTATGGATGGAATACCTTATTCATCAAGTTCATGAATACCGCCGGGGCATTAGTCAACCCAAACGGCATGACGGTAAACTCATACTGGCCATAACAGGTACGAAAAGCAGTCTTCGGAAAGTCATCTCGTTTCACCTTCAGCTGATGGTACCCAGATCGCAAGTCTATCTTCGAGAACACCCTCGTACCGCTCAACTGATCAAACATGTCATCAATCCTGGGCAAAGGATATATGTTCTTGATAGTGAGGTTGTTGAGCGCTCGGTAGTCGATACACATATGTATCGTACCGTCCTTCTTCGGGACAAACAGGACTAGCATGCCCCAAGGTGAAGAACTGGATCTGATAAAGCCCTTGTCCTGTAGCTCGTCGACTTGCTTCTTTAGCTCCGCCAACTCGCTGTTGTTGACTCGATAGACATGCTGAGAAATAGGCTCAACATACGGCATCAAGTCTATCGAGAACTCAACATCTCTGTCCGGCGGCATCCCCGACAATTCCTCGGAGAAGACATCCAAGAACTCTGCAATAAATGGATGCAGCAACTCATGCCCCGCCAACAAGGCTCCACAGAATCCATCTCTCGGCTCCGCTGTTCCTCTGACAAACTGAAACTCTGGCTCTCCTGGTGGACTAAACAACACTCTGTCGGCTCTATAATCTATACTAGCATGGTGCATGCTCAACCAGTCCATACTGAGTACCACATCATAGCTCGGAAGTGGCATTACGAGCAAGCATGCGCTCAAATTTTAGCCTCCCAGAGTGATACTCCGCCCCTTGCAAATATTATTAACCAGGATAATACCTCCCCCGGTCATAATCTTGCAAGTCCTACCCAGATACTCTGCAATAATATTGTGTCTAAGTGCAAAAAAAACTGACATAAAACTGTGTGTAGCACCTGAATCAAACAATGCTAAAGCAGGAAAAGAATCAAGAAGAACCGAACCTGCTACAACATCTGCAACTGGCTCGATCTCCTCGGCTGCAAGAGCAAAAGCCCTGCCCTGAACACCCCGCGGCTGGTGGTGCTGTGCAAACCGCTACTGCTGGGTCGAAAGTGGACCCCTCGGCTGCACTGTAGGTACTCTCGCTGGCGCCCTCTGAGCTATACCAGTAACACGAGGGTTCACTGGACACTCCCTCAACTGATGGCCTGCGCCGTCGCAAAAGAGATACACTTCCAGCCTCTTCCGACAAACCTCCCAGACGTGACCAGACTTCTTGCAGAAGTTACAAGGAGGCCTATTCTGTGCCTGCCTCTGCTGAGTGTGCTGCACCTACTGAACCGGTGCTCTGGCCAGAACCTGCGGTTGGTGATGCTGGAAAGAAGGATGCTGAAGCTGAGGGCATTTAGCATCCCCCGCGCTGCTAGTAGCCCCCGAGAAAAGATCGCGATCCCTATTGGGCTTCAAGCCCCACTCCCGCTCTAACTTGCGGGCCTCCGCCATAGATCTGGGTATAAGTCTCATAAAAGGAGGGAATGAGGATCTTGATATCCCAGATCAGCCCCTCTCTGAAACGGCTCGCCCTGATCTCCGGGTCACGAACCATATACTCCGCATATCGGCTCAGACGGCCGAACTTTGTGGCATACTCCTCCACAGATAAACTGCCCTGCTGCAGATCCTGGAACTACCTCATCAGGTCAATATTGTCTGTAGGGGAGAAGAACTTCTACTTGAAGAGAAGCTTAAACTCGGCCCAAGTATGGCCCTCCCCAGCAAGGGCTGGCTCGTTCCTGAACCAGGTACGTGCAATGTCTAACAACTGCAAACCCACCGCCTCGACCTTCAGGTCGTCTGCGAGGCGGGAGGCCCTCATCTGCCGCTCGGTATCCTCGAGCCAGTCGTCGGCATAGACCACACCCTCAGTCCCGCTAAAGTCACGGGGTCCCAGCTTCTTGAAGTCCTGAATATGGCCCGACCTCAGACGCGCCCCATGATGTGGAGCCCTCTGCTCCACGGCTGCTAAGGCCATCTGATGGGCATCCTCCATGTCCTGACGCATCGCGTCTGTCTGCCTCTGTTGAGCCTCATCCTGGGCTCTCTGAGTCTCCAGCATCTGCTGGAAAAAAGCAAGCATCTGCCCCATGTCTGTAGGCAGAGGAGGTGGAGGTGGAAGTACGTCTACAACTGACGGAGGAATCCACTGTGTAGGAGAAGAAAGAGTGCCCATATCACCCACTGGTGCTGCGACAGGAACTGTCGTAGCACCCCCCGGGACAGTCCTCGAAACAGGTGGAGGAGTGCCCCCATTAGCTTTTGTCGACACTCCGACTGCGCCAGGAGTGTCTGGATCTGGTCCGCGAGTCATAACAGGTGTCTCTATATCCGCGGCCTCAAGATGCTGGGATCTGGTCTGCACCATCCTGAAGATAGATTAATGAAGGAAATTAATATGGCATATGAAATATTATATCAAGGGGGACAGTTAGAATGCAAGAATCAATATCAAACGGGACAGTTAAAAGATTAGCAAGTGAAAGTTTTCCTATTTTGTGATTGAGTAACTTAGCCTATAGCCTATCCTAGATACGTACCGTAGGCTCATAACAGCACTCTAAGTCGAGCGCCACTACGACATCATACTAATTGCGACTTAGGACCTGCATGGGCCACCACTAAAAATGTGTCACGACCCGTACCCTAAGTAGGGGCACAAGTGTGTGATAGCACCCAGCCTATGCTGTAAAAAACGACGTAGAATGCTGTAGGTCTGCTAGCTAACAAACAGTATATAATAATCTGTCATCTCTGCATGGAGGAATATAATATGAAATATTGATAATACTCAATCACAATCTAGAAGGAAGAATCATGGCACGAAAACTAGATAGATATAATCACAAAGTGCAGTATCCAACCCAATAGAGAGAAAGAGAGTCACAAAGTAGTATGGTTATACAATCCTAAATATAATATCATAAACATAAGTAGCAAGCTGGAGACAAGGTCCAGTCCAAAAATCTACTCTAACTAAACTAAGCTAGAGGTTCGTCGGGCGGAGCTAAGCCCTGCTGAACCAAGGTCTCCAAGTCTAAGCCCACTACGTCAACCGGACCGTAGTAGGTACAGCAATCCTTCTCACCGTCATCTGTAATATTTTATCAACATATTCAGTCAGGATGGAACGAGCACAATCAACTAACAACAGTTCACAAGATATGACAAAAGCTATAAGACTGTAAATAGAGAGTATATACAAGAAATCATGGAATGTACATGTGAATATCATGGCAAGGTAAGCTGTAAATCTAGAGCTAGAACAAGGCAAGTAAAACTGATCATGGCATGTACAAGAATCAAGAATCATCTATCTAGGTGTGTGAGTACTAGCTACAATATGTGGCCAGCTTGGGAACTTGCACAATAGTAACAGGACTGGCTAACCATACGTGGGGTGTATGATCAACACTCACAATCAATAGGTGCACAATGGGTGCACAATAGGCTTTGACCACATATCTACACTAATACTCGCGCGCCCCAGACTGGTAGAGTGGATCAAAGTAAGACATGTTACGACACAGGATTTTGCAAGAAGGGAGCAAGTCTCCTCGAGAATCGGTGTCCATATACTGCACAAGAACTACAAGGGGGCTTGCATAATACATACCAAGATAACGAGGAATAACATCTCATGTCAGGATCCATGAATACCAATCTGTGTGACCAATGTGTCAAGAACAAGCATAGCTACACTAATTACATGAATTATAACAATCATCATAAATTGGAAAAGTTATCAGAGAGTGTACTCGCCTGTGATGTGATAGATAAGTCGACTGAGTCCAGGAACAGTACCTCGAGGACCTATAGATGGAATACTGTATCAATATAATAGTTTGGAAGTGAAATAAGTCATACTGAGTCACACTAGGTCAAGACACGTCAAACTAGGTCAAACTAGATTGTACAGGGTCAATCTAAGTCATATTAGGCCTAACTAAGTCAAACTAGGTCAATGCAAGTCAAACAAAATTAAACTAGGTCAATTTAAGTCAACGGTTGACTTATAGTTGACTTTTGGTCAACTGGTCAACTCTAGGTCAACTTTAGGTCAAACTTGACTAACATTGACTAACAGTTGACTTTGGGTTAACTGGTCAAGTTTGGTCAAGTTGTAGTCAATTTTGGGCCACGGTTGACTTTCGGTTGACTTTTAGTCAAAATAGTCATCCGTGGTCAACCAAGATCAAAACTAGTCCGAGTCCACAATTCCTAACCATTACCAACCATAAAATCCTAATTATAGCTATATCTTAAGGTATTAAACCCATATGTTGTGAAATGGGTATTATCCTAACTTGCCCGTATACCCTTTCTAAGGTAAACCTCACCTTAGCTTCTAACTCCCACTCTAGACTTTCCTACTTCATTCTAAGCTTTCTCCCACTCTCAAATATAGTATTTAAATCCTCGCCTAGAGTCTCGATACCGTCTCATGGCATCTTGATACTAGAAAATCCAAAAGGGTAAATTTACATTACCTTAAGGTAATGTGAACCATGAGATACCAACTTGGTATCTCAAGGATACCACACAACCTAACTCTAAACCTTATGCAATCCAACTAAACTCTAACATACCACTTACCTTAATAGCTAACTTCTAACCACTACACTCTAACTCCCCAACTCTCACACACTCTCAAGACTACACAACTCACTCACTAACCCTCTCCTAATATCCCTCTCACACACACACCTAGGACTATTTAGGGGGGGTGGGGTTTATTTAGAGGGTTGTATGAATATTTATATAGGGTATATATGTATATATATAGGGGCATATATATATATATATATATATATATATATATATATATATATATATATATATATATATATATATATATATATATATATATATATATAGGTATATATATAGGGGGTAAAGGGGGTTAATGGGGTCAAGGGGGCTGTTTTGGGCTGCTACTGCTGCTAGTAGCTGCTGCTACTGCAGCCTAAATGCTGCTGCTGCTGCCACATTATGCTGCTACTGCAGCAGTTTGTAGGGGGCTCATGCCCACAGCAGGGCCCCCAAAACAGGGCTGTTGTCCCTGTTTGGGACAGCAATGGGGGGGGGGGGGGGGGGGTTGGCTGCCACTGTGCAGCCCCCTTCACTCCCTCCCTATCCCACTCTCTATCTTCCCTTCCTCTCTAACTCCCTCTCTAAACTCTCCTCCTCTCACTCTC
Source organism: Iris pallida (assembly GCA_029216955.1). Taxonomy (NCBI): domain Eukaryota; kingdom Viridiplantae; phylum Streptophyta; class Magnoliopsida; order Asparagales; family Iridaceae; genus Iris; species Iris pallida. The sequence continues at coordinate 17,319,608 of JANAVB010026799.1, forward strand.
TATAATCTCTTAACTCTCTTCCTCTCACTCACACACACACAAACACACACACACACACACACACACACACACACACACACACACATATATATATATATATATATATATATATATATATATATATATATATATATATACACATATACACATACAAATCTACATATATATATAGACACTCACACATGGATACCTATATATATAGACACACACACTCACACATGAATATCTATAGATATATGGACACACACACTCACACACATGGACACATATATATATGGACTCACACACACATATAAATATATATATATATATATGGAAAATATATATATATATATATATATATATATATATATATATATATATATATATATATATATATATATATATATATATATATGGACACACACGCTCATCCTAGTTCTCCTAGGAGTCTCCCATAGGCCTCTAACCTTGGCACAAAGGGACACAACCATGGGGTAAATCCTATGGGTTTCAAAACTAATCAAAATTCATAGGAAAATGATTTAGAGGATAGGAAATTACCTATTAGGAGTGAATCCTAACAAAACCCTCTCCGACACGTAGATCTTTGTAGGAAGGACACTTCCACCTTATACTTTTCTCCCAAAATTTGGTAGCGCCCTCCCTTGATGGTGTAGAGAGGATCTATGGAAGAAATTTGGGAAAAAAAAGAGGAATAAGAGATAAAATCTCAAGTTTAGGTCTAGGTTAACTCAAAAGGGGAAGAAATTAGGCTAAGTGTGAACAAGTAAAATGAAATGGAGGGGATGGAGTGGCCGGCCATGTGTGGGGGTTTTGGGGGATTTGGCAAATATCCAAAATGCCCTCCAAGCCTCCTTTGGGTCAAAATTGACTTACGTAAAAATTCGGGGTTAAAAAGGCTAAATTAAAATCTACAAATTGACCGATTAAGTCATGAGGGATTTGTCTAAAAGTACTAGACTAATTAGTAGGATTTATGGGCCATGTCTAACTTAAGTTTGGGTCCCGATCAGAGTCTAAGCTACCCGGATCTCCGATACAAGTCAGAATGAGCTGAAATTTGAACCCGACTCTAAAAATCCCTAAATAACATTATATTTAAATAAAAAATTCTAAAATTCACAAAAATGCAAAAATGACCATTTTACTCCTATTTATGAAAAGTGGGAGTGACAGACTATGTCAAAATATAAGAGTTATATGACATAGAGAAGAAGAAGCACTTAGTCACAGAACAAAGACTCTCAGATATGACAGCTAAATATGAAGAGTCTGTTGCGATTTCTAAAAAGTTAGAAATTAAGTTAGGCAAACAGGCAATACCTGTGACACAGCCTAAGTTTAGTCCTAATGCTAAGCATACACCTAAGAGCACTAAAAATCAGAAAGCACGAAGGAAACACGACTATCACCATGCTTTCACTTATTGGTTTTCTAAGAAACTAAACAAGCATGTCAACACAGTTTCTACTACCACTGGTTCTAAACTTACTTGCACATATTGTGGTACACATGGACACATATCATAGTATTGTTTAGCAAGGAAACTTGTTGGCAATCGCACCTTATTATGGAGACCTAAAACTAATCAATATGGACCCTTCAGTAAATGGGTACCAAAGGATTCATCTACTTATTTTATAGGTGGACCCTCAACCCTCTCATGCTAAAAGCAAGTGGATCCTCGATAGCGGATGTTCGCGGCACATGACTGGTGATGGATCTTTGTTCGCCACGCTATCGATGAAAAAAGAAGGATACGTCTCCTTCGGAAATAATTTGAGAGCTGATATTATTGGTAATGGTACCGTCGGTATATCTCCTTAGCCAGAAATAAAGGTTGTTTGTCTAGTCATAGAATTGAAACATAACCTACTAAGTATAAGTTATTTGGCTGATAATGGTTATGGTATCAATTTTGTAAAAGATAAATGTACCATATATGATACGTCATCTGGTAATCCCGTATATGAAGGGATTAGAGAAGGCAATATTTATGTTTTCTTTTTGGAGAGTACTAATAATGTAGGAAGATGCCTAGTAGCTAATTTAGATGAAAGCTGGCTATGGCACATGAGACTAGGGCATACAAATATGGACACTATCTCATGACTGAGCACTAAAAAGTTGGTAAAAGGACTCCCCGAGATTCCATTCAAGAGAGATATGGTATGTGCTGACTGTGAGAAGAACAAAGCACATAGGTCTACATTTAAATCCATCAACGCTATAAGTACTTCTAGACCTTTGCAGTTGATACATATGGATTTATTTGGTCCTAGTAGAGTCGCTAGTCTTGACGGTAAGCTCTACGCTTTTGTTATTGTTGATTACTTCTCTCGTTTTACTTGGGTTTACTTTTTATCAAACAAAGTGATGCTATTTTTGAATTTCAGATATTTTGCAAAAAGGTAGAAAACGAAAAAGGCTTCATGATTACTCGTATCCGAAGTGATCATGGTGGCGAATTCGTTAATTCTGATTTCAAAAAGTTTTATGATGATAGTAGATACTACCACGAATTTTCTTGTCCTAGAACTCCCCAACAGAATGGTGTTGTAGAGCGGAAGAATCGTACTCTAAGCGAAATGGCTAGAGTCATATTGAATCAGTACAATCTTCCTAAATACTTTTGGGCAAAAGCTGTTAGCACAGCCTATCACGTTTTAAATAGGGTGTTAATTCGACCTATCTCGAAGAAAACACCATATGAACTTTGGTTTGGAAGGATTCCAAACATTTCTTATTTTAAAGTTTTTGGATGTCGCTGTTTTATCCTGAACACCAAGGAAAACTTGGGTAAGTTCGACTCTAAAGCAGACGAAGGAATATTTCTCGGATATGCTGCTAAGAGTAAGGGACATAGAATTTTCAATAAAAGGTCTATGATTGTTGAAGAATCAATTAACGTTACTTTTGATGAGCTCAATAGTCACAGATCTAGCGACAGTGATGATGAAGGTGTACAAGCAAAAATTGAGAAGAGTCCTGTGGAAGATCTGACTCAAAAATTTGATTCATTAAAGTTCTTACCAGATCATCCAGAGACACTCATCATAGGTGATGTATCAAAAGGTGTAAGTACACGCTCCTCTCTTAGGGATTCTGAAATAGCAGCAAATATAGCTTTTATTTCTTAAATAGAACCTAAGAATATAAAAGATGCCTTTTCTGATAAGTTTTGGATTAATGCCATGCAAGAGGAACTAAATCAATTTGAGAGAAACCAAGTTTGGGAACTCGTTCCTAAACCTATTGATCAATCGATAATTGGTACCAAATGGGTGTTCCGAAATAAACTTAGTAAAGATGGACAAGTTCTACGCAACAAAGCACGTCTCGTGGCACAAGGTTATAATCAAGAAGAAGGTATTGATTATGACGAGACATATGCTCCTGTTGCTAGACTAGAAGCAATCCATATGTTTTATGCATTTGCATGTTTTAATGATTTTAAATTATTTCCAATGGACGTGAAGAGTGCATTTTTGAACAGATTTCTAAAAGAAGAAGTTTTTGTGAAACAACCCCCTAGTTTTGAAGATTTTCAAAAACTTGATCATGTTTTCAAGCTTAAGAAAGTACTTTATGGACTCAAACAGGCACATCGTGCTTGGTATGAACGCCTAAGTGCCTTCTTACTTGATAATGGTTTTTCAAAAGGAAGAGTTGATACAACTTTGTTTATAAAATCTTTAAATGATGACATTCTTCTTGTGCAAATATATGTTGATGACATTATATTCGGTTCCACTAATGAAAAACTTTGTCAAGAGTTTGCTAAGTGTATATAGAGTAAATTTGAGATGAGTATGATGGGATAGCTGAACTTCTTTCTAGGACTCCAGATCAAACAACGCTCAAAGGGAACATTCGTAAATCAAGCCAAGTATACGAAAAACATACCGAAAAAGTACGACTTTTTTAATGTAAAGCATATCGGAACTCCAATGGCAACATCCATAAAGCTTGATACTGATGAAAGTGGCAAACCTGTCGACCAGCGTAAGTATCGAGGTATGATTGGTAGCTTATTATATGTAACTGCTAGTCGCCCTGATATTATGTTCAGTGTTTGCATCTGTGCACGATACCAGGCAAATCCTAAGAAATCACACCTAAGTGCCGTTAAGCGTATCTTCCATACCTTAAGGAAACTTCTACAGTCGGCTTGTGGTATCCTAAAACCAAATCCTTTGACCTGATAGGTTACTCGGATGCAGATTTTGCAGGATGCAAAGTAGATCGTAGAAGTATCAACGGTACGTGTCATTTCCTAGGAAAGGCCTTAGTCTCTTGGTTTGGCAAGAAGCAAAATTCTGTAGCATTATCAACTACTAAGGCTGAGTATATCGCCATAGGACGTTGTTGTGCTCAAATTTTATGGATGAAGTAAACCCTAGAAGACTACAATCTGCACTACACTAAGATTCCCATTTATTGTGATAACACTAGCACTATTAATCTGACTAAGAACCCTGTATATCACTCACGCACAAAACACATTGAGATTCGTCATCACTTTTTACGTGATCACCAACTACACGGGGATATCTGCTTAGAGTTATTGACACAGATCATCAACTAGCAGACATTTTCACAAAACCACTGGCGGAAGACCGTTTTAACATAATGAGGCGAGAGCTCGGTATACTCGAATTTTCAGATTCATAGTGTAGTATGGTAATTAAATTTAATCTTATTACTCGAAACTTCAAAATTTATTTAACGAAAATTATTTTGGATACAAGCCGAAAGGGCCCTTCTGTCATACAGGTATAAATAGCCTGAAGCGACACAGTTCACTAGTCTTCGGACTATCACTAGCTGGGATCCGGTCCCTACAGCTAACCCAAAATAATAAACGTTATTAAATATAGAAGTCAACAGTCATAAAGTTACAATTTAAACACCAAAACTGCATTTATGGCCTCGAAAATACAAGTAGCTGAACTCTGACCGAGTTCGGATCGAGTTCGGTCGACGTTGTTCAGCTTCCAGAACCGAACATCCGGCCCTAGCTCTATATAAACCCTTCCTTTCTTCTATTTTTTTACACATTCAACTCGTGAAAAACCCTCTACTACCCCCAAAAGTTCTTCCTTCTCCTTCCCTTCAAACTTCCAAGGAGTTCTAGTGGGCTACTCTACTTCATCTTCTTCCTCCTTTCTAAGGTACTCCAATTTCTTTTTCCTCTCATCTATGGCATCCAAGCGTCAAAGAAGACAGGTTGATCCCTCACAAGCAGGATCTTCCTCTTCTGATTATGTCCCCACTAGTCTTTTCAATCCAGCTAGACCTATAGGGTCAGATGATTTTGATTCCGATCTATTTCCTGATAAGGAATTTTCTGACCTTTGGTTCAATTCATTCCCTAGTCGTAGAATATGTGCTGGAGCTTGTGTAAACTTTACTATTTTTTGAATATACTCCCATATTTGACCGTCTCGGCTATCGTGACTTCTTCGAAGTAGCTGAGAACATCTACTTCGAACATCTATGACAACGTTGTCCGTATGTTTTACTGCAACTTGTAAGTAAAATCAAACGGAAACTTCTATTCTTGCGTTGCTAGGCAAGAATTAGAATTCAGCGCCATCGACATCAGCGAATATTTCCATGTTCCTGATGTGGGTGAAGCACTAGTGGATATCTATCATATCCAATTCCCTGAAGGTGTCACTCTCAACTCCTTCAAAGAACTGCTTTACCATCCAAGACCTGTTCCTAGAAGAGTTTTTTCCAAAGATCTCAACCAAAACTTCTATGAACTTCATCGGTTTATTTTCTCAGTTCTTCTTCCAAAGAAAGGATCATCTGATGAGATCACTTTCTTGGAGCTGTCCGCCATGTATCATATCCACTTTGGCATTCCTTTTTCAGTTCCCAAGACCATGATGGCCTGCATGCTTAACTGCAGAAATACAGGACGCAACCTTGTCTATCCCATGCACTTGGCCTCCATCTTTCGAAGGTTTGAAATTGATCTTCAAACCTGTGTCTACTCCTCTACAGCCATAGAGCTCAGCAGGTCTCGTCGATATCCTACTCCTCCTCTGCCTCCTAGAGCTCAGCCTGCTCCAGATGCTGACGCTGAGGCTCCTCCTCTTGATGCTCCTGCTCCAGCCCCTGCTCCGTGTTTTGACCTAGGATTTTATCAGCAATTTTATGACTTTGTTGCCCTCTCTGCGCAACGTCATCAGAGCTATCTTCATTCAGAGTTCTGCCATATCACCCAGGCTCAAGTGTTGCGGAATGGCATTGCTGATCTCCACTGGAGTCTCTCCCAGGACCCATCACATCCAGTGACTATCCTTCCTCACCCTGGCTTCCCAGGACCCAGGTTTGGAGATGAGGCGACTTTTTCTTACTTCGATCTTACTGCTGCTTACTTTCCTCTGGATGCTCCTGGCGGTGACGACCCCACTATGTGATGCGGACTTGAGATGGTGGATAGTGGATAGGATGTTAGCTGATGATCTATCTTATGATGTAGTTTTTATTTTCTTTTGTCTAAACTTTTAGTTAGACAGCTTATTAGCACTTTATGATGATGATTGTATCTTTCCTTTCAGTTAGACATTTTTATGCATGATATTATCAGTTTATTTCAATACTAGTTATCTTTTTATGCACTTTGTGTTATTTGGTTATCTCTTTTGTATCACTTTGTCTGTTGAACATTATTGGCTTCACACATTACGGGGAAGCCAAAGCTATTTTTGTATTGACAAAGGGGAAGAAAGAGTACATACCAAAAATCAAAAAAATCAGAGAAAGAGTACAATCCAAATCAAAACTATTTTTTAGGTACATTTTATTTGTTCTATTTTTAGATATATTTTGGTATAGACTCAAGTTTGTCAATTATCAAAATGGGGGAGATTGTTGGCCCATTCTATGGTTACACCCGATTTTAATAATCGACATGAACTTAAGTCAATACACAAAATATACAAACTGCTGTTAATCATTTCAGGACGTGTGAAATCAATATCAACAAGCATCGTATTATGGCATCATCAAGCACATAAATCATCTATCTGAAGATTACTTTCATTGGGATCCAATCCGAGTCATTTTACAATTTATTATGTATTTTATCTTTATTGAGTCTAGGATTTAAATTGTAAGATCGACTAGGCAATACTGGCTTAGGTTAACCTCAGTCCACCTTTATATAAAGCCTACCTATTCACATTTCATTTTACCAAAAGTTGAAATTCAATTTTGCAACAAAATTTGACAAATATTCAAAATTCTCCTAGACAGAACTCAAATCGAGTTCGGTCTGTTTCAATTTAAATATTCGTTGCCTCCAAATCTACATGAAACGTTCATATACGAAATCTCTGCATCAGAACTCTGCCGGAACTCTGCCCGAGTTCGGTCCCAGAAAACACCAATAAATAGAAGAGAGTTTTTTATTTTAAATCACTCATTCATTCTTCATCTTCTCTTCTCTATTCAATAAGTGTTTTCACCCGATCAAAAGTTTTTATATCACACCTATACTCCTCTTAGCCAAAAGCCAGTAATATCTATTTCGATCTAGAGTCTTTTGGTTCTCAAGAGTTGTAAAGAGGTTGTTCAAAGTACAGCAACTATCTTTATTGTGGAGCCGGTCGTGCGCTCGTCACCAAGCACGGTGTTGTGAAGTTAGTCGTGCACTTGTCAGCAAGTACGGTGTTGTAAGAGACTGCAAGCTCTCAATTAGCTTGTGCCTTAGTGGATTAATATCGAGCAAGAGTACTCGAGACTGGATTATTCCTCTCAGAGGGATACCAGTATACATCGCTGTGTCACTGAGTTTGATCTCTCTATCTCTTGCTTTATTTATTTACTGTCTCTTATTTACTGCCATAGTTTAAAATTTTAAATTGGTGATTATTTTCTGCTGCACTCGCACTCACTCTATTCACCCCCCTCTAGAGGTGCTCAACGGTCCTACATATACATGTGTGTGTGTATGTGTATGTGCATATGTGTGTGTGTTCGTGTGTGTGTATGTGTGTGTTTTTGTGTGTTGTGTGTTTTTGTGTGTGTGTGTGTAATAGAAGGGGATTATCCGTACGTGCGGTTGGGCTAAGGTTTCGTTTACTGTTCCTCGGAACAATAACCGCAAACTATTTCTTTTAATAATATCTTTTACTTTTCTTTTTATCCTTTTAAAAGTCTTTATATCTAGATGGTAAATTATAGGGAAAAAAATTTAATTTTTTTTTATAATATGTTCTTTATTAAAAATCTACATATATATATAAAAGAATAATTATATTCAATATGTATATGTATAAATCCTCTTATATCTACATATACACGTACGGGTTTAAATAACCAAGGAGACCTTATAATAAAATCATTTATATATACTAAATATTTATATACTAGTATTTATGAAGGATGTCACAACTTAACTTATTTCAATACACATGTCATGGTTATGTCTATGTCATTCCTACCATGCTAATATGCTAGTCGTGGTATACGACTACACTAGTCCTGCCATGTTTTCTAGTTGTTATGAATAACCAATCTCAACCATGACTAAGGCTATTTATATAATAAAAATATTATTTTTATAATAAAATAAATCAAAAAAAATTATTTAAGACAAAAATAAATTTTAAAAACTTTGGGGGTTTACAGTATACCCCTAGCGGCATTCGGAACGATATGTGCTTTTAATCATCCAGGAACATCTTGATTTGGTTAACCTGAGAACTAGTCCATGAAGGACATGCACTCGAAGCCACGGGTATTATCGAGCATGATGTCGGTAATTGGGAGAGAAAACTCATCTTTCGAACAAGCCACATTCAGATCCCGCTAATTTATATAGATTCAAATTTTCCCCATCGTTTTCATTACCGGACCAATATTCGCCACCCAATCGAGCTGTTGTTATTTGCGCATAAAGCCAATTGATGTTATTACTTCAACTCTAATGGCATCTATAACATCGGGACGAAAGTGTTGTTGGTGTTGTTTTACAGGTTTTGCGTTTGGGAGAATATTTAGTCTGTATGCAGCTATTTACGGGTCCAAAGCAGTCATATTTTTGTAACTCCTGACAAAAATATTAATGTACATTTTTGCCAGTTGTGTAAGAGCTTGTTGATCTTCGTCGGAAAGGCTTTTGCTGATGAAGATCAGTTTGGGAGATGACTAGTCTCCTAGATCTATTTGGATGATTTGGTCTTCGGTAAGCGGCTCGCATTGCTCGAACGTCACTTCCCATTGTGACTATATTTGTTGTACCTATGGGTCATGCTGAAGAGGTTCCAATGATTGGTCATCGTCTTTGATTTCCTCTGTTGATACCATGTTTAAGGACGACACTTGTTTAAAGATGTCACCAATGCTTCCGTCAGAATCCTAACATAAAGAATCAGCGGAATGAGATATCGTACTTTCTCGACTTCTGAGCCTTCGGGAGTTGTTGGAGGAGTAACATACCCTAAACCACTACGTGTTTGTTGGTAATAGTTCTCAGGATTGCCCTTTGGAGCCAGGTGGCCTAGTAGAAGGTGTCGGCCTTTACCGAAATTGAGGCCTTAGCTAATCTTTAAGTCGTAGCCAAGTTTGTAGATGATGCTTTTGGCTATTTGACTATAAAGATGGAGTTGCATCTTCCCCGTGTCATTTTTTGGGTTCTAAGAATAAGTATCTCTTCTACCACGAGCCTTACAAAAGACTATTCGCTTGTCATTGATCCTTCTTACTGGGATTGTGAAGTACAAATTTTCTCAGGAATGGTATGATGTTCCTGTCTAGGAGTGTATCGAGACTGGTATAAACAGGGGTTCGTGGGCATCGAGAGCCTCTATGAATTTTCTAGCGAAGTAATTAACATAAAAAATAGTGCAAAGGTGTGTCTTCTTCATTCATGTACTACATAATTCCTTCTTCTTCGAGAGGGTTGATATTAGTGCTTGCCTTAGACGCAGCCTTAGTCAAGTTTATAACCAGAAGGTTACTATCTAGGACAGAATGATTTTTATGACGAAGGTTGATAACAAGAGTTTCTATTTTCTGGGCAGTATTGGAGAGACCTATCGCCCGGGATTCTTAGTTTCCCCTATGAGGCAATTTACGGAGATCATTTACCAAGGCTCATGAGTGTTTCTGTTGGTGACTCGACTCTTAATGAGGACAACCGACGAACCCTCACTGGTTGGGATGGATGTAACTTTTTCTCAACTTTGTCATGCCCTATATCGAGATGTTCCAGTGTGTAAAGGATTGAGTCAGAGAAGTAGGCCTTGACCCCTTTGAAGGGATCAATGTCAGCAACCTCAGTCTTGACCACCCCCTGGTTGTTTGTATACTTGAAGCGTTGAGGTAGAGTAGAGGGTATTATCAAGTTTTCATGTATCTATGGATGTCATAGAAGGACGTTGTAAGCCACTTCGGAGTTGATCACATAACATGTGACTTTAGTTTGAATATCATCTATCTCACATTTGAGGCGTATTTTCCCCAGGGGGTGGCTCCATTCGGCATTGAAGCCACAAATTGTCGTATTTGTTGCCGATAAACTTATAGCAGACTCCTGGGAATAATATTAAGTGATGAACCTGGATCAATGTGTATCCGATCTACTTTGATAGAACCAACGTGGCCAGTCTAATATAACGGCCTATCTTGGGCATTATCCTTTAGCAACATATCTTCTTAAGAGAAGGTAATGTTGGGGACCTTTCTTACGACATTATGGTGGTAGGGACATTCCACAAGGTCGCTACCTGGCATTCTAATCTGTGTAAAATATGAGTCAGCATTGCCATTACGAGTCTCTTTTGAGAGACAAAAAAGCTCAAAGATAGAGAGTCGTACTAGCGTATTGGAAAGCTGAGCTAATATGTCAAAGTTATATGGCTTGTTAAGTCCTTGAGGAGGATTTTTCATTATGGGCTTGTCGAACCGAACTTTTTTTTGTTTTTTTTTGTACGACGTTGTTGGTTTCAATGAGCCTACTTTAGGAGCAGTTGGAGCAACAGTTGTGAGGCATCGGAGAAGCATCCTCTTGAACCGGATCGTTGGTTCGTAGGTAGGTCTTACCAGACCTAGTTTCTTCGGGCATTGCATCATTTCCAAAAGAGGCATAGGCTATATGGCATGGTTTGTTTTTCTTCTTCGCCTTTGAGGACCTAGAAGAAGGAAAAGCACCTTTTGTTCTATATCTTTCCAAATGTCAGGGTGGACTCACATGACCTCACCTTGTGGGGTAGTGAGAGGGATCAATCATTTTGCTTCATTACGAGTTGACGGAAGGTTACGACTTTTATTGTTGCTTTTGGTATTAGAATGATGCCATCTTTAACCTCCTGAGCTAAAAAAGTTGCCAAACTATAAAGACACCATATTTGTAGTAACTAGTGTGGAGTGTAAGGGCTTTAGAGTCTAACATTTGTTGTATTTTTCTTTTCAGTACGTTGCAATTCCTGGTTGGATGATGTACGTATTGATGAAACAAATAATATTTTGGGTCATTAGTGTGACTTGCTTCTTCTGTCCTCCTGATATCAGGCAGCTTTATTTTATTGCCTTGCATCAGAATATTGAAGATGTCAATCACGTCATCATCATCAAAGGAATATTTCTCCTTTGGTTTAGGGTCATCTAAAGCTTTTTGCCTAGACTGAAGGGCGTTCTTGGAAATGTCAACTGTAAGAGATTCATTTCCCTCGCCACCACGGGTCGTGTAATACCCCAGTCCCAAAATATGTAGGACCTAGATACGTAAACATGCCAGCTATGTAGCAAATATACTCCAGCCTAGCTTGAATACGTATAAGATGTACAATAATGACCATCTATCTGTATAACTCAATAATACGTCTAAGTCTAAATCCATAATGATATAGGATACAAGAATGACCATTGTATATCATGGTTTGCACCCCATGCTACACTTGTCCGGACAGACTCGAAAGAACTAATATAAGTCTACAAATACTAGGATAACAAGCAAAATGCAAGTAATGGAGATAAATATGTAATCACAAAATATATCTGAATCAGAAATAGCAACATTGTCCTGATCAATGAACTAACTCTGCACAATCAACTACCTGGAGAGATCACCAGGTCCTCAAAGGGACCTAGCAAGATACATATATACATGCCAAGTATATAGTAGTAAAGATATATAAAAGAAAAGGAAGTAAATGAACCAATATGACAAGAAACACAAAATATACATATAAGAACAATTATGTATAAGTGAACTATTAAAAAAGGAACAGATAAAAAAAGCCAAGTTCCTATGTGAACATATGGCAAGGATAATCAAATGAATAATCTAATCCTCGCCCCCAGTGTGGACTCGCAGGTTTGAGCAAACAACTAACCCTCACCCCTAGTATAGACTCTCAAGTTAGATAAAACAGTCAACCCTTGCCCCTAGTGTGGACTCGCAGGTTAAAAAAATCAAAAACTGAAATAGCAGTTCATTTATAACACACTCGTTCTTCCCACTCCCTGTAATACGGTATAACTCAGATAAAGTACAAGTTCGAACAAATCTAGTATGAACTATAATGCAAAAATATGAACAAGGATGATTTATCAACAGGATAACTAAACTAGTATGCATAATATGATAGAAAATACATATCAACAAATCTACAAAAAAAAACTAGATAATGACATGTAACAAAGGAAAAAGGAATCAAACATGTAAATATAATGTAATACGACAAGGTATACTTGTCTGAATCTTCCCGATGAGTAAAAAAAGATCCTGCTTCGGCAGTCCCAGTCACATCACCACAAACTCCTCTGAACATATGATGCTACCAATCAGCTATCATACTAAAGTACACTATATAATGATTATTTTGTAGTCATCTATGGCCAAAACTAGGTTAATTTGCAACTAGGCTAGTTTTAGGCTCAAGTCGACCTATACTATGTTGGCATTAAGCTACACCATTAACCTAATATAAATATATACAATAAATATACTTTATTAGTTCTAGAATAAATAGTTAAAATAATATATAACTAATATTTATCATATTTATGGGTATTTATGGGCACTAACTACGGTAACTATCCGCTATGGTCGACTAGTGCACAATATGTCTTTTAATCGGTAGATTGGAACAAACAAATAAAAATAAAATATGATTTTTATATTCTAGAATAAATTGAAAAAGATTAATTTTAGAGATCTACAATATAGGAAACATAATTTATATCATGGAGAAATAGTAGGTCGAGGTGGTGGTATCACATGGCAAAATTACAAGTCGAGTTCATACGTTTTTTCGATGTTCGATGGGATGTCCTACGAATATGGATGTACAAATATACATAAAACAAGATCAAAATATAACATATTAAGATGATATAGGGATGTGTTAATTAGGATCGTTACCAAGTGATTATTTGTTGTCATGACGCGTCACAAGGCGGTGCAAACAATGACGCACAAAAACTGGTTCAGCCTGGACCAACTTTCGTAAAACGCTTGTCCCGGACAAACCGTAAGATCCACGTGATTTTGAAATTAGAGATAATAGAAGACATCTAAGGGTACACATTAGATTTGGTTTGGTGGAGGTTTGATGGATATAAAGTGGAGAAACAAGGGTTAGAAGTCAACAAACCTGCTGTTCAGACTTCTGGAGTAGGGTGATATTAATGATCAAGCCTGGACCAACTTTATATTCATTACCGGTTTTGTACACGGATATTCATGTAAAAGGTTGTAATAACTGCATATAGTGATCCATGGTGGCATTAGTAGTAGTTATATCGTGATAGATTTTGTGATGAGTAATAGATATGAAATGTTATTTGATGATTACTAAAGTCTAGATGGCTGACTACCGCTTTCAACGACAGCATAGGTCGGACATGATCTGATTCGTACCCGATTATTCGGGAGCTGGTCGTGACATATTTTTGTGGTGGCACATGTAGATTCTTAGGAAACTCATCATAGCATAGGACCGTTATGATATGTTTACTTTGTTTCTACTTATTCTGCTAAATCATAGTACACCATTAATCACTCATGTTGCCTTTCCTACCATTTCAGAAAATTGCAAAGGGAAAGCGAGACTAGTCGCCGCGTGACCGCACTCCGAGTGTGGTCAACTCCGGGAGAGGATCCTTTACCCCACCTGGGGGTCCAGAACGGACTGACACTCATGCCCTACCTCCTACCATAGGAGCTTCCACCCGACGATCTATTAGTTCTATGGGGGGAACTCAGATGCATGAGTTGATTCACGGATTACTTGAGGTGCAGATGGCGCAGACTCAAAGTTTATTAGATGCCTAGAGAGAGCAAGTCCAGGAACTATTAGAGTCTCAGAGGGAGCAGACTACTATTCTCCGAGAAGTTATAGAGAGTACCCAACTATCCACTTTAGCTACCATGGAAAAGCTAGTGACCGCTCTTCTACCACCACTACAACCACCTCAGATCAAACCTCCGACCCCGTCACAGATTCTACCACAGCTACCGACTCAGATTCAGGCCACACCTACCCAACCTAGAGAGGGCTCTATCCTTGACCTTAAGATGATGACTCCTCTTGAGTTTCAGGGCATCGAGGGCATCCTCTATGCCGACTAGTGGTTAGAAGATATGGAGAGGTTACTTCGCCTATCTAAGCTTTCGGAGGACCTCAAAATAGAGACATCATGATTGCAGATGCACGACCTAGCCCGCACTTAGTTTCGGAGTGAACCTTGGCTCGCAGAACCCGGGCTCACCTGGGACAAGTTTGTGGAGATCTTCAAGGAGAAGTTCTTTACCGCAGTAACTAGGGAGTCCCTAGAGAGGCAGTTCCAGGCCCTCGAGCAGGAAACCTGCTTAGTAGATGAGTATGCAGCAAAGTTTGGCCGACTTAGCCGATTTGCTAAGGGTAGGGCTAGAGACCTGGAGGTTAGAGCCAGGGGGTTTCTCCAGGGTTTGAACCATGAGATTCACATCTTGGTTACTGCCAATGGGGTGTGTACTTACGCAGGAATGATCTATATTGCCCAGAGGGTACATGTTGACCTAAATCTTCGCCCGAAGAGAGATCGTGATACCACTTGAGGGGTTAGTCACCCGGGACCGCCCAAGTGTCCCAATACCCATATAAGGACCTTTATACCACAATTATCCCTGAGAGCCCCGGTTCAGCAGAGACAGACTGTGCATATTCCTACTTGCAGCCATTGTCAAAAGAAGGGGCATAACTGGGAGGTTTGTCGTCGACGATTAGGGTAGTATTTACTTTATGGAAGGACTGACCATCAGGCTAGAGATTGCACTACTTCTCGACCACCAGCAGGCCCAGTTCTACCTCAGAAAGGCCCCGCAGTTGCATCGGGACTTCCACTGAGAGAACAACCCCTGCCTACTCAGCATCAGCAGTTTGCCCAACATCAGCAGAGGGGTGGACAGCCACATGGTTGAGCCTTTTCTATGACTACAGATGAGGCAAAACTGGTAGCAGATGTGATTACAGGTAGTATATCACTTTATTCCTTTCCCTCTATTTTACTGTTCGATTTCAGAGCTTCATATAGCTTTATATCACTTGAGTTCATGCATAGACACCATATTGTACCGGCATTTGCTGGAAGAAATTATAGAATCCTAACTGGTGGAAGTATAGTACCAGTCAGAGATATGTGTGACTGCCCTATTAGTATAGACGGGTGAGAATATAGGACCCAACGCCTCGTAATTCCACTTCCAAGGTTTGATGCTGTTTTCGAAATGGATTGGTTGTATGAGCATTTTGCCGATATAGATTGCCATCAAGGGAAAGTGATATTCAATCCCAAGAGATCACTTGAGTTCACGAGGAGTACTATAGAGAGACCAGAGGGAGTCAGTTTTGGAGCAATTATGGAAGAGAAAACACTACCGCACCCTATCCTATCAGAGTTCTTAGATATGTGTGAGTCCTTGGACCAAATATTGGTACTAGAATTATTTTTTCATATATATAATATAAATGCTGCCAATTTTGATTGTATAGATATATAAATATACCAAGTATTATTAGACAAATGGCCATTAATAAGTTTAGAAAGGACTCCAGTAGGATATTAATTAAGCCAGGGGCTTATTTGCAAAAGACCAATTCAAATCCACTGATTCGATTTTCCCTTGCTGTGGTCGTACACTCAAAGCCGATCTCATATCCGAATTCAAATCCAATTCAAATTGGATTTCCTCCAATCTTCACAGGAGGTAGACTCAACCTACAACCTAGTATATATAGAGATGAGAGCGCTTGGCCGACCATCCCCTTTCCGCAAACCCTAAAGTTTTGATCTCCTTTCCGGTGCCTCTAAGAAGGTCCAGTTTCGAACTACTACAGGTAACCCTTCTTCCTTCGTCCAGGATCAGTAAATTCTTAATTTTGAGTTTTGATTATTATGGTCTTCAACTGTAGTATAGGTAATTGTGTTTATGCCTAGAAGAACTGGATTAATCTAAGTTTAAATGCTAATGGGTGGAGTGTAGAGGCTACGAGTGTAAGGGTCGATACTTGGTATAGGATTTGATACGTGGTAGCAATTGCATCTGATACCAGATAGACACATAGTATTAGATCATACTTGATAGGTCAAATACGCCATGATGCAACAAATACTTTGGCTAAAACTATATCCCTGCATACAGGTGTGGTCGGATACAACAATAGGAAACCAAATACACTGTGTATGGTTGTATCTGCAATAACCTGCTCACTTTTCAAACGGATGTACCAGTAATATCATCTTGTATCGGTAAAATCGATACGTGCTTTTCTATTCGGGATCAGGAATGAATATATATTAGTTGCACGACTGGTATCAGTCACCATCGACAGGTATCAGTCTGGACTCTAAGGATTTGGGTGTGTAGGAAGCTCCCAGGAAATAGGATGACCGCATATACCTAAGAGGAAGGTTCATCAAGCAGCAAGCTTCCTTGATCCTTAACTCTTGAACCCATAGGCCAGACCTTAAATAGCAGTTTAGACTAAATTGGTAAGCTTGTGCCAGGAAACATAAGAGAGGTTAATCTCAGATGTTGTCCTCAGGTGTATCTGACCATGTTGGTCTCGACTATGGATTATAACTGAATGCGTATGCATCCATGTAACCACCTTGTTTAACCGATAAATGCAGAACTAAACAATCAACCTAACACCCACCACCATTAGTGAAGGCAACATTGTTTCGATTTAGGTTGGTACACATGATGTAGGACCAGTTACATGTAATGGTTCCTTCCATAAATCTGAAATATCTGCTCTACATATAAATCCCTTGTTTGTATAAATTAAATCAGTCCAAGGAGTTAGATATTAGGGTCATGGTTTAGATTTTATCCATAGTTCAGATGTTGATTGTTCAATCACTCTACTTGTTACTGCCTATAAATTCTTATTCAGCATGACCTGCATGTTCCTTAGTTATGATCAATCTTCTTAGCAACTTGAACCAGTCTAGGATAATGATGTACCTATGTGTGTCTAGTTTGGTCTGAGTTTAGTATAAACTTGTTTGAGTTACCAGTCCACCTGAGTTTAGCACTTGTCCAGACTTCCCTTTTCTTTGTATCAGTTAGGTTGAGCCCTATGTGTTATCAAACATTCAGTTCATGTTTATATGGACAGCGAGGTTGCTGCCTACACTTGAATTCAGTCCTAAACTGGGCTGTATAGCTTCCCATCTCAAGTCCAGACACCCCATTGATTGAGTGTTGTCCTTCTTTAGGTAATGTCAGTCTTCATTGCTTCATTTGAGTTTACAATCTTAGTTAGAAGTGTAGTTCATTGCAATTAGTTTAGTCCTTAAATTGGGAAGTCTCAGTAATAGTAATTAGTGAATGAGAGATGGGCTCGGGCAAGTAAGGTTACTGAGTACCAGGCCTACACTTTTATATAGATCTTTTGAATGAATCAGCTATTAAGAACAAAACATGTTGGTATCAGTTTAATCGTGGCAGTAAGGAGTTAGGAGAGAGTGCAGGGAGAAGGGCAGGGTGCAGGTGACTTGGTAGGCCCAGGCAAGGGTGTAAGAGCAAGTAACAGGAGGGTTTGAGTCAGTTAAATGTAAAACCCATCTGAGGGTGTGTCTACCTAGGATAAGGATGATAAGTGAATGAGAGAGATGGGGGAATAATATGAAATGTAAGCAATAGAAGAGCAGTGAAGGGCCATTCATGTATCAACCATATAGAAAGTGAAGGGACTAATATGATCATTAGTATCAGTTATTTGATACTAGTATATATGTGAGTATAGGTAATTGTGAAAGAAGGAGGAGCCACAGAGCAGTAGCAACAGGAGAGGAAACAGGGCTTGGAATAAAGAGTGTGGTTGAGGGAAGTTAGACTTAGTTCATTACCTTGAATATTAAACCTGTGTGTAGCTTCTTGGGTCAGTCCACCTATAAGGCAGTGTACACATCTATATGGGTTATACTAGTAATTGATAATGAGCTTTTATAGTATCCTGTAGCTATACTACAAGGTATGGTATATATGGGTAGGTTTAAAGCCAGGATGGTAGTTGTGGGATAGGAACCCAATTGTAACTCATGTAGCAATAGACCATAAATATGTTTAGGATGTGCTAATGGTTGTCAAGGCTTAAGTATGGTTTCATAAACTTTATTATGGAAAATAGGGTGAAAGGATTGTGGCTATGGATATTGATAATGCTTGGAGTTATCTAATATGAATAAAGTCAAGTTAGAGGGTTGGTTGCTTAGATACTTAAGTAGTTGGACTAGTTTTGACCAATGGTTGACCCTTTGACTAGTGTTGACCCAATGGATTTCCTTAACCTTGAGTTGATATTCGACCTAGAATTGACCTAGATTCTTAATCACCAAATAGATAGGCTCATTTCTACTCTCTAAACTGTAAATTAATTATATTAATTTATAAACAGGTTCATTGGACTTTTGACTCAACCCTTGGCCACGCCAGCAGCTCGGGACCGCAGGCAAGTATACCTTGCCTTCCTCTACAGTTGTATTTACATGCATTGTATTTCATTTCTCAGTTTTGGTTGTTTATGGACATCTGCTTTTCTTATTATATTCTTTTGAGTTGTTTTCATTGCATATAGTCGTGTTCATGTTTGGTCTTGTGGTTCACACTTGGAGTTTCTCGTCAGTACCTTACTTGAGTCGTGTCATAGAACGAGTACGTGTAATTGAACTGCTAAATCCTTGATATTATTTCCTTGGCACCAGAGAGTCCACACTCGGAACGAGGGTGGTTTTCTTGATCTATTTACATCCGTGAGTCCACATTCGGGACGAGGACGTCGATTATTTGCACCAGAGAGTCCACACTCGGGACGAGGGTGTTGACTTGACTTGACTTGCACCAGAGAGTCCATACTTGGAAAGAGAGTGTCTACATCAGAGAGTCCACACTCGGGACGAGGATGTTATACTTGCACCAGAGAGTCCACACTCGGGACGAAGGTGCCTTGTCGTAAACTAACAAGAGAGTCCACACTCGGGACGAGGGTTAGTACTAACCAGAGAGTCCACACTCGGGACGAGGGTTAGTATTTAGTTCAAACCCGTGAGTCCACACTCGGGATGAGGGTTTGGTTCTTCCATTGATCTCGTGTTCATCGTTCATTCGGCAGTTCATTTATGCGTAGTTGTTCTAGTGTTCGTGTGTTTGTGTTTGTGTTCGTGTTCGTGTTCGTAGTCATTTGTCGTGTTCATGTTTTTCTTGTTTATTTTCTTGTGCATGATAAAACTGTTAGATTGGCATGTATATTACGTATCTTGCTATGTCCTTTGAGGACCTGATGATCTCTTCAGGTTTAGCGATTGCATGGAGTTAGCTAGTAGTTCTGGATGGCAGAGGATTTGCGATTCTTGTGGGATTCAGGTATCATTATTACGTTTGTTATCCTTTCGTGCTCTACAGGATATCATGAGTTATCCTGTTTATTGATTCAGTTTAGAGACTCTTGTTATTTTTTTTGGAGTCTCATCGGACATATATGCTAGTGGGCTACAGACCACGACACATAGTATTCATTCTTGTTTTTATGAATCCTGTGGATTGAGATATAGTTTAATCTAGATATGATATCCTACTCTGGACAGCTTATACGTACTCTAGTCGGGCTGGAGTCCGCTCGATACGTAGCTGGCTTGCTCACGAGCTCGTATCCAAAAACCGGGTACGGGTCGTGACAAGTTTTTTTGGTGGCCCATACAGGTCAGAGCATATCGTATCGGTTACATAACGGTACTGATACGAGCCTGCGACAATGACTAAACCTAGAAATCTCAATCCACATTGTCTTGAAAATTTTCCTAGAAATTTCTCTACGTCTTTGAAACTCCATATTTGTTCTCGATTATACTTCCTTGCTATTCGTACAATTGATTCTCGTCCCTTCCTATTCCGAGGTGACGAATGATCGTGTTGTCTAGGATTCATTAGAAATTCTTAAATTATAGTATAATATTGCATGATTATTGAGTTTTGGTTGTTTATAGATATGAAGGATTATAGTTGCCATATGCCTAGATATCTGCCGGTAGAATTGTTAGCAACTAATTAGAAGGTTATAAGATTTAGTGACCGTGTTTTGAGGAGTAGTGTAACCAAAGGTGGGTAGAAGTCATCACGTATGCGGAGTTATAAAATGACTAGAGAAGGTCATAAAATATTTTTTGAGAAATTAAATTTGAGGAGATTAAGGTAATAGTAGACTTTGATTTTTTAAGGAATAGTTATGAATTAGAATTTTTAGGACGAAATTATTTTTAAGGTGGGTAGATTTGTGAGTCCTTGGACCAAATATTGGTACTAGAAATTTTTTTCATATATATAATATAAATACTGTCAATTTTGCTTGTGTATATATAAATATTATTAGACAAATGGCCATTAATAAGTTTAGAAATGACTCCGGTAGGATATTAATTAAGCCAGGGGCTTATTTGCAAAAGACCAATTCAAATCCACTGATTCGATTTTCCCCTGCTGTGGTCGTACACTCAAACCCGATCTCATATCCGAATTCAAATCCAATTCAAATCCAATTCAAGTTGGATTTCCTCCAATCTTCACAGGAGGTAGCCTCAACCTACAACTCTAGTATATATAGAGATGAGAGCGCTTGGCCGACCATCCCCTTTCCGCAAACCCTAAAGTTTTGATCTCCTTTCCGGTGCCTCTAAGAAGGTCCAGTTTCGAACTACTACAGGTAACCCTTCTTCCTTCGTCCAGGATCAGTAAATTCTTAATTTTGAGTTTTGATTATTATGGTCTTCAACTGTAGTATAGGTAATTGTGTTTATGCCTAGAAGAACTGGATTAATCTAAGTTTAAATGCTAATGGGTGGAGTGTAGAGGCTACGAGTGTAAGGGTCGATACTTGGTATAGGATTTGATACGTGGTAGCAATTGCATCTGATACCAGATAGACACATAGTATTAGATCATACTTGATAGGTCAAATACGCCATGATGCAACAAATACTTTGGCTAAAACTATATCCCTGCATACAGGTGTGGTCGGATACAACAATAGGAAACCAAATACACTGTGTATGGTTGTATCTGCAATAACCTGCTCACTTTTCAAACGGATGTACCAGTAATATCATCTTGTATCGGTAAAATCGATACGTGCTTTTCTATTCGGGATCAGGAATGAATATATATTAGTTGCACGACTGGTATCAGTCACCATCGACAGGTATCAGTCTGGACTCTAAGGATTTGGGTGTGTAGGAAGCTCCCAGGAAATAGGATGACCGCATATACCTAAGAGGAAGGTTCATCAAGCAGCAAGCTTCCTTGATCCTTAACTCTTGAACCCATAGGCCAGACCTTAAATAGCAGTTTAGACTAAATTGGTAAGCTTGTGCCAGGAAACATAAGAGAGGTTAATCTCAGATGTTGTCCTCAGGTGTATCTGACCATGTTGGTCTCGACTATGGATTATAACTGAATGCGTATGCATCCATGTAACCACCTTGTTTAACCAATAAATGCAGAACTAAACAATCAACCTAACACCCACCACCATTAGTGAAGGCAACATTGTTTCGATTTAGGTTGGTACACATGATGTAGGACCAGTTACATGTAATGGTTCCTTCCATAAATCTGAAATATCTGCTCTACATATAAATCCCTTGTTTGTATAAATTAAATCAGTCCAAGGAGTTAGATATTAGGGTCATGGTTTAGATTTTATCCATAGTTCAGATGTTGATTGTTCAATCACTCTACTTGTTACTGCCTATAAATTCTTATTCAGCATGACCTGCATGTTCCTTAGTTATGATCAATCTTCTTAGCAACTTGAACCAGTCTAGGATAATGATGTACCTATGTGTGTCTAGTTTGGTCTGAGTTTAGTATAAACTTGTTTGAGTTACCAGTCCACCTGAGTTTAGCACTTGTCCAGACTTCCCTTTTCTTTGTATCAGTTAGGTTGAGCCCTATGTGTTATCAAACATTCAGTTCATGTTTATATGGACAGCGAGGTTGCTGCCTACACTTGAATTCAGTCCTAAACTGGGCTGTATAGCTTCCCATCTCAAGTCCAGACACCCCATTGATTGAGTGTTGTCCTTCTTTAGGTAATGTCAGTCTTCATTGCTTCATTTGAGTTTACAATCTTAGTTAGAAGTGTAGTTCATTGCAATTAGTTTAGTCCTTAAATTGGGAAGTCTCAGTAATAGTAATTAGTGAATGAGAGATGGGCTCGGGCAAGTAAGGTTACTGAGTACCAGGCCTACACTTTTATATAGATCTTTTGAATGAATCAGCTATTAAGAACAAAACATGTTGGTATCAGTTTAATCGTGGCAGTAAGGAGTTAGGAGAGAGTGTAGGGAGAAGGGCTGGGTGCAGGTGACTTGGTAGGCCCGGGCAAGGGTGTAAGAGCAAGCAACATCAGGGTTTGAGTCAGTTAAATGTAAAATCCATCTGAGGGTGTGTCCACCTGGGATAAGAATGATAAGTGAATTAGAGAGATGGAGGAATAATATGAAATGTAAGCAATAGAAGAGCAGTGAAGGGCCATTCATGTATCAACCATGTAGAAAGTGAAGGGACTAATATGATCATTAGTATCAGTTATTTGATACTAGTATATATATGTGAGTATAGGTAATTATGAAAGAAGGAGGAACCACAGAGAAGTAGCAACAGGAGAGGAAACATGGCTTGGAATAAAGAGTGTGGTTGAGGGAAGTTAAACTTAGTTCATTACCTTGAATATCAAACATGTGTGTAGCTTCTTGGGTCAGTCCACCTATAAGGCAGTGTACACATCTATATGGGTTATACTAGTAATTGATAATGAGCTTTTATAGTATCCTGTAGCTATACTACAAGGTATGGTATATATGGGTAGGTTTAGAGCCAGGATGGTAGTTGTGGGATAGGAACCCAATTGTAACTCATGTAGCAATAGACCAGAAATATGTATAGGATGTGTTAGTGGTTGTCAAGGCTTACGTATGGTTTCATAAACTTCATTATGGAAAATAGGGTGAAAGGATTGTGGCTATGGATATTGATAATGCTTGAAGTTATCTAATATGAATAAAGTCAAGTTAGAGGGTTGGTTGCTTAGATACTTAAGTAGTTGGACTAGTTTTGACCAATGGTTGACCCTTTGACTAGTGTTGACCTAATGGATTTCCTTAACCTTGAGTTGATATTTGACCTAGAATTGACCTAGAGTCTTAATCACCAAATAGATAGGCTCATTTCTACTCTCTAAACTGTAAATTAATTCTATTAATTTATAAACAGGTTTATTGGACTTTTGACTCAACCCTTGGCCACGCAAGGCGTTTGGGACCGCAGGCAAGTATACCTTGCCTTCCTCTACAGTTTTATTTACATGCATTGTATTTTATTTCTCAGTTTTGGTTGTTTATGGATATGTGCTTTTCGTATTATATTCTTTTGAGTTGTTTTCATTGCATATAGCCGTGTTCATGTTTGGTCTTGTGGTTCACACTTGGAGTTTCTCGTCAGTACCTTACTTGAGTCGTGTCATAGAACGAGTACGTGTAATTGAACTGCTAAATCCTTGATATTATTTCCTTGGCACCAGAGAGTCCACACTCGGAACGAGGGTAGTTTTCTTGATCTGTTTACATCCGTGAGTCCACACTCGGGACGAGGATGTCGATTATTTGCACTAGAGTGTCCACACTCGGGACGAGGGTGTTGACGTGACTTGACTTGACTTGCACCAGAGAGTCCACATTCAGGACGAGGGTGTTTACATCAGAGAGTCCACACTCAGGACGAGGATGTTATACTTGCACCCGAGAGTCCACACTCGGGACGAGGGTTAGTACTAACCAGAGAGTCCACACTCGGGACGAGGGTTAGTGTTTAGTTCAAACTCGTGAGTCCACACTCGGGATGAGGGTTTGGTTCTTCCATTGATCTCGTGTTCATCGTTCATTCGGCATTTTATTTACGCGTAGTTGTTCTAGTGTTCGTGTGTTTGTGTTCGTGTTCGTGTTCGTAGTCATTTGTCGTGTTCCTATTTTTCTTGTTTATTTTCTTGCGTATGATAAAACTGTTAGATAGGCATGTATATTATGTATCTTGCTATGTCCTCTGAGGACCTGATGATCTCTTCAGGTTTAGCGATTGCATGGAGTTAGCTAGTAGTTCTGGATGGCGGAGGATTTACGATTCTTGTGGGATTCATGTATTATTATTACGTTTGTTATCCTTTCGTTCTCTACATTCCTTATTATGAGTTATCCTGTTTATTGATTCAGTTTAGAGACTCTTGTTATTTTTCTTGGAGTCTCATCGGACATATATGCTAGTGGGCTGCAGACCACGACACATAGTATTCATTCTTGTTTATATGATTCTTGTGGATTGAGATATAGTTTTGACTAGACATGATACCCTACTCTGGATAGCTTATACGTACTCTAGTCGGGCTGGAGTCCGCTCGATACGTAGCTGGCTTGCTCACGAGCTCGCGTCCGAAAACCGGGTGCGGGTCGTGACAAGTTTTTTTGGTGGCCCATGCAGGTCAGAGCATATCGTATCGGTTACGTAACTGTACTTATACGAGCCTGCGACAATAACTAAACCTAGAAATCTCAATCCACACTGCCTTTAAAATTCTTCTAAAAATTTCTCTACATATTTGAAACTCCATATTTGTTCTCAATTATACTTCCTTGCTTTTCGTACCATTGATTCTCGTCCCTTCCTATTCCGAGGTGACGAATGATCATGTTATCTAGGATTCATTAGAAATTCTTAAATTATAGTATAATATTGCATGATTATTGAGTTTTGGTTGTTTATAGATATGTGGGATTATAGTTGCCATATGCCTAGATATCTGCCGGTAGAATTGTTAGCAACTAATTAGAAGATTATAAGATTTAGTGACCGTATTTTGAGGAGTAGTGTGACCAAAGGTGGGTAGAAGTCCTCAAGTATGCGGAGTTATAAAATGACTAGTGAAGGTCATAAAATATTTTTGGAGAAATTAAATTTGAGGAGATTAAGGTAATAGTAGACTTTGATTTTTTAAGGAATAGTTATGAATTAGAATTTCGAGGACGAAATTATTTTTAAGGTGGGTAGATTTGTGAGTCCTTGGACCAAATATTGGTACTAGAATTTTTTTTTCATATATATAATAAAAATGCTATCAATTTTGATTGTGTATATATTTAAATATACCAAGTATTATTAGATAAATGGCCATTAATAAGTTTAGAAAGGACTCCAGTAGGATATTAATTAAGCCGGGGGCTTATTTGCAAAAGACCAATTCAAATCCATTGATTCAATTTTCTCCTGCTGTGGTCGTACACTCAAACACGATCTCATATCCGAATTCAAATCCAATTCAAATTGAATTTCCTCCAATCTTCACAGGAGGTAGCCTCAACCTACAACCTAGTATATATAGAGATGGGAGTGCTTGGCCGACCATCCCCTTTTCGCAAACCCTAAAGTTTTGATCTCCTTTCCGGCGCCTCTAAGAAGGTCCAGTTTCGAACTACAATAGGTAACCCTTCGCCCTTCGTCCAGGATTAGTAAATTCTTAATTTTGAGTTTTTATTATTATGGTCTTCAACTGTAGTATAGGTAATTGTGTTTATGCCTAGAAGAAATGGATTAATCTAAGTTTAAATGCTAATGGGTGGAGTGTAGAGGCTACGAGTGTAAGGGTCAATACTTGGTATAGGATTTGATACATGGTAGCAATTGCATCTGATACCAGATAGACACATAGTATCAGATCGTACTTGATAGGTCAAATACGCCATGATGCAACAGATACTTTGGCTAAAACTATATCCCAGCTGCATACAGGTGTGGTCGAATACAACAGTAGGATACCAAATACACTATGCATGGTTGTATCTGCAATAACGTGCTCACATTTCAAACGGATGTACGAGTAATATCATCTTGTATCGGTTAAATCGATGCGTGCTTTTCTATTCGGGATCAGGAATGAATATATATTAGTTGCACGACTGGTATCAGTCACCATCAACAGGTATCAGTCTGGACTCTAAGGATTTGGGTGTGTAGGAAGCTCCCAGGAAATAGGATGACCGCATATACCTAAGAGGAAGGTTCATCAAGCAACAAGCTTCCTTGAGCCTTAACTCTTGAACCCATAGGCCAGACCTTAAATACCAGTTTAGACTAAATTGGTAAGCTTGTGCCAGGAAACATAAGAGAGGCTAATCTCGGATGTTGTCCTCAGGTGTATCAAACCATGTTGGTCTCGACTATGGATTATAACTGAATGCGTATGCATCCATATAATCACCTTGTTTAACCGAGAAATGCAGAAATAAACAACCAACCTAACACCCACGACCATTAGTGAAGGCAACATTGTTTCGATTTAGGTTGGTACACATGATGTAGGGCCAGTTACATGTAATGGTTCCTTCCATAAATCTGAAATATCTGCTCTACATATAATTCCCTTGTTTTATAGATTAAATCAGTCCAAGGAGTTAGATATTAGGGTCATGGTTTAGATTTTACCCACAGTTCAGATTTTGATTGTTCAATCACTCTACTTGTTACTGCCTATAAATTCTTATTCAGCATGACCTGCATGTTCCTTAGTTATGATCAATCTCCTTAGCAACTTGAACCAGTCTAGGATGATGATGTACCTATGTGTGTCTAGTTTGGTCTGAGTTTAGTATAAACTTGTTTGAGTTACCAGTCCACCTGAGTTTAGCACTTGTCCAGACTTCCCTTTTCTTTATATCAGTTAGGTTGAGCCCCATGTGTTATCAAACATTCAGTTCATGTTTATATGGACAGTGAGGTTGCTGTCCACACTTGAATTCAGTCCTAAACTGTGCTGTATAGCTTCCCATCTCAAGTCCAGACACCCCATTGATTGAGTGTTGTCCTACTTTAGGTAATGTCAGTCTTTATTGCTTCATTTGAGTTTACAATCTTAGTTAGATGTGTAGTTCATTGCAATTAGTTCAGTCCTTAAATTGGGAAGTCTCAGTAATAGTAATTAGTGAATGAGAGATGGGCTCTGGCAAGTAAGGTTGTGCTCAGTAGTACCGGTCCTACACTTTTATATAGATCTTTTGAATGAATTAGCTATTATGAACAAAACATGTTGGTATCAGTTTAATCATGGCAGTAAGTAGTTAGGAGAGAGTGCAGGGAGAAGGACAGGGTACAGGTGACTTGGTAGGCCCAGACAAGGGTGTAAGAGCAGGCAACAGCAGGGTTTGAGTCAGTTAAATGTAAAATCCATCTGAGGGTGTGTCCACCTAGGATAAGGATGATAAGTGAATTAGAGAGATGGAGGAATAATATGAAATGTAAGCAATAGAAGAGCAGTGAAGGGCCATTCATGTATCAACCATGTAGAAAGTGAAGGGACTAATATGATCATTAGTATCAGTTATTTGATACTAGTATATATATGTGAGTATAGGTAATTATGAAAGAAGGAGGAGCCACAGAGTAGTAGCAACAGGAGAGAAAACAGGGCATGGAATAAAGAGTGTGGTTGAGGGAAGTTAGACTTAGTTCATTACCTTGAATATCAAACCTGTGTGTAGCTTCTTGGGTCAGTCCACCTATAAGGTTGTGTACACATCTATATGGGTTATACTGGTAATTGATAATGAGCTTGTATAGTATCCTGTAGCTATACTACAAGGTATGGTATATATGGGTAGGTTTAGAGCCAGGATGGTAGTTGTGGGATAGGAACCCAATTGTAACTCATGTAGCAATAGACCAGAAATATGTATAGGATGTGCTAATGGTTATCAAGGCTTAAGTATGGTTTCATAAACTTCATTATGGAAAATAGGGTGAAAGGATTGTGGCAATGGATATTGATAATGCTTGGAGTTATCTAATATGAATAAAGTCAAGTTAGAGGGTTGGTTGCTTAGATACTTAAGTAGTTGGACTAGTTTTCACCAATGGTTGACCCTTTGACTAGTGTTGACCCAATGGATTTCCTTAACCTTGAGTTGATATTTGACCTAGAATTGACCTAGAGTCTTAATCACCAAATAGATAGGCTCATTTGTACTCTCTAAATTGTAAATTAATTCTATTAATTTATAAACAGGTTCATTGGACTTTTGACTCAACCCTTGGCCGTGCCAGCACCTCGGGACCGCAGGCAAGTATATACCTTGCCTTCCTCTACAGTTTTATTTACATGCAATGTATTTTATTTATCAGTTTGGGTTGTTTATGGACATGTGCTTTTCGTATTATATTCTTTTGAGTTATTTTCATTGCATATAGTCGTGTTCATGTTAGGTCTTGTGGTTCACATTTGGAGTTTCTCGTCAGTACCTTGCTTGAGTCGTGTCATAGAACGAGTACGTGTAATTGAATTGCTAAATCCTTGATATTATTTCCTTGGCACTAGAGAGTCCATACTCGGGACGAGGGTGTTTTTCTTGATCTGTTTACATCCGTGAGTCCACACTCGGGACGAGGATGTCGATTATTTGCACCAGAGAGTCCACACTCGGGACGAGGGTGTTGACTTGACTTGACTTGACTTGCACCAGAGAGTCCACACTCGGGACGAGGGTGTTTACATCAGAGAGTCCACACTCGGGACGAGGATGTTATACTTGCACCAGAGAGTCCACACTTGGGATGAGGGTGCCTTGCCGTGAACTAACCAGAGAGTCCACACTCGGGACGAGGGTTAGTACTAACCAGAGAGTCCACACTCGGGACGAGGGTTAGTATTTAGTTCAAACCCGTGAGTCCACACTCGGGATGAGGGTTTGGTTCTTCTATTGATCTCGTGTTCATCGTTCATTCAGAAGTTCATTTATGCGTAGTTGTTCTAGTGTTTGTGTTCGTGTTCGTGTTTGTAGTCATTTGTCGTGTTCCTATTTTTTTATTTATTTTTTTGCACATGATAAAACTGTTAGATAGGCATGTATATTATGTATCTTACTATGTCCTCTAAGGACCTGATAATCTCTTCAGGTTTAGCGATAGCATGGAGTTAGCTAGCAGTTTTGGATGGCAGAGGATTTGCAATTCTTGTGGGATTCAGGTATCATTATTACATTTGTTATCCTTTCGTGCTCTACATTCTTTACCATGAGTTATCCTGTTTATTTATTCAGTTTTTAGACTCTTATTATTTTTCTTGGAGTCTCATCGGACATATATGCTAGTGGGCTGCAAACCACGACACATAGTGTTCATTCTTGTTTATATGATTCCTGTGGATTGAGATATAGTTTTGACTAGACAAGATACCCTACTCTGGACAGCTTATACGTACTCTAGTCGGGCTGGAGTCCTCTCGATACGTAGCTGGCTTGCTCACGAGCTCGCATCTGAAAATCGGGTGCGGGTCGTGACAATATATTTTTCCTGAGGATTTGCCCGGATTACTACCGGACCGGGACATCAAGTTACTATCAATTTAGTTTCTGGAGCATCATATGTTTCCCAAAATTGCTATAGGATTAATCCCAAGGAGGCAAAGGAGATGAAGACACAAATTGATGAGTTAGAAGGGAAGGGTTTCATTCAATTAAGTGCTTTGTCTTGGGGAGCACTGGTTTAATTTGTGCATTGATTATCAAGCCCTCAACAACATCACAATCAAGAATAAATATTCTTTGCCTCGGATTGATGAGCTCTTTGATCATTTGAGTGGAGCGAAGGTCTTTTCTAAGATAGACCTACGATCCGGGTATCATCAAGTGAAAGTCAAGGAACAGGATATTCCTAAGACTGCTTTCAACACCTGGTATGGACAGTGTGAGTTCCTGGTTATGCCCTTTGGACTCACCAATGTCCCAGCTGTCTTCATGAATCTTATGAACAAGGTTTTCCACTAGTACTTAGATAAGTTCGTGGTGTTTTTTGTAGACGACATTTTGATCTATTATAAGACACCGGAGGAGCATAAGGAGCATTTGAGGATAGTTTTGGAGACCTTGAGGAAGGAGAAACTATATAGGAAACTCTCGAAATGTGACTTTTTCCTAGACAAAGTAGATTTTTTTTGGGCATGTAGTAACGAGGGAAGGCATAACAGTGGACCTGAAGAAGATCGAGGCAGTGAAGTCATGGGCTACTCCTAGATCAGTTGTAGAGATCAGAAGTTTCATGGGTCTGGCAGGATATGTAACTCCTCTTCCCGAAACTTTGTGATATATATTTTTTATTTTTTTATTTGATTAGTTTACATTTAACTTTGTAGAGATCAGAAGTTTCATAGGAGTTGTGACTAAGCCCACTGGTGATTTATGACCATCTTGTGGTCACATGATCTCTAGATAGGGTTTATAAGCATGTTATAGCTATATTATATTTTCCTATAATTTTTAGACATTTTTAGATATTTATTTATTAAAGATATATTTATTTTATTGACTTTCATGAATTACTATAAGGTCATTTGGGACTATTTTGAGACAAGTTGTTTTTATTGAGGTTCTAAGAGGTTAGAAATATTTTCTAGAATATTTTAGAATTTTTCTGGAATTGTTTAGAATTAAAACCTATAGGAATTATATTTTATGGGATTTGGGAATTTACTATAAGGTCATATGATGATATTTTGTGTTAAAAATATTTTATTTAGATTCTAGACACTTAGAAATATTTTATTGAATTTTCTAGAATTTTTCTGGATTTTTCTGCAATTTATTTTAATTTATTTGGACTTAAAATAATTTTTAATTGATTTTTTGAATTAATTAATTAATTACCGGCCCACCTGTCGGCGCCCAGGCTGAACCGCCTCTCTCTCTCCTATATATATACACTATTATATTCGAAATCCTAATAAAATTTCAGCCGCCTTTTTGAGAGAGAGTTCTAGTAGAGATCTCGACTTCCCGAAGTGATTCCCACCAACTCTGACGTGCTTTTCATGCACTGTTTTTTTGTTGGATTCGTATCGAGGTAAGCTTTCCGATTATGTAATTTATTTTAGTATATATTACTCCTAAATTTCTAGAAAATTCGTAGAGTGTCAGTTGTCCGAAACTTTGACACGTTTCGGTGTTTTCGAGATTTTGGGAGAATCAGAAATCGAAATCACGAACCGTTTGAAGTTTCGGAAAGCTAACACAGAGCTCTATGACAAATATTTTTTCCAAAAATTAATTCTTTCATCTATTATTTTAGTTATTATGTTGAACTCAGAATTGATCGGTTGATCATCGTTTTGGTCACGATTAGCCATAACGGCGTTATCTTTTGACCAAAGCGTGATTTTGTGGCACGGTTGATTCCAACACACTCGTGGATTTAAAATCTACCAAGGTGCACTTGTAAAATCTAGAGTTCACAGCGTTTAACTAGATAGTCAATGGTACGTCTCGATTTGCGTGCCATGGTTTCCAAAATTGGAAAACACGACTTTGATGGCCAAACTTATATGTTTAGATTATATTCAGATTATTATTAGGTTAGTTTAGGTTTTTAAGTGAATTATTCTAGAATTAATTATTATTAGATTAGTAACCCAACTAGCCACTATTGCATGAATTTAGAATTAGAACATTAGAATTGATTTATAGTTTTCGTGCACGGTTCATGGTGCGATATGTGTTATAGGTTGACGGCTCCTAGATCGGCATCCTCTCATCCTCGACTTGTGACTACGGTTTGTGCAAGGGCCACAGGCAAGATACCTTGCCTCCCTCTACAGTTTAATTTTATTATTATAGTTTTCATGTTATTATTGTATTATCATATATACTCTATTTGTTATAGATTTTTATATAATTCATTAGCTTTCTAGTTGATTTGATTTATCTAGTTTTTATAAACCGTGTTCACCAGTTTATGGTCTTGTTTGACTTGACAGTGTAGTTATACTGGACTTGACTGTGTCTTGACTGAGTCGTACCTTGTCTTACCAGTACCTTGCTTGAGTCGTGTCATAGAACGAGTACGTGTAGTTGAACTGATATTCCCTTGTTATCGTTTTCTTGGCACCAGAGAGTCCACTCGGGACGAGGGTGTTTGTCTTGATCTGTTTACATACGTAGGTCCACACTCGGGACGAGGATGTCGATTATTTGTACCAGATAGTCCACACTCGGGACGAGGGTGTTTACATCAGAGAGTCCACACTCGGGACGAGGGTGTTGACTTGACTTGCACCAGAGAGTCCACTCGGGACGAGGGTATTTACATCAGAGAGTCCACACTCGGGACGAGGATGTTATACTTGCACCAGAGAGTCCACACTCGTGACGAGGGTGCCTTACCCTGAACTAACCAAAGAGTCCACACTCGGGACGAGGGTTAGTACTAACCAGGGAGTCCACACTCGGGACGAGAGTTAGTGATTAGTTCAAACCTGCGAGTTCACTCGGGGTGAGGGTTTGGTATTCAATTGATATCGTATTCGCTTGTTCATCCAGCAGTTCAGTTACGTGTAGTTGTTCTTGTATTCCAGTTCATAGTCACCAGTCACTAGCCACTTGTCGTTAGTCACTTGTTAGCAGTATGGTCGTAGTCTCTTGCCGTGTTAAGTGTCGTTCCTTGTTATATCCTGTTTATATATTATCATACATGATTAAACTACTAGATAGGCATGTTTATATGTATCTTGCTATGTCCCCTGAGGACATGATGATCTCTTCAGGTTTAGCGATTGCATGGAGTTAGTGGCAGAGCGGGATGGTAGATGATTGTGTTGCATGTCTCAGGTATTTGTTAGTGATATTATATTGTTATCCTTTTGTGCTCTTCATTCCTTATCATGAGATATTCTGCTTATTGATTCAGTTTAAAGACTCTTGTTATACTCTTGGAGTCTTACCAGACATATATGCTCGTGGGCTGCAGACCACGACCCATAGTGTTCATTCCTGTTCCATGCACTTAATGTGGAATTGAGATATAGATTTGTTTTGCCATGATTTGGCAGTATACCATAGCCATGACAGCATTTACGTATTCGAGAGGGGCTAGTGTCTGCTCGATACGTAGCTAGCTTACTCACGTGCTTGCATCCGAAAAGCGGGTACGGGTCGTGACAAGTTTTTTTGGTGGCCCATACTGGTCAGAGCATATCGTATCGGTTACGTAACTATACAGATACGAGCCTGCAAATATGACTAAACCTTAGAAATCTTAATCCACTCTGTCTTGAAAATTCTATTAGAAATTTCTCTACCGCCTTTGAAACCTCGTATTCATTCTCGATTATTCTCCCTTGTTCTCCCGTACCATTGATTCTCGTCCCTTCCTATTTCGGGGTGACGAATGATCGTGCTGTCTAGAATTCATCAGAGATTCCTAAGTTATTGTATAATATTGCTTGACTATTGAATATTTGGTTGTTTATAGATATGAGGGGTTATAGATGCCATACGTCCTAGATATCTGTTGCTAGAATCGTTAGCAACTAGTTAGAAGGTTATAAGATTTTAGTGACCGTGTTTTGAGGAGTAGTGTGACCAAAGGTGGGTAGAAGTCCTCAAGTATTCGGAGTTATAAAATGACTAGAGAAGGTCATAAAATATTTTTGAGAAATTAAATTTGAGGATATTAAGGTAATAGTAGACTTTGATTTTTAAGGAATAGTTATGAATTAGAATTTCGAGTACGAAATTATTTTTATGGTGGGTAGATTTGTTACTCCTCTTCCCAAAACTTTGTGATTTTTTTTATTTGATTAGTTTACATTTAACTTTCTATGATCATAGGAGTTGTGACTAAGCCCACAGGTGATTTATGACCATCTTGTGGTCACATGATCTCTAGATAGGGTTTATAAGCATGCTATAACTATATTATGTTTTCCTATAATTTTTAGACATTTTTAGATATTTATTTATTAAAGATATATTTATTTTATTGACTTTCATGAATTACTATAAGGTCATTTGGGACTATTT
Source organism: Iris pallida (assembly GCA_029216955.1). Classification (NCBI taxonomy): domain Eukaryota; kingdom Viridiplantae; phylum Streptophyta; class Magnoliopsida; order Asparagales; family Iridaceae; genus Iris; species Iris pallida. The sequence goes on from JANAVB010026799.1 coordinate 17,354,003, forward strand.
TGAGACAAGTTATTTTTATTTAGGTTCTAAGAGGTTTGAAATATTTTCTAGAATATTTTAGAATTTTTCTGGATTTTTTTAGAATTAAAACCTATAGGAATTATATTTTATAGGCTTTAGGAATTTATTGTGAGGTCACATGATGATATTTTGTGTTAAAAATATTTTATTTAGATTCTAGACGCTTAGAAATATTTTCTAGAATTTTTAGAATTTTTCTGGATTTTTTTGCAATTTATTTTGATTTATTTGGACTTAAAATGATTTTTAAATAATTTTCTGAATTAATTAATTAATTACCCATTAATTCACCCAGGGGGGCCCACCTGTCGGCGCCCAGGCTGAACCGCCTCTCTCTCTCCTATATATATATACTATTATATTCGAAATCCTAATAAAATTTCAGCCGCCTTTTTGAGAGAGAGTTTTAGTAGAGATCTCGACTTCCCGAAGCGATTTCTGCCAACTCCGACGTGCTTCTCATGCACGATTTTTTTTGTTGGATTCCTATCGAGGTAAGCTTTCTGAATATATAATTTATTTTTGTATATATTATTCCTAAATTTCTGGAAAATTCGTAGAGTGTCGGTTGTCCGAAACTTGACACGTTTCGGTGTTTTCGAGATTCCGGGAGAACCAGAAATCAAAATCACAAACCGTTTGAAGTTTCGGAAAGCTAACACAGAGCTCTACAACATATATTTTTCTAGAATGTTCATCTAGTATTTTAGTTATTCTGTTGAACTCAGAATTGATCGATTGATCACCATTTTGGTCACGATTAGCCATAACGGCGATATCTTTTGACCAAAGCGTGATTTTGCAGCACAGTTGATTCCAACGCAATCGTGGCGCTAAAATCTACTAAGGTGCACTTTCAAAATCTAGAATTCATAGCATTTGACTAAATAGTCAATGGCACATCTCGATTTGCGTTACATGGTTTCCAAAATTGGGAAACACGACTTTGATGGCCAAACTTGCCTGTTTAGATTATATTCAGACTATTATTAGGTTAAATTAGGTTTTTAAGTGAATTATTCTATAATTAATTATATTAGATTAGTAACCCAACTAGCCACTATTTCGTGAATTTAGAACTAGAACATTAGAATTGATTTATAGTTTTCGTGCACGGTTCATGGTGCGATATGTGTTATAGGTTGACAGCTCCTAGATCGGCATCCTCTCATCCTTGACTTGTGATTATGGTTTGTGCAAGGACCACAGGCAAGATACCTTGCCTCCCTCTACAGTTTAATTTCATGTTTATAGTTTTCATGTTATTATTGTATTATCATAGATACTCTATTTGTTATAGATTTTTATATGATTCATTATCTTTCTAGTTGATTTGATTTAACTAGTTTCTATATATCGTGTTCACCAGTTTATGGTCTTGCTTGACTTGACAGTGTAGTTATACTGGACTTGACTGTGTCTTGACTGAGTCGTACCTTGTCTTACCAGTACCTTGCTTGAGTCGTGTCATAGAACGAGTACGTGTAGTTGAACTGCTATTCCTTTGTTATCGTTTCCTTGGCACCAGAGAGTCCACTCGGGACGAGGGTGTTTGCCTTGATCTGTTTACATCCATGAGTCCACACTCGGGACGAAGATGTCGATTATTTGCACCAGAGATGTCACGACCCGCACCCTAGAATAAGGACACGAGAAGTGGGTACGTCCAGCCTACGCCGCAGTGTCGGCGGTAGAACGCTGTCCTAGGTCTCATGCATCTAACAGTATAAGGCTAAGCAGTTTATACACCCCGAATGAGGTAACATAGCAGATACAGACTCAATCACATCTAAGGTAGAGCATGATAAGAATAGATAAAACATGAAATCCAAAAGAGGTACAACAGAGAGAAATCTAAGATTCTAAGATACACAAACCCAGAAATACATCTCAAATCTCAAAACTCAGATACAGTAATCCATAAAGTAAATACAACTCCAGACAATTTAAATAACTATCTAAACAACCTCTAATATGTCTCCTCTAGGCTAGCAGGCAATCTCCAAGCTATCTGTAAAATTTATCAACAGGTCCAGTCAGGACAGGAGCGAGTACAGTACATCTCAACAATATCATAACAGGTTAGAAAATATAAACATGCTAGAGAGTAAGATACAGGATCTGAAGAAATAATATGATGAAAAAGAGAGAGACTGTAAGTAAATAGCTACAATATATAGAGAACTATCAGTGACTAGTGATTCAGAGCACAAGATGGTTATGTAAACGGCACGATGTTGTACACGAGTAATCTACAGAGGTTGTACACGAGTAATCTACTGGATTGATTACATAACCACTTCTACTCCCCCGCCCCAATCAATACACAAGGATCTAGATATGATATGTTATTGCACACGAAGTATAGTCGCACACGAGATCATGTGAATACATGAATATACACGATTTCACACGATTTGTACACGAATGTCACGAATACAAGGAGTACACGATGCTCACGATAAAGTACACGAACACGAATACCCGATGTATCCACTAAGGGGATAACATCGCACAACAAGATCCATATAGTACTAATCCGTGTTTCCAACGTGTCAGCATCATGTAAAGTAATCTAAAGCAGAAAATATAATCCTAAACAAGATATGAAATGATCAGAGAATGTACTCGCCTGATAATCTGAACAGCTGATAGGTATAGGGGTCCAACTGAAGCCACAGAGTCCTATTTAAAGCAACACAGGTTACAAGGTATTCAAGTTGTAATAAAAGAAACTCTACAAGCAATCTATATTATCCTAGGTTCTTCTAAGTCAAAACAACTCTAGGTCAACTCCGGTCAACAATTTAGTCAAACTAGGTCAAGTGTTGACTTGCAGTTGACTTTTGGTCAACTAGTCAACTCTGGTCAAACAGGGTTAATTCTAGTCTAATTATTAAAGGTATAAAGTGTACTTCGTTATTCGTACGTCGAAACTTACGACACGCAAATCAAGATAAGATGATTAACGGTAAAGTTAATAATCTTATTATAATGTTCCACGTGTCAATCTTGTCAATTTCAGCGATGTGAGATCACTGGAATTGACTGACCTCAGTTTCGTTGTACTAATCCCGAAATACGAACATTATAAGAATTAATTATTAATAAATTATAAAAAGGTTAAACTCGGAGGAACTATAAACAAACATTGTCGGACGATGAAATAAACATCGCCAACGTGTCCAGAATGGTCAAATTAGCTAGGATAGTCTACCCATCGGTCCAATTTGGATACAAGGGCAAAAAGGTAATTTCGGGTCAAAACGGTATCCGTGTCGGAGCCGTTTTGCACCGAAAAATGTGCAAGAAAACAAGTCCATAAAATATAGCAAATTATATGTCCATGAAACCAGAATGACGATACGAACCCAACGGTATCTCCAGAATTGGATTCCGTTGACCCGATCTCAATTTGGTCCGTTGACCAGAACTTGGGATTCCGGTTTGCACGGAAATACGTGCCGGAGCCAAAGTTCTCAAAACTCAGCAAACTACCTGTCAACGAGTCCAAAATGATGATACGAACTCAACGGTATCTCCGGAATTGGATTCCGATGAGCCGATCTCAAAATGATCCGTTGACCCGGATATTGGTATCCGACTTGCACCGAAATGCGTGTCCGATCCAATATCCACCAAAATCTAGCTAATTATATGTCAACTAGTCCAGAATGACGATACGAACTCAACGGTATATCCGGAATTGGATTCCGATGAGCCGGCGTCAAAAAGTCTCGTTGACCCAGAATGTGGGACCCACTTTGCACCGAAAAACGTGCTTGGGCCCACGTTCTCCAAATCTAACAAATTTTATATGAAAACATGCCAGAACGATGCCACGAGTCTACTGGTGGTGTCAGAAATGAAATCTGGAGTCCCGTGTTCAAAAATAGAATTTTACAAGTTGGAAATTACGAATTCGGACGGCCAACTTTGGCGTCGAATTCAACCAATTAAATAAGCTCACAATGAAACAAAACTGGAGGGATAGTAAGAGGGTTATACCAGCTTTGCACCGGAACTGGTAGCACGCCAAACGGAGCTGTGGTGGAGGAGATACAAGCTGACGAAGTTGGCCCCGCGAAACTGTCCAAATTTAATACAATTTAAATGGTCAAATTGGTGGCCGGTTTTGATGTATCAAACGATAAAATTAACGGACAAAAATTGACAAGGATGAAGATGGATTTACCGAGATTGTGACGGAGCGAAGAAATCGCCGATCCAACGGTCGGATTTCCGAAAAAAACGTGCACGAAGTTGATGCGACGGAGCACCAAAATGAACTTGATTTCGCGCGCGTCACGACGGGACGTCGTGCAAAATGCACGAATCGCCTCGACGGCGCATCCCGGAGGACGGTGGCCGTCAGGGGAGGACTCGTCGGAGTAGGGCGCACCCACGGCAAGCCACGGCGGCCCACGCGGCGGCACGGCGGCGCACGACGGCGGCCCGCGCGCGCGCGTGCGCGCCTGTGCAGTGGTGCAGCCGCCGCTGCTGCGCGCTGGTGGCGCAGCCGTGCTCGGCCAGGCCGGCGACGGCGGGCGGCGTACGTCCCAGCGCGACGGTCGGCTGTCCGGTGCAGAGGTGGTGGTGGGTGACTGTTATGGTGGTGGCGGCCATGGTGAAGTGGTGGTGATGGAGTTGCATGGTGGTGGTGGAGTTTATGTGAAGAAGGAGGAGGGAAGGAGAGGAGGTGCTGTGGGGAGAGGACGACGGCGGCGGAGGCCGGTGGCCGGCGGCGAGGCCGGGCCAGGAGGAGGAAGGGTGTGAAGCTCGGGTGCAATGGTGGTGGTGTTAGCTGCTGTGAGAGTTTGTGGGAAAAAAAATATATTAGTTTAGAGAGAGAGAGAAGGAGTAATATTAAATGAGAGGGAGGAAGAGAGAGAAAGAGTAGTTTGGGAGTTAGGGCCGGCCAAGTGGCTGCTATGGGGTTGGGAGGAAATTGATGGGTAGGATTTAATTAGGAGGATCAAAAGGCTATGGTTAAATATAGGAAAAAATTGGTTATTCCTATAGATTAAAATCAATGGAAATTTTCCATTAATATTAAAAAAAAAGGTAAAATGAGTACTAGATATTTTTGGGCAAGAAATATGAGGGCGTCATGAGAGAGGAAAAAATGAAGCTGGGGTTAGGTTCAGTGGAGCCGGATTGGATCCAAAATCGGACATTATGCAAAAATCGAATTAAAATAGGTGTTGATGATCATGGATAAATAAGTAGCACATGGGGATTCCAATAAATGGGACACAAGTGTCGGACGGGTAGTAGGCTCAATGTGGGCCATGTCCATAATTGGGGCTGACAGGTTTTGGTCGACAGGGGACCCACAAATCAAGTTGGAAAATGAATGTGACGTCGTGGAGTGAAATAAAATCGGGCCACGTGTCAGAAAAGTTGTGCGAAGCAAATAGAGCACAAAATGGCGTGTCTGAGTGGGACACGAAGGTCAAGGGTGGAGAGCGTCTCGAGTAGATCATCAATGAGAAGTTGGTTTCAAGAAACTGGCTGGTCTTGCGCTCCCAATTAAAAGTCACGGTAACGCGCTGAAAATGATCAAGGAAAAGAGTGGGAAAAATAATTAATAATCAAATGGTCTAAATCGATCTGAAGTTCTGCGAAGCAAAAAGAGCACAAGGGAACAAGTTTGGATGGGACACTATATACCGTCATGAAGGCAATCATGTCCACTCCAAAACTCGTGAAGAAGATTTCCAGAGTTGAACATCCCTGACACTCCAAATATCAATGGCACGGGAAAGTACACTAATAGATAAATAGCCAGAATAAATCATTTATTAAAACTAAAACAATCAGAAAAAAATAAAAAAAATTGACCCGAAATTCAGGGTGCTCATAAGAGAATCCACACTCGGGACGAGAGTGTTGACTTGACTTGCACCAGAGAGTCCACTCGGGACGAGGGTGTTTACATCAGAGAGTCCACACTCAGGACGAGGATGTTATACTTGCACCAGAGAGTCCACACTCGGGACGAGGGTGTTGACTTAACTTGCACCAGAGAGTCCACTCGGGACGAGGGTGTTTACATCAGAGAGTCCACACTCGGGACGAGCGTGGCTTGTCGTGAACTAACCAGAGAGTCCACACTCGGGACGAGGGTTAGTGATTAGTTCAAACCTGCGAGTCCACTCGGGGCGAGGGTTTGGTATTCCATTGATATCATGTTCGCTTGTTCATCCAGCAGTTCAGTTACGTATAGTTGTTCTTGTATTTCAGTTCATAGTCACCTGTCAGTAGCCACTTGTCGTTAGTCACTTGTTAGCAGTATGGTCGTAGTCTCTTGCCATGTTAAGTGTCGTTCCTTGTTATATCCTGTTTATATATTATCATATATGATTAAACTGCTAGATAGGCATGTTTATATGTATCTTGCTATGTCCCCTGAGGACCTGATGATCTCTTCAGGTTTAGCGATTGCATGGAGTTAGTGGCAGAGTGGGATGGTAGATGATTGTGTTGCATGTCTCAGGTATTTGTTAGTAATATTACATTGTTATCATTTTGTGCTCTTTATTCCTTATCATGAGATATTCTGCTTATTGATTCAGTTTAAAGACTCTTGTTATACTCTTGGAGTCTTATCGGACATATATGCTAGTGGGCTGCAGACCACGACCCATAGTGTTCATTCCTGTTCCATGCACTTAATGTGGATTTGAGATATAGATTTGTTTTGCCATGATTTGGCAGTATACCATAGCCATGACAGCATTTACGTATTCGAGAGGGGCTGGTGTCCACTTGATACGTAGCTGGCTTGCTCACGTGCTCGCATCCGAAAAGCGGGTCCGGGTCGTGACAGGATATTACAGGAAGTTTGTACAAGACTTTGCCAATATTGTAGAACCATTGACTAGGCTCACAAGGAAGGATGAGGAATTTGTTTGGACAGAGGCATGTCAGGCAGCTTTTAAGGAATTGAAGGACATATTAATTTTAGCCCCTATTTTAGCCATACCATCGGGATCATGTGGGTTTTCCATTTACAGTGATGCTTCAGAAGAAGGCTTGGGTTGTGTATTAGAGCAGAACAAGAGGAGGATAGCATATGCTTCACGGCAGTTGAGACCCCATGAGAAGAACTCACCAACCTATGACCTGGAACTTGTAGCGGTCATTTTTGCCCTGAAACTTTAGAAACACTACCTCTAGAGAGTGGAGATATTCACAGACCATAAAAGTCTGAAGTATGTCTTCACATAAAAGGAGCTGAATATGAGACAAAGAAGATGGTTAGAGATGATGAAGGACTTTGACATCAACCTTCAGTATTATCCAGGGAAGGCTAATGTTGTAGAAGATGCGCTCAGTCGGTATCATGTGGTAATGTTTTCAACCATGGACCGACATCTTCTCGAGAATTAAAGAGCCTGGGGATAGAGATTATCATTCCAGGGATATTAGAACAGCTGATAAATATGCAGATCCAATCTGGGTTGATAGATCAGATCAAGGAGACCTAGTTTCTTGATGAGGGTCTTTGCTGTATCAGAGAACAAGTACGTGTAGGATTATTGGATGACTTTGTCATAGTAGATGATGGTACCCTAAGGCACGGTACTAGGTTGTGTGTGCCTAAAGGAAGCTTGAGGAAGAAAATCATGCATGAAGCACACCAATCACAGTATTCGATGCGTTCAGGAGCTACGAAGATGTACAAGGATCTCAGAGAGTACATTTCGTGGTATGAAATAAAGGCGGAGGTAGCCAGGTTTGTCTCCCGATGTCTAGTTTGTTAGCAAGTGAAGGCGGAGCGCCAGAGACCAGGAGGATTATTGTAGCCGTTGCCTATTCCTGAATAGAAGTTAGATCATATCACCATGGACTTCATCTTGTGGTTACCACGATTGTCGAGCGGAAAGGATGCCATATGGGTGATAGTGGATAGGTTGACCAAGTCAGCACACTTTATTTCCATCAAAGTGAGGCTGACTACAGAAAAGCTAGCAGAGCTATATATAAGATAGATTGTGAGAATTCATGGCGTACCAGTCAGCATCGTCTCAGACTAAGATAGTAGATTCACTTCTTACTTTTAAAGGAGCTTGCAGAAGAGTTTGGGAATGCAGCTCAAATTCAGCACTACTTATCATCCCCAGACTTACGGACAGTCAGAAAGGACCATTCAAACACTGAAATATGTGCTAAGGACTTGTGCTCTAGATTTTGGAGGCTCGTGAAATGATTATCTGTATATTTAGTAGAGTTTGGCTACAACAACAGCTATCAGGCTAGTATTGACATGACTCCTTTTGAGGCATTGTATGGTCATCGATGTCGCACACCTTTGTCATGGGATGATGTTGGTGAGAGACCACCGCTTGGACCTGAGATGGTTATGGATGCTGCGAACAAGGTCAGACAAATTTGAGATCATCTGAGGATAGCCTAGGACGGACAGAAGTATTGGGCAGACAATAGTCGAAGACCTGTGGAGTTTGTAGTTGGAGACTTTATCTTTCTGAGGATTTTATTGTCTTGGAGCGTTAACAGATTTGGCAGAGGCAGGAAGCTCAGTCAAAGATTTATTGGACCCTTTGAGATATTAAGCAAGGTAGGGAAAGTTGCTTACGGATTAGATTTGTCGTCTAACCTAAAGATTCCATGATTTTTAGCTTTGGAGGTATATAGCTGACCTCAGTCATGTGCTGGATCACATAGAGCTTGAGGTGGGCCTCCATCTTACTTATTCAGAACAGCTGGTAGAGATACTTGACCGCAGGGAGAAGAGGCTGCACAATCAGACGATTCTACTAGTTCAGGTTGCTTGGAGACACCACTCTCCAGAAAAATCTACATGGGAAAGAGAGAGAGGATAAGATAAGAGAGAGAGACCCAAATCTGTTTGAGATGTGATGAGCACTACTCCTAAAATTTCGAGAAAGAAATTTTTCAATGAGGGTAGATTTGGAACCCCGTCTTCTCTAAATAAAGATTTAGTCATTACTCATCTACCTATTATATTTATCTATTTTATTTAGCTATTTTATTTAACTATTATATTTTAGAATTTTATGAAAATTAGGAGCTAGTTTTGGCCCATAATTCATAAGGCTGTTAAAGCAAACCCTTTAGGGCTAAGCCTATAGTCTAAGTTCAAACCATAGACTTGACTTGGGCCAAGCCCATAATCTTGACCTAGGTCCAGAGTAGAATTTAAACCATCGGTTTAGACTTCCACAGAAGTCTCTCCTCCTTCATATCGACAATTGATCGGCAGCAGAGCAACGATGCCTCGTCCATGCGTCATGGCGGCCGATCATCTCAACGCTGCTCCAAAAAATTCCTGAAAGTTCTTCCCCACCGACTTAGATTTGATCATCTCCACCGTTCCTTTCCACCGACCTACCTCCGGTGATCACCGTCGTCCATTGCTAGCGGCCGATCCATGCTCACCGTACCTATAAATGGAACCTCTCAAGCTTTGTTTCCTCATTCTACGAGCATAGGCGAAGCCCTGCCAATTTTTCCCTCCACTCCACTTAGTTCTCCTTCCTCTTCCATCCTCCGAAACTTTAAACCCTAACTTTTGCAGCGGCCATGGCGTCGGACGAAGCTCCACAGTGAGGTCTAGGGGTCTTCGTCTTTGAGCAGCAGCTTGCGGTGCAAGGAGTGTCCCTCGACAACATTCGGTGATCGACGACGAACGGCGGTGAGTTCGTTTCCTTCCTTTTTCCTCTGTTAAATTCTTCGATCGGCTCATTGATTCCATTCGACCCTAACTCCTCGACAAATATGGGGTTTGAGCCCATAGACATGGTGTCCATGGCACTCATCAAGCTTCGAGGTGAAGGCGAGGTGACCCTCTCCAAGCGACACAGTTTCAGTTCCTCTATAATGACGTTGTTTCTCTGACGACAAGACTTGGCATCCTCTTCTCCACGATATTCTTTGTGTGTCGGCAAGGTGTTCTCCTTCCTTAAGAATACGATTTGTTCTTGATCGAGCAATTGGTGAGTAACGTTTCTTTGATCATTTTCGATAAATTCATGGCTTCATTCATAATCGACCTTTTCTTGATTTTAGAGCGAACTGGCACTGTTGTAGTTCAAATCTGTGTGGAGTAACAGTTCGATCATCGTTCCCCATTGATCCATGATCCTCGGTAAGAATTTCGAATTTCTAGCTTTGGATCTCTACTTCAGATCCTTGTTCTTTGTTTTACTGATCGATTCCTTAAGAGGAGTCCTCTGAACTTGTGCTCTGAATCTTGCATGTCCTATGTTCAACGCATTGCCTGAACCTCCTCATCAGGTTTGGAAACGGGGTCGAGAGTATCGGATACAGGAACGAAGGTGTCAAACGTCAGGTACACAGATAGTTGCATTTTTTGTTAACTCAGGTATGCATGTTCCGTATTTTTGTGAGCCCTTGTTTCAGTTAGACACCACTAGCACATGTTCGTATTCTTGACACAAGTGTGGGTGGCACAATACAGGCAAGTTTGTACCAATGTTTGATACAACACCAGTGTCTGTGTTCGACTATTTTCCTGTCTTTATAGCAACTGTATAAATTTAAATATAAGGTCACTATGCAGTGACCGTTGAAAATAGGTAAATACTTTGGGCCAAGTACAGTAAGTCTTGGGCGGTTGTGTGATTTCTAAAGACAGCCTATGGGCTTGGGCCTGAGCATAATGAGGGGTTTACTCATACAGTAGAAACTCTATAAATTAATACTCGATTATTTAATAAACTCTCTAAGATAATATTTTTGGCCGGTTCCGACTCGGGGATAGGGTGCTAAATTAATAATTCGCTAAAATTATAAGATAATACATTTTTGATAATTTCTTCAGACCCCATATAAAATATAAATTAATAATTCCTTATATATAGCATATTACATGAATGATTTATGAAGGTTTCTTGAAAAATGACTCAATTGTCTTTTGTTTTTTGTTGAAATCAATTTCCCCTTGAATCTCGTCTCTAATTTTCCTTAGCATGGTAAGAACTTCTGGTGTTGTTTTCTCATAGCTCAACAAGAAATTGTTCAATGTGATTGCCGCTTTAATAGCTTCGTTTCGCGAAGGGGGCTCCATTGTAGAACTTTCATCATCTTCTTCACCGATATCATCTTTATTAATTTCAATAACGCTTTCAATAATTTCTTCATCAGTCAACAACTGTGCAACTACATTTTCTTCTGGGTGAGTCAGAACATCTTCGACATCCATTGCATTGCGATAACCCAACTCTTTTAATTAATAAAATATTAATTAATATATAAATTAATAATTATTAATTTATCGATTAATTAATAACTCTTTTAATTAATAAATTTTGGTGGTCCCAAGTGTATTATTTTATAGAGTTTCTACTGTACTTATGGGCTAGATATGGGTTATTCATGAAGATAGGATTGGTAAGGAACTATTCCGTTCTCTATCATGGTTTTCTAGACTGGATATTAGGATTAGTGTTGAACACATGCTATAGCCAAACAGACTAAAGCAATAGATTAGATACTGCCTTTTGGTTAGCTAGTTAGAGTTAGTTGAGTTTTAAGAAATTATCATAAAGTAGAATCTAACATTATTTTTATTATATTTTAAGAGGAGGTTTAAAGAAAAATCCATCTTCTAAAGGCAAGTACTTGTATCTCAATTAAATTACATATTGCATGCATGATCATACTTTACCTGTTTCTTTCTTACTTGTTTCAGTTGCTTGCATGTTCATCGTGTCATGTCGGGAGGGAATAATATTATTAAGCATGTAGTCAACTAAGCCTGGACATATATTCGATTTTTAGTATGTATTACATGATATACCTTATACCTATATATGACTGCCAGTATATCATTGCGATATACATTATGTCTATTTACTTGATTGTTAGTATATAGTACATGATATGCCTTATACTATACATGACTGCTAGCATATCATTACTTTATATCTTATTCCTGTTAGTATAGCATACATGGTATGCCTTATACCTATACATGACTGCTAGCATATCATTACTTTATACCTTATTCTTGTTAGTATAGCATACATGGTATGCCTTATACCTATACATGACTGCTAGCATACCATTGCCCTATATACTAGACTTGATAGAGCTACATGCTAAAGATGTTCTTATGCCTGATTCATGTAGCTAGTGCATATGTCAGATATTTCGTCATACTCAATTTTAGTTCATGTTATGTTACTTTGATACTCTGTTGTGATTTAGTTGAGCTACTATGTACTTTGCTCTGTTTTTTGACAGGATCATTGATTACAGGTGAGACTGATCAATTAGCTTACCCAGAGTTCTATGGACAGCAGCGAGACCCAGCAGCGGACCTCACTCCAGATGCTCAGCAGGACCAGGATTATATTCCTGAGCTATAGATTGATGATAAGGATTGTAGAGTGGATGTATGATTTGAGGTTATTGGAGGATTTTAGTTAGCCGGTGTTGTGATGTAGGATTCATTACCGGTTTTGTACCCGGATATTCATGTAAAAGGTTGTAATAACTGCATATAGTGATCTGTGGTGGCATTAGCAGTAGTTATATCGTGATAGATGCTATGATGAGTAATGGATATGAAATATTATTTGATGATTACTAAAGTTTAGATGGCTGACTACCGCTATCAACGACAACGTAGGCCGGGCATGACTCAATTTCTACCCGATTATTCGGGAGCGGATCGTGACAATATCAATCTTGGGATAGAGTGTAGAGTGAATAGGACTATGATAGACTAGGCATGCCTATATTTAAGGGGAATAACTTAGAAATGACATACTTCATTATCCAGTAGAGAAGCATAGAAGGGTTAAGCGTACTGGTAAGTATTGCATAGCTCCTATAGACTAGAAAGGATGGATTGTTAATCATACTATTAAGGAGATGTGATAGGAGAATGACATAGCGTACCCCTTTGAGCTATTCCTAGTTATGTTAGTATGGTTCTAAATTAGTGAGCATTTGTTTAATTTTGAGGACAAAATTCTTTTAAGGTGGGTAGACTGTAGCACCCTAATTTTTAGAATTTTATTTATTTATTTAATATGATTTTTATTTTTTAAACCATATTTTATTTTAATTATGACTATGTAGGCTCTATGTCATAGCTTTAATTTTTGAAGTGTACCATTAGCCAATTTCTCAAAGCAAATTCCATATTCGTGTTCTAGACGAGTTCACCTTCACGTAGATATATCATGTTCCACTCAAAAGTTTCCACTCAAATATTTTCTCATGCACTATATTTTTCTTGCACAACTTTCGGGTCAAAAAGGTCATTTTACCCTTCGCCGTAATTTTAATGTATTTTTCCAATTCTAATTTGAGGACCAAATCCGATTCAAACTTTTTGACCTAATTTATGGTTTTGACCTATTTTGGGCCTACTACACACATGCCAATGGTGTTCAACTCAATTGAGTTCTCACATGTTATTTATTTTCAAATGGCACACAAGACCAGTTATTAGACTTTCAAAGCCTATTTTGGTTCAATAAATTGTATAGGACCAAAACTAGTCCAACTAACCTTGGTAGAGCATATACTAGATTTTCATAACCTACTAGAATTAATTTAAATAGATTTTATTTAGATTTTTTTACAGCAAAATAGGTTTAAACCCAATCAAATCTTTCGTTTCCATTTTTGGAAATAATTCAAATCTTTTGATGCTTAATCTTGCATATCTTTTGAAATCTCAACCAAATCATACAAAACCAATTCCTATCAAATCCCAACCCATGACTAGAATAGTCAATAGATAAGTAGTTTCTAATGTGGCATATATACGCATGGTTTAGCAGTAACATACCTCATTATCCAGTAAACAAGCATAGAAGGGTTAGGCATACTGGTAAGTATTGCATAGTTCCTATAGACTAGAAAGGATGGATTTTTAATCATACTATTAAGGAGATGTGATAGGAGAATGATATAGCGTGCCCCTTTGAGCTATTCCTAGTTACGTTAGTATGGTTCTTCATTAGTGAGCATTAGTTTAATTTTGAGGAAAAATTCTTTTAAGGTAGGTAGACTGCAAGCACCCTAATTTTTGGAATTTTATTTATTTATTTAATGTGATTTTTATTTATTAAACCATATTTTATTTTATTTTAATTATGACTATGTAGGCACTTTGTCTTAGCTTTAATTTTTGAAGTGTAGCATTAGCCAATTTCTCAAAAAAAATTCCATATTCGTGTTCTAGATGAGTTCACCTTCATGTAGACATATCATGTTCCACTCAAACATGTTCTCATGCACTATATTTTTCTTGCACAACTTTTGGGTCAAAAAGGTCTTTTTACCCTTCGCCATAATTTCAGTGTATTTTTCCAATTCTGATTTGAGGACCAAACCTGATCCAAACTTTTCGACCTAATATATATAGTTTTGACCTATTTTGGGCCTACTACACACATGTCAATGGTGTTCGATTCAACTGAGTTCTCATGTGCTATTTATTTTCAAATGACATACAAGACCATTATTAGACTTTCGGAGCCTATTTCGGTTCAATAAATTGTATATGACCAAAACTAGTCTAACTAACCTTGGTAGAGCATATACTAGATTTTCATAACCTATTAGAATTAATTTAGATAGATTTTATTTAGATTTTTTATAGAAAAATAGGTTTAAATCCAATCAAATCTTTCGTTTCCATTTTTGGAAATAGTTCAAATCTTTTGATGCTTAATCTTGCATATCTTTTGAAATCTCAACCAAATCCTACAAAACCAATTCCTATCAAATCTCAACCCTTAAAATACTTATATATATATATATATATATATATATATATATATATATATATATATATATATATATATATATATATATATATATATATATCAGTTTTTGGCTAGCCCCCCCTATATCCTTTCCCCCTCCAAAATCGAGCGCGTGTTCCATCCTATTTTTCGTTCGCACTTTCCATATAACCGACCAAATAACCAACTTTCTGACCACCTCCAACCCTTCTAGCACCTTATATATATATATATATATATATATATATATATATATATATATTTTAATATATATATATATATATATATATATATATTTTTTTTTAATATATATATATATATATTTTTAATATATATATATATATATATATATATATATATATATATATCATTTTTTGGCTAGCCCCCCATATCCTTTCCCCCTCCAAAATCTAGCGCGTGTTCCATCCTATTTTTTGTTCGCACTTTCCGTATACCCGACCAAATAACCAACTTTCTGACCACCTCCAACCCTTCTAGTACCTTCATCTCGACCTTAAGACACCTCCCTAACACTCTAGCACCTTTCCGAGGAGCCACGAAGTCCTGTTTGGTCGGTACAAGGCTTGGAAGGCACCCGAAGTCGTCCGAACTTGTGCTGAATTCGTAACAACAGGTATGCTAACTTGTACACGAGGTTTCATATACTTCTCGATGTCCATTTCTTGTTAAACCGAAACGAATTTAAGCCCTACTTGTCTATTTTTATCTCTAATTGGCCACCCGCGTAGTTTTGTACGATTTGTCCGGGGCGTCCGTTTTGCTACAGGTGTCCACACTGAACTAATTCTTTTGTGGGCGAGTTTTCGGCGGCTTGCCGAGCATTTTGACCTTTCAAATATATTTGGTAATTCTCTAGACATCCAAATCTTTCTATTGCATATACTTTTGTGCCATTTGGTTGAGGTTTTATATTTTTTTAAAAAAATTCGTGTTCGTCGTATTGTTGTCGGATCACTGAGAAACCTAAGATCTACATGTCTTTTTGGACTCGGATCTTAATAGAAATTTTGTAAATTAAATGTTGTGTATATTATTATGAAATCCGTATTCAATTATAGTTTACAAAAGAAATCATATTTATTGTTTGTTTAAAATTATTTGTTTCGGGTTACGGTAGAACTAGGTTTGAGCACCCTTGATACAAAATTCTAGAAAATTTTAGAATTTATCAAAAATGAATTTAATTTAGATTTATTAATTTAAAATATGATTTCTAAAAATATTTTCATGATTGTTTCACCATAAATCTTAACGGAAAAAATAGGTGTCAATATACTAGCTTTTCGGGTAAGTTTCTAACATTGAATAGCTAAAATTTAGGAGTTGATTTGACAATTGAATATGAGCTTATTTTCTGAGAAATAATTAGTATTAATTAGTTTTTTAAAATGTTATTTAATGTATCTAAGTCATAATGGAAGTTTGATTATATTTCGGACAAGTTTCGAGTAGACTAGCTGACATAGAGTCAACTAGCCATGAATTTTTTCTTAGAATTCCAAATCTGGAATTCAGAGGTAATTACATATAAATTATATTAAAATTATCATTTTTATGATTTTAGATTATTTAAATGCATGTTCTTGAAGTAGAGACTTAACCTTGAATTTTGGAAGTCAAAACTATAAAATTTGGTCTAGAAATCCGATAAGCATGTAGAGTTGTCAATTAGGAAACAATGTGTCCCATGTGTAACTAGAATGCTAAAGCAATTTGTTTATTGTATGTGGATTCTTGGTATGTTTGGTATTGCGAAATCAGTGGGGACTTGGACGACAGGCAATATACCTTGCCCAGTATACAGTATATTTTACATGCATGCTTTCCATTATTTTTGTCATACATGTTTCTTTTTCTAGTGTGTACTTGTCGTTTTGACATGCTATATTTTTATATTTTTACCATATTACCTGCACATCATTTACTTTCATGTATTTTCATATTGTTGTGCCAGTGCCTTGTTACGTACCATGACTTGTTTTCAACTCTCAATCGTTAGTACGCATCGTGCTACGATAGAGACTTTATATATGACTTGCTCCATAGTTTCTTGATGATATAATTAGTACTTGGCTATTGACCAATCTCGGTCGTTAGTGCGCACCGTACCATGATAAAGACTTATATAGACAGTTAGCACGCACCGTATTGTTTTCTATATTACCGTTAGGTCGTACCGTACTGCGATTTTATCCACTATTTTCTTGTAGCCACGTTTAGTAGCACTACTGTTATTCCTATGTCCTCACTTGCTCTTTACTTCGTATTATTTTATCTTTCCAATGCATGTTTATTTATTGTTATTTAGTGGCATATATATCATGTATCTTGCTATGTCCTATGAGGACTTGGTGATCTCTCCAATTTTTTCTAAGCTGCTAGAATATAAGGGTAGTTGGTGATTGCATCTTCAAGATTTCAAGTATATATTGGTTGAAATCTTTATTATAATCCTTCTGCGTTATACTTATTTTCCATGAATTTATTCTACTGATATAGTCTAGTTTTGTAAGCTTTATTTTTCTTCAGGAGCTTGTTCAAGAAAATTGCACTAGAGTCTGGTCCATTTTATTGCATAATGTCTATTCTTGTTACTTGCAAGATTTGGTATTTAATGCATGACCAACATTAGTATACTTGGATTATACAAGAGTTTATCTTCAGTGGATTGTGATATATATAAATGTTATAAATATGAAGCTTATTTTACGCAGCTTATACGTATTCGAGCTGGGCCGGAGTCCACTTGATACGTAGCTGGCATGTATACGCATTTCTAAACCTACCTATTTTGGGACTGGAGCGTTACAAGACGATATGCTCTGACCTGCATGGGCCACCACAAAAATATGTAATGCCCCAGTCCCAAAATATGTAGGACCAAGATACGTAAACATGCCAGCTACGTATTAATTGGACTCCAGCCTAGCTCGAATATGTATAAGTTGTACAATAATGACCAACTATCTACATAACTCAATAATATTTCTAAGTCTCAATCTACCGTAATATAGGATACACGAATTGGCAACGTATATCATGGGGTACACCATATACTACACTTGTTCGAATAGACTCGAAAAAAGTAATATGAGTCTATAAATACTAGTCTGACAAGCAGAATGCAAGTAATGGCAAGGTATACTTGCCTGAATCTTCCTGATGAGTGAAAAAAATCCTGCTTCGACAATTCCAGTCATATCGTCATAATTATACTACATTTACAGCTTATGTATATTTATTATACAGCTGGCATGTCTACGTACCTAGTCCTACATATTTTGGGAGTGGGGCGTTACATTGCGTGTATACTTCTGTTTCAAGTACTGGCCTGAGCTTGCCTTTCTTGATTTGTCGACCTCTTTTGTACGCGGTGGAGCATACCCTGTGAAGGAAAGCCGAGTCTAGGAGTTCTATGAAATCTGCGTGTGAAATTAGGAAAGATTTATGGCCACATTCTTCACAAGAACCGTACTCCGCATGCAGATTCTAATTTTGGTGGGAGTTGCCTTGGACCTTACCATTTGTATTTTGATTGTTTTGCATTACACTAGATATGCATTGGCTTGATCTTTTAGTTGAAGACCACTTCTTTGGCATCGGTACGATTTCTTTTGTCGAAGTGGAATCGACTCGCACTAAGTCTCTTGGTGCAAGAGTTCTTTGATTTCTTCCCCTTAACAGGCACACTGGCACAGGTGAGGATAGTGTCTACGCTATAGATTGGAAGCGTGAAAGTGGAACCGGTGGATCATCTTTGTTGAAGGAACTCATCGTATTCTTTCCTCTGCAATTGATGTCGAGGTTAGAGATGTGAGACTTGGGTCTCCATGCCATGTGATCCTTCCTCGGTTGGATTACCGGTGAGGAGCTAGAGCGTCCTCGAGAGAGCATTTCTTCATAACCTTGCTAGTCGAACTCGACGACCAACTTCTTGTGCGAGGTTTCAATCAATGCAGTGTTAGGTTGACCCACCACCTTCTCGTTACAAGAGAAGGTTTTTCCCAGCAGAGTCGTCATCTTGTTTTCGGTCGATTAAAAAAAAGCATTTTATGGTAACGTCTATTGAAAAAATGGTAGAGTACAAAAGAATTAAGGAATTCTAAGCAAAAAAAAGTTTTAGAGAGGGGTAGCTGTTTTCGGGTACGTCTCCTATACTCGTAAGTCAAACACACATACACGAACATCGATGATAACACCAATGGCATCCAAGTCATACTTGGACGCACTCACTATGAATAATACTATCAACACCATCATAATATCATAAATTTAAACTGTACAAGAATGGCAAGGTATCTTGCCTAAAACTTCGGAAACAAAGTGAATCACGGTCCGACTCCAACTGTAGTCGAATGATCACGAACTCCTAAAAAATAAATAAACTAAAATAAATATTAATTCTAAGATAACATATCTACCATAAATATACATACTATTTATAGACTCTATTACATATACTAGCTAACTAGTTTACAAATACATATATACACCTGCCCTCTACATGAAGTTTGATGCCAACATAAAAATAATACTTCAGTGTTCGAGGGGTTGTCCTGCGAATATGGATCTACAAATATGCATAAAATCTAACGAGATCAAAATATAACGTATTGATATGGTAGAGGGATGTGTAAGGATCGTTCAAATATGATTATTTACTGCCATGGCGCATCACAAGGCAGTGCAAACAACGATGAACGAAAACTGGTTCAACATGGACCAACTTTCGTAATACGCTTGTCTCGGACAAACTGTTGATATCCACGTGATGTGGCATTTGGAGATGATAGAATACACATAGAGGTACACGTTAAAGTTAGTTTGGTGGTGGTTTTATCGATAAAAAGTGGAGAAATAAGGGTTAGAATCAGCAAACCTGTTGTTTGAATTTTTGGAGTAGACTAAAATTAATACTAAAGTTAGGCCTTGTACCGACGAAACAGCTTGTCGTGGTGACTGGGACCTTTGTAGGGTCAAAGAGGGACATATTAGGGTCATAGTAGAGGTAGTGGCTCGATAGAAAAAGGTTGGGAAGGTACGGTTTTGCTACTATGTGTAGCATGTGGTCGGCGGTTGCTAGGTTGAATAATGTTTCGATTTTTTGGGTTTATAGGGGGTGGTCATCCCTATTATGAAGAGAAAATATAGGGAAGGAAGGGGAGAGGGTTATGGGCTGTTTAAATAATGATTTGACAAGCTTTTGGTAGATTTAGGTGTATCCATTTGAAGGAGATTTAAGTAGTTTCCAAATTTGGCACATACCTTTCCATATTCAATTCCCCTTTGATTCTCTTGTGTTTGGCTGCAATTAATGGGATAAATACTACTTAAGGTTGCTCAAACTTGGCTTAGACAACCTAGGTTAGTCTTGCCACATCTTGTTGGGTTGGTATCAAGTCGGTTTGGGCTAGTTGGGTACCGAAAGACTAATAAATTGGTCTTTTATGACTTTTGCGTTTAAGTAGTACATGGAAACTCAATTTAGTGGGACACAAGTGGCATATGTGTAGTAGGCTCAGAGTAGATCAAACCCATATATTGGGTTGTAATGTTTGACTCAAATTTGGGCCTCCAATTTTAGTTGGAACAGACAACGATAATAAGGTAGGTGATAGAATTGGTCTTTTTGACCTAAAAGTTGAACAATAAAAATAGGGTAAAAGAAGACATGTTTGAGTGGGACACAATAGATATAAATGAAGATGACATGTCTAGGTCATGCATATGAAATTTGTTTAGTGAAACAGACTTATGTTGTGCTCTTAAAATCCAAGCTACGGAAAAGGGTACTAAATGATCAAAATTGAAAGTAGATATTATTTAATAATAAATAATCCTATTAATATCAAAAAAATCCCTAAAATTCAGAGGGCTTATAGGTTGAGTTGTTGTTATTGATGTGTTGGTGGCATTTGCCCCAGTCATCGCCACCAAGTGCTTTAAGACCGAGGAGCGGGATATTACTCACGTTCTTCTTGGCAAGATCAGCGTTCGAAATGAATGTGAACCATTGATCATACTGGGTACACCCATTGATCATACTGTGTTGTACCCATGCAAAATTTTACTATGGGTAAACAATTATATCTACATGTGTCCATGAGTACTGATTTCAGAATGACATGAGGTAGCTATAAGGCCAACTGTCTAAAATGTTCTATGAAGTTTTGCATAGGCGCTCTCTCCTTTTGATGTGTATCAATAAGGGTTGATATAGTCATATCCATTCCTCCTTTGTAAAAGCAAGATAGGAATTTCCCCTAAAGACCATCAAATGATGTGATACATTGTCCGAGAGACTGCAAAACCATTCATAAGCGATATCGACTAAAGCACCGATAAATATCTTGGTGAGCAACACATCATCTTATAGTAGGTGCACTATTTGGGAGTCGAAGTAGTTCATGAATTGACGGGGCGACTTCTTTTCTTCGAATGAAATATGGGACTGTGGCTTTGATTTTGGTGGGAAGATAACCTTGTTCCACTCGGGAGGATAAGATTTCTTATTCCAAGTTTTTGAACTTTCCTTCAACGGTTCATGGCACCAAAGTAGGCATTGAGGGCATGGATGGCTTCAGAATCGACCGTATGTGCAGGCACGGTTGGTTGCGTAACCGTTGGTATAGGTGCGGTTGGTGTTCTTTGTGTCTGTCCACCCCTAGGGTCCATTGTAGGGACCAATCGATCCTTCCCCCTTAGTTAAGGCTTGCTTCCTATGATTGCACTGTACGGAGGTAGCGGCGTTCTGTCCGATAAAAATTTATTATATACTTCACATCATCGTATGGATGTCTTTGTGGATAGATCTGCATCTGGCTCATCACCGATTGTATAGGTGCTAACTTCTCTGTTGTGAATCGAAGGAGTAGTTGGCAGGATTGTGTAGTTGGATTCTACGTTGTTTGCTCTAAAATCGTGGGGACACTTCCCCAGATAAGTCTGCTCCAAATTTTGAAAAGCTTTCCGTTGGTGGTTCATCATTTTGAAGGAAGACCCTACTCCAGAAATGAGTATTTAGATATATTCCTTCATGTCGGTTGAATCTTTGTTGACTTCTTTGTCTATCATTCGAAGACGTGCCTCATCTTGAACTCGCTTGGTTAGAGGAAAATCCAGATGCCATATAAATAGAGGCAATGGGCGGGTCCTAATTGTCCAGATCTTGACCTCATTTTTTAGAGCATTGTCCCATAGCCGAAGTAGGGCACAACCGGTCAAACACTGACCACCTTGGAGAAGATTCAACCGTGTTGGTCAACAGAAATTTGTCACCACCACTTTTCTGGATTAGGGGTACTTTAGTAATTGTATGATAATTTGAATTTTTATTATTTTATTATTAAATTGATTGGTGTTTAGTCCTTGATTAGTATTTTTGGTAGTAGCAGATGGTTTAACCATAGATAACCTTGATTAGAAGACTAACCATGTGATTAGAATCCTATTTAGCTAATTAGATTTCAATTTAGAGCATTAGTCCTTTTTAGGAAACAAATTAAATCATTTTAGGCTATTTTAGCTTGTGGCTTTTTGGCCGTTTTGCTAATGGGCTTTATATGGATTTTAATTGCATGATGGCTTTTTGGCCTTTTTGCTAATGTGCTTTATATGGATTTTAATTTCATGATGGCCCACACAAAACCCTAATCCATCCTGGCCGGCCAAACAGCAGCCCCCCCTCTTTATGTGTAAAACTTTGTAGCTGTCAAGTTTTTAAAACCCTAGAAATTGCCCTTCTCTTCCAAAAGTCTATTTTCCTCAATTCTCATCCAAATTTATCCAAACGAAGTGCGTTGTGATCCTTGGAATGAGAGGAACTTGCTGGAGACATGCTAGCAAGGAATCGGAGGCATTGAACCGGAGGAAATCGGCGTCGACGCGTTTGGAGCATTGTTTCATTAAGATATTGACTCTCAATAGGTAAACCCCTCTAAACACCTATAAATTATAATTTTTCTTCGTAGATGCATCCATCTAGGTACCTCGGACCTGTACATATAGTTTGGTAGGATTTTGTATCCGTTTGATAGGTGTATCGGACACGTGTCGGTGTATTGGAACACGTGTTCGACGAAATGCCTGTTAGAATCGAAAGTTCATATTTTTTGATTCTGTTTTCACAAATTTGTTTTTGTGTATATTTGAAACAACTTTCGTGAAGATGGATCTCGATTTGACACATTTTTGGTGTCCAAATCCGACACGGGGACGTAGCACGAGATCCCGTGCACAACCTGTGCACTGTCCTGCAGTCTGAGTGTCATAACTCGATGGATACGACACGGTTTGCAATAGAAGTCGTATCATCTCTGCAAAATGTGGTATTGATTCAATACAAGAGTCATACTTCTTAGTACCGTCTCCAAATAAAGATGAAAAGCCTATATTCTTCAACAAAAGAGAGGAATCAAAAATCATGCTCTATAATGATAATAGAGATGATACAGGAAGGCTACAATTACGTCGCTATAGTCCACAATCTAAAGCAATCATCCGTAAAATAGACTATAATTTCAGAATAGGCCTCAATAATGGTAAAGGGAGGCGAACTCCTCTTCGTATTGCTGTTCCAAAAGGAAAATCACAACAATACCACAGTAAAACAAAATGGGGACTAGGTTATGCTTCACCACTTCCAACTCTGGAACCTTCAGAATCTGATGAAGAAGAACGATCTAACTCTTCTGATTCTATCTCATGGTATTTTGATACCAGCATTGGTCATGTTCATAGGGTGATAGTATCTTCTAACATAGTGTCTGCCGAATTTTTGGAAGATGACAAAGATGACATTGAAGAAGCTCCTGAAATGGACCCTTGGGCACAAAGGATGGACAATCAGTGGGAACTTTATTTTGAACAACGAGAGCCACCTACTGAGGATCAACTAGTCCAAATCGATATTGGAAAGAAGGGCATATCATGACCAATCTTCACTAGCAAAAATCTATCAGAGGATGATAAACAAGAATTAATCCACCTTATTCATGAATATATTGATGTCTTCGCCTGGAGTTATGAAGATATGTCGGGATTAGATCCTCAAATTGATATTTTATCGAATGCCAAGCCGGTCAAACAACAACAATGGCGATTCAAGCCTGAAATGATGGATGCAATTGATGATGAAGTCAAAAAGCTTATAGCTTACGGTTTTATCAGAGAAGAACATCATCCTGACTGGGTAGCCAACGTTGTTTCAGTCTTGAAAAAAATGGAAAGGTTCGTGTTTGTATAGACTTTCGGGATCTCAATGATGCTTGTCCTAAAGACGAATTTCCTCTCCCAGTTACTGACGTCATGATCGACAATACATGTGGATTCGAACGAATTTCTTTCATGGATGGGTTTTCTGGATATAATCAAATCCGGATGAATCCTGAAGATGAAAAACACACTTCATTTCGAACTCCTCGTGGAGTATACTGTTATACAGTCATGCCGTTTGGTCTTAAGAATATAGGTACAACTTACCAACGGGCTATGAGAACTATCTTTCGAGACCATCTGCGAAAGACTGTCGAATGCTATGTTGACGATATTGCTGTCAAAAGTCGTCTAAAGGAAGATCACATTCAAGATTTAAGAACTATCTTTAATCTAATGCGCCAGCATCAACTCAAAATGAACCCCACCAAGTCATTCTTGGGTGTCTCTAGTGGCAAATTTTTCGGTTTCGTCATTACCTCTAAGGGTATACACGTTGATCCCGAGAAGATCAAAGTCATTCAAGAGATGCGTCCTCCACGCAACCTAAAAGAGCTACGAGGATTCCAAGGTTGACTTGCGTACATCAGGCGGTTCATTTCGAATTTATCTGGATGTTGCAAACCATTTACTCAGTTAATGAAGAAAGGTGTATCTTTCGTTTGGACGGAAGAATGTCAATGAGCATTTGATGACATAAAGCAGTATTTAAAGAGTCCACCGGTTCTTATACCACCGATCTCAGGAATACCCTTCTTAATGTATGTCTTGGCAATGGACCATTCATTGGGAGCTTTGCTGGCTCAGAAGAACAAGGAAGGTCATGAACAAGCCATCTACTACCTTAGTCAAACGATGATTGGAGCTGAACATCGTTATAGTCCGGTGGAGAAAGAATGTTTAGTCTTAATGTTTGTCGTTCAGAAGACAAGACATTACATCATAGGCCAAACTATTCATGTCATATCCCGGGTCAATCCTCTTCGAGTCTTAATAAAGAAGCCAAGTACACTCAATTCTAGGCTTGCCACATGGGCCATATTATTAGCACAATATGATATGGTTTATGTTCCTCAAAAGTCTGTGAAAGGCCAAGCACTTGCTGACTTCTTAGCAGCTCATCCTGTCCCTGAAACATCTAAACTCTATGATGAGATTTCGGACGAAACATTGGAATCAAATATGATCTTAGAAGAATTTCCTACCTGGAGGTTGTTCTTTGATGGAGCTTCTAGAATTGGACCAGGAGGTACCCTTGTTGCTGGAGTGGGAATTGTTCCCGTTTCACCCGATAGATTAGCTATTCAAAGGGATTATTCTTTAGACGAGTCGTGCTCTAACAATGTGGCAGAATACAATGCCTTGCTCATTGGACTCCAATTGGCCAAACAACTGGATATTGAATATCTCGAAGTATATGACGATTCTAAGCTGAATGTTAATCAGGTTAGAGGCATATATAAAGTCCAACATCAAGATTTGGTACCATACCATGAAACAGCAACCAGGATAGCTTTTTCGTTCAAAGGGTTCTTCATCGAACATGTACGTTGCGCATGCAATACAGAAGCTGATGCCTTAGCTAACCTAGCTACAGTATTGGCAGTTCCAGTCAAACGACAACAAATGATTGTTATCTCTAATAGAGAACTGTTTTGTGTTGAAAACAACCACAACATTGAATTCAGTAATCCAACTGAAGTCAATGTCGTTAGCGAGGACTGGAGAGCACCTTTCATTGATTTTACAGTATATGACATTTTGCCAGAAGATCCTAAAGAAGCTACAAGCATCAGTCACCGATCGCTTCAATTCTACTATAATCATACTACTAAAACTCTCTATCGAAGAACATTTGATGGGTTACTTTTGAGATGTCTCGCTGGTAATGAAGCAAAGCAGATATTACGCGAAGCTCATGATGGTGTTTGTGGAGCACATCAGCCTGGTCCTAAACTACAGGATCGTATTCGACGTATGGGCAACTACTGGCCCTCTATGGTATCAGATGCTATTGACTATGCAAGGAAATATCGTGCATGTCAAATTCATGCAGATTTTATTCACCAAACGTCAGAATTTCTTCATCCGACTGCTACTTCATGGCCTTTTAAGGCTTGGGGCATGGATATAATTGGCCCTATCAATCCTTCTTCATCTAAAGGACATCTGTTCGTCTTGGCTATAACTGATTATTTCTCCAAGTGGGCAGAAGCTATACCTTTGGTTGAAGTAAAAATGAGTAGTGTCATCAACTTCATCAAACATCATGTGATATACAGATTTGGTGTCCCTCGCCGAATCATCCATGATAATGGGCCACAATTTATAGCCAAAAGTCAGAATCCTAACAGTCATCCCAAATTGTGCATGACAAATCGTAACTGGTCACAACAGACTGTGCGAGACTGGCGCAACTTGACTCAGTCAAAACTTTTATAAATTCAAAGTATTTCAAAACTTTGAAATGTTTTTAAGTTTTGAAAACTTTGAAGAGGGTCTTGTAGGGCCTAAAAATTATGTTGCATCATGTATCTACTACTCAGTGATCAAGTTGCGATCCAAAAATCAAGCTGCGCCACTGATATGAAGCTCAAAGATCAAACTGCACTACTGATCAGGTTGCGCCATATATCAGACTGCGCCCAGTCATATTGTGCCAAAATCTACGTGGCGTCTGACATTTAATGGCCATCATTACCTGACAGCACTGACGACTGACAACACAGTGAACGAGGAAAATTTCTTCGAATCCCTCGAATTGTGCCGCTCGAAGAGATTGGACTGACAGCTGTCCTGCACATATGATGAGTTGTGCCTAGGCGCAATCCAGACAAGTTTCTTAGTTGCGCCTAGGCGCAATCTGAATGACTTCTTCTCAAAAGCTGCCACATGTCTAGGCGCAGTCCAATGAGGCACAATTCAACTTGTTGACTGAAGCTCGCCACATGCTAAAACAGTTATTTCCTGAACTCTATAAATAGAGTTTCCAATCATTGTTAAAACGCATAGAGAGAGATCAAGAACTCTTATAAAAATTGCTGCTACATTCTCCAGAGGCTCTAGTCTTCAAGTTCACATAGTCCAAGGGATAAAGTGATCGTCTTCTGATCAGATTCCTACAGTTGTACTTCCCCAAAATTCAAATTGTACTCTTTTTCAAAAGTTTGTAATAGAACAACTTTTTGTTTTTGCACTGAACTCGGTGCCGACCAAGCCTCGACTGCTGTGATCTTCTTTGGCTCTACTAAGATCCCATCTCCAGTCACCACATGACCCAAGAAGTCAACTCTGTCCAGAAAGAACTCACACTTCGAAAGCTTGCCATACAGCCTCTCTCTCCTGAGTGTCTCCAGAACCACTCTCAAGTGCTCCTCATGCTCATTCTCAGTCTTCGAATACACCAGAATATCATCGATGAACACCACCACGAACTTGTCCAAATACTGGTGGAATACCTTATTCATCAAGTTTATAAACATTGTCGGTGCATTGGTCATCCCAAACGGCATCACCAAGAACTCAAACTGCCTATACCGCGTCCTGAAAGCGGTCTTCGAAATATCCTTCCTCTTCACCTTCACTTGATGATAACCTGACTTCAGATCAATCTTGGAGAAAACTCAAGCTCCGCTCAACTGATCAAAGAAATCATCGATCCGCGGCAGTGGGTATCTGTTTCTGATCGTCAGGTTGTTGAGTGCCCTGTAGTCAATACACATCCGTACTGACCCATCCTTCTTGGGTACAAAGAGTACCGGTGCACCCTAAGGTGAAGAACTCGATCGGATGAAACCCTTGTCCTGCAGCTCATCCACCTGCTTCTTCAATTCCACCAACTTACTGTTGTTCACTCGATAGACATGCTGAAAAATTGGTTCCGTACTGGAAACCAAGTCTATCGAGAACTCAATATCCCTGTCTGGTGGAAGTCCTGGTAACTCCTCCGGAAAGACGTCCATGAACTCTGCAATCAAAGGATGTGGAGCCACCTGCTCCTCAACTGAAGCCCCGCAGAAAAGTTTGCTGTCCTGCTCCGCCTGCCGTCGGGTGTACTCGAACTTTGGCTCTCCTGGCGCTCCAAACATAACTCTACCTCCTCGGCAATCTATAATGGTGTGATGCCTGCTCAACCAATCCATACCTAATACGATATCGTAGTTCGGTAGTTGCATGACGAGCAGACTCACCTCCAACTTTCGGCCTCCCAAAATAATACTCCGCCCTCTACAAACATCACTCACGAGGATAACACCACCCCCGGTCGTGATCTTGTAGGTCCTAGGCAATGGTTCAGATACAAGGCAGTGTCTAATATCAAATGATACCGACACAAAACTATAGAAAGCCCCGAAATCAAATAGAGCGAAAGATAGAATGGAGTCGAGAAGAACCGAACCGGCAATCAACTCCCCAATAGCCTCTGTATCCTCGGGCGCCATGGCGAAAGCTCGCCCCTGCTGACCTTCCCGAGCCTGCTGCTGATGCTGGATGAACCTCTGCTGCTGAGTCTGCAGTGGTCCTTTCTGCTGGCCTGCTGGAGCCTTGGCTCCTCCACCTCCTCCTGGTGCTGGACGCATCGATGCTACTGGACAGTCTCTCATCTAATAGTCCGATGATCCACACATCAGGCATTTCCCAAGCCTTTTCCTGCAGTCGTTCCACCCGTGCCCGAGCTTCTTGCAGAAGGTACAACTGATGGCCTGTTGTCTCGGTGCCTGCTGTTGCACTATCGGCTGCAGATGCTGTACCTGCTGGAAAGGTGCCCGGCCCTGCTGCTGATGCACCTGCCTCTACGGCTGCTGGAACTGTTGTGGCTGCTGGTGCTAAAAATGAGGCCTCTTGGCCTGACCCCCGCTGCTGCTGGCTCCCTGGAAGTCCCGACCTCTCTTCAGCTTTAACCCCAGGTCGTCCTCCACTGCCATAGCTCCAGTGAAGATCTTCGTGAAGGTAGCATTCCGGTCAATCTTAGTCAGTGACCGAACCTCCCTGATCAACCTTCGATGGAACCTCCTCGCCTTCGTCTTCTCCGTTAGATCATCAATAAATCGGGCCAACCGCAAAACTCTCCGGCGTACTCAGCAACTGTCTGATTCCCCTAAACCAGACTCTCGAACTGCGCCTCAATGCCTCCTAGTGCCACATCTGGGAAGAACTGTTCCTTAAACAGCTCCTTAAACTGCTCCTAAGTCTGACCCTCTACTCCCACTCTGGGATCTATCTGGTACCAAGTACGGGCTAAGTCCTGCATCTGACTGCCCGCCGCCTCGATATAAAGTCGGGCTGGTATCTCCGCCAGCCGAAAAATCTCCTCAATATGCTCAATCCAATCATCTATATAGTAAATGACCTCGGTGCCCAGGAAATCTCTAGGATGCATCTTCTGTAAGTCCTGAATATCCTTCTCCCTCCTGCGAGGATGCTGCTGCTCCCCCCGAGCAGATACCATCTCCACAGTCATACAGACCAGCAGATGTGCCTCGTCAATCCCCTGACGGAAGTCGGCAGTCAGACGCTGCTACTGCTGATGATGAGACTCCAAAATCCTCTCCATAAAGGAGAACAGATGAGCAGCATCTACCATCCCCGCAGGTGGAAGCTGCTGCGGCGAAAGGATCTCAGGAATCACCGGGCTCTGCCTCCTAACTGCTGGAGGTGCTCCTCCAAAAGCAGCTGAAATGCCCACTCCTGAGGGCTGTACTGGTGCTGCGGTACCGAGAACTGGCTGCTGAGGACAAGAGGTGGCAGACCCCTCTGCAGCGTCCCCCGGTCTGGGATGATGCGATCTCGTCTCAACCATCCGGGAGACACGGATCAAACAAGATACAATTTCTGAGAATGAGTCAAAATATCAAAGGAGGACAGTTTATATTCAAAGGAAGAAAATAAGCAACAAAATGTAGATATACGAAATTTGATAAGGAGTTTTTCCTAGTGTGATTGAGTACCTTCAAATATCCTAATCCTACTGCAGGTTGTAGTGAGACTAGTTCGAATACCACTACATGAAACTAGACCTGCATGGGCCACCACTAAAAACGTGTCACGACCCGCACCCTAGAGTAAGGGCACGAAAAGTGGGTACGTCCAGCCTACGTCGTAGTGTCGGCGGTAGAACGTTGTCCTAGGTCAATCATCTAACAATATAAGGTACCCGTATATTATATACACTCCGAATGGAGGTGACATAGCAAAATACAGTCTCAATCACATCTAAGGCAGAAAACGATAAGATTGATAGATAGATAGATATGAAATGAAATGAATCCATAGAGATACAACCAGATAGAAGTCTAAGTGTCTAAGATATCACAAATCCATATAACATCTCAAATCTCAAATACAGTAATCCATAGAGTAAATACAATGAAAAGACATCCTTGACTAAAGGTGTGTCATCCACTGCTATGGGGTCCTGCTGCTGGTCCAGGTCACAGCAGTCCTCTAGGGTAGTCCCGTAATATATGGTACAAAGTATAGTGCCCCGTCCCTATATCGTGCCCCGTACTCTGTCCATTGGGTGCGCGAGAAAGGAACACTGTCGCTATCGATTCGGTCGGGACCGATAGGTCGGGATCGACCGAGTCGATCGAACGGGAACGGTTGAATTAAGATCCATTCCTCGTTATGGAATGTCTTCTTCGGAACCAAGTCCCATATTCAGTGAGTTGCGCCTCGAGGATTGACTCTGCAGCTGAGTCGGGAGAGACCTCCCGTTGCTCTACTTTTCACGCCGCTTGCGTTGGTTTTGGCTTTGTTTTTTGAATGCGCTTTCATGAATGTTTTCGATGGTTTTCATGGCTTGTATTTCGAAGTTGCATTTCCTATCGAACTCCTTGAATAATGCAGTGTTCTAATCGGTTGCTTGTGCGATTTCAGGTAATCACGTAGGCGACGTCTAGCGCGACCAACAAGCTCTCTTACCGAAGTAAACTCAAGGTGAGTGGCTGACCCTTCTCTTCTTGACCCCCTTCTCAGGTGAATCGGTAGTGTTGTTGCAGATGAAAGAATGAATGCAAGGGCACGAACACGATAAAAATGAACAAGTTTCAAAGAGAATGTAGGCTATATCTTCATAACTAAAAAGAATTATCTTTGCACGGTCATTGGACAACTCGTGCACGAGGAACGGCTTCCTCGAGCGATACCCCGAGACACGGGATCGTTTCGGCCTCGGAGGAAGCAGAAGATAGCTGTGCTCGACGAAAGCAAAAAATATGGTTAGTCGGGAGAACTTGCAGCGGGGGCTCGCTACCCGCGCTGAAAGGGTCGCCGTCTAACCCAGCTATAGTCCAAAATGGCTTGTGGTGCCAGTGACCCTCACGAACACAAATTGCATACGAATATGATAACAACTGACAGGGAAGAACATGGTAAGTCTCAAAGGCGCGGCACGGTCCGCCGGGGGTAAATTTCGACGTAAATTATATTATGCTTGTCATTGCTCGTTGAAATTTATTAGGATGGTTAGAAACATTCATGAATTAAGTCATATAAACTCTTCAACCAAATGAGAGCTTGGAACTTAAATAGCCACGCACCAGTACAAAGTGTAATGTACTGATCCTCGCTCTCCACGCAGGTACCCCGAACTACGAAGGGCGTGCCACTTGAAAGCTCAAGGCGAAGTGAACCCTTTTGAAGCCTCGTCCATGTGTAAAGGCTTGTTCCTGGATTCCTTTTGAAGAAGACCCGCACTCAGTCCAAAAGAAGATGACAACTCGACTCGCCTCGATAGCAGGTGGAAATGTGTAATGGTTTTTGCTTGTAAAAAGGGATATAATGTATGGAACGACTATCTCATCGGCGTTCATTTTGTAAGTCGAGTCATGTTGTAGCCCGCGCGGCAATGATTGTAAAGGAGTCTATGTAAAGTTTTATTATCATCAATGGAAAAGTCTATTTCTATTTCAAATGTGTCATTCAATTTCTCTGCGTACTCTAAATTGATGTTGTGTTTCGGATAACCTTATGACTATGCCTTGTGTGATCGCAACTTAGGTTCGCACGGTATCACGCCCGGGGGACGACTATCGATTCTACGGAATCGGGGCGTGACATAATTGTATCAGAGCACGGCTTTACATCCTTTGGCCTCACGTCTAGAGTTCCAAACCTTTGACCTCGCATCGATGAGATAAGTTGTTCCATACAATGAGTCCGTAATAATTTGTGACTGGTGCGTTTGCCTTCGTATCGCAGAAGTGACGGAACCCACGGCCGAGCAAGAACAGAGCACTTCAAGCGGCTCTAGC
The DNA here is from genome assembly GCA_029216955.1 of Iris pallida. NCBI lineage: Eukaryota > Viridiplantae > Streptophyta > Magnoliopsida > Asparagales > Iridaceae > Iris > Iris pallida. The sequence goes on from JANAVB010026799.1 coordinate 17,386,290, forward strand.
AGTTCGCATCGTCCGCGGGCCGGACCTTCTAACGATACCATTGAAAGGATGCTGCGCATGATGGAGGCGCAGCGAAACCAGTCCGAGAACCGACATCAACAAGTAGAGGAATGACAGGCCCAGTTCGAAGCTCGCTTTGACGCACATGCCAAACTTCAACAAAAGCAGTTAGATACCCTGCAGCAGATCGTCCAGACAATGGCGGCCAACGAAAATTGTGCGACCGCACCTACCGTCACCGCACCTGCTGCCACCATACCAACGATCCAACCCATTGAAGTCGATATGGAGGAGCCCGAGCGTCAACCAGCGGCATCGAAAAAGTACAACTTTGAAGTGTCGGAATTCAAGAAGGCGTGCCGCACTTCCTTCAGCGGTACCGACGGCCCTTCTATGGCGATCGACTGGTTGGAAGAGCTGGAAGATCACTTTGAGCTTCTTGGCATTGAAGAATCGAAGTAAGTCGCCTGCGCACAACTTCAGCTACGGTTGAACGCACACGACTGGTGGGCTGTGCGCAAGCGAGCGATCCGACCGGACAACACCACCGCACCGATCTCTTGGGCCACGTTCCGTAAAGCTTTCGAACTCCAGTACCTTCCGTCAGCCGTTCTTCAAGCGAAGGAGAATGAATTCATGCAGTTGAAGCAAGGGAGCAGGACAGTGGAACAGTACGCCGCAGAATTCAACAAGTTGTCTAAGTTTGCTGGCCAGTTTCTGCCTACTGAAGAGTGTCGTGTGCGACGGTTCGAAGTGGGTCTGCGACACTCTATCGGTGCGCATGTCGGGGTCCCAGAGTACAAGACCGTGGGCGAGGCTCTGAATCACGCCCTCCGCCTTGAGAACCTGCATCCTTCCGGTGCTGACGACGTTGTGCGCCACTCCAATCACAAACGTCCTAGCTATACGGGAGGCAACAATCACACAGCAAAGCGTCCGAACAACGGGGGCTACCAAGGACAAAGCACTAGATCTCGTTGTACAAAATGTAATTACGTCGGACATGATGCCAGCGAGTGCCGTACCCTGAACATTGACTGTCACTCTTGCGAGAAAAAGGGACACTATGCTAAAGATTGTCGTTCCCGACCGCAACGACAAGATGCGCTGCCACATTCAAATCATCAAAATCGAGTCCCAGTTCCTCGACCTCCTCCGCCCACTCAACCTGCACCACAAAATAGGCAAGATCGTCGCCCCAACACTCAGGGCCGCGTCTACGCCATGACTCGAGACGAAGCGCTGGCCTCCGATACAGTAGTGTTAGGTATACTAAAATTCAATAATGTGCCTGCTCGTGTGTTATTTGATTCAGGCACTTCACATAGTTTTATATCGGCGGACTTTGCCGTCGAGCATAAATTTCCTGTAATATCATTAGATCTCGACCTTAGCGTAAGCACGCCTTCGGGCACACCAATTCTCACAAACATAGCTTGTGCCGACGGGATTATCTGTATCGGCGGTCAAAAGATCGGTCTAGATGTGATAGTTCTAGATATGAAGGACTTTGACATCATTCTGGGAATGGATTGGCTCGGGCCGTGCAACGCAACCATAAACTACGCAGGAAAGAAGGTCACATTTCGCATGCCTGGAGTGCCTGAATTCTGCTACTCGTGTGGTGAGGCGTCGCCGACCTGCATGGTGATCTCCGCAATATCTGCTCGACGGATGCTGCATTCCGGGAGCGAAGGATATCTAGCTTCCGTTCGAGACTTGCGACAGGATGGTGCAAACGCGGGTCGAACCGACGTTGTGGCAGAATTCCCATATGTGTTCCCGGACGAGCTACCCGGCATGCCGCTCGATCGAAAAATAGAGTTCACCATCGACACATTCCCCGATACCCGACCGATCTCGAAGGCTCCGTACAGAATGGCCCCTGCAGAATTGAAAGAATTGAAGGCACAACTTCAGGAATTGCTCGACAGAGGGTTTATCCGTCCGAGTGTCTCGCCGTGGGGTGCGCCCGTGCTGTTCGTGAAGAAGAAGGATGGATCGATGCGACTCTGCATCGACTATCGAGAATTGAATAAAGCTACCGTCCGAAACAAATACCCCCTGCCCCGTATCGACGACTTGTTCGACCAGCTCCAAGGTGCAACGGTGTTTTCGAAGATTGATCTACGATCGGGTTACCACCAACTCAAAGTCAAGCCAGACGACGTGCCGAAGTCTGCCTTCCGCACTCGTTACGGCCACTACGAGTTCTTGGTAATGTCGTTCGGTCTGACAAACTCCCCTGCCGTCTTCATGGATCTAATGAATCGGGTGTTCCGTCCGTTCGTTGACAAGTTCGTAGTAGTCTTCATCGACGACATCCTCGTCTACTCAAAGGATCGAGTGCAACATGCAGAGCATCTGCGGGCGGTACTCCAAACCCTTCAAGAGAATCAGTTGTACGCGAAGATGAGCAAATGCGAGTTCTGGCTGAACAGCGTCTCATTCCTTGGGCACATCATCTCCGCCGCGGGCATCAAAGTCGATCCGAAGAAAGTTGAGGCAGTTGCTGATTGGAAACGGCCCGCATCAGTTAGCGAAATTCGAAGCTTCCTAGGCTTGGCGGGATACTACTGACGCTTCGTGAAGGACTTCGCGAAGATTGCATCGCCGTTGACTCGCCTCACCCAGAAAGGAGTCACATTCAAGTGGTCAGACAACTGTGAAGCTTCCTTCCAGGAGCTCAAACAACGGCTCGTTTCGGCTCCGATACTTGCTCTTCCTGAAGGGACGGAGGGATTTCAAATCTTCAGCGATGCTTCTGGCCAGGGCTTGGGGTGTGTGCTCATGCAGCGGGATAAGGTGATATCTTTTGCTGCCCGGCTGTTGAAGCCGCACGAGAAGAACTACCCCACGCACGACCTAGAACTAGCGGCAATTGTGTTCGCGTTGAAGCTGTGGCGTCACTATCTCTATGGTGTGGCGTGCAGGATTTATACGGACCACAAAAGCCTCAAGTATCTCTTCACCCAAAAAGAACTAAATTTGCGGCAGAGGCGATGGCTCGAACTAATCAAAGACTATGACTTATCAATCGACTACACGCCGGGCAAGGGAAATGTGGTAGCGGATGCGCTGAGCCGGAAGTACTTAGCTTCATTATGTATCAACGATCGACTGCTGCGTGACTTGGAGGGAATGGGCATCGAGCTCCGAGTTCGTTTCAGAGACGTGAAACTGGCGCAACTGCGGGTAGAACCAAGCCTACTGGAGAGGATCAAGTCTGCACAGAAGGACGACCCATACCTGGAGAAGATGCGAAAGTTGATATCGATAGGGAAAGCGTCCGACTTTGCAGAGGACGAGTCGGGAGTGTTGTGCGTGAAGGGACGGCTATGCGTACCGGACGATGCAGAACTTAGAAAGGAGATAATGTCGGAGGCACATTATGCAAAATATTCTTTGTATCCTGGCAGCACCAAGATGTATAAGGACCTCCGCGTTGTCTTTTGGTGGCACGGCATAAAGAGGGACGTAGCGCTCTTTGTGTCAAAATGCATGGCCTGTCAGCAAGTCAAAGCCGAGCACCAGCTACCGGGCGGGGAGATGCAGAACCTTGCCATTCCAGAGTGGAAGTGGGATCATGTGAAACCCATAATTTGTATTTAATAATTAAATAGAGTTTAGTAGTATTATTATTAGAAATTTCTAAAATTATTAATATTACTATTAAATATTTTTGGATGAAAAAGGATTTTGAAAATATTAATAACTTGGACTTTTGATTTTCGGACCCAGACCCGAGTCCGAGCCCAGACCCAGGCCCGAGCCCTATTTCCTCCTTAATCTGATTATTTGGACTTGGTTCTTATTAAAAAATAATAATAATAATAAATACTAGCTGGTCCCGTAGGACCAGCAAACCTCAACCCACGAATTGGTAAAAGCAACTACCTAATCTCTCTCCCCTAAACCTCTCTGCTCCACACACGCACAACCCATCACCAACGTTCATTTTTTTTCCAACTCCTTTATTATCTCCCACTCCTCCCTTGTTTCTCTCACGAAGTGAAGAGAATAGTAACATTCTCTCCCTCTCTGTTCTCATCAATACTCTCCTCCTCTTTCCATCAGAAAACCCACTTCACTCAAACCCCAACTCCTCCACCTACCCCGAGCCAAACCCCAACTCCACCAGAAACCCTCCTCCGCCGACCATCTTCGGCCAGCCAACTCTCCGACGAACCCCCACCGTTCTCGGCCACCGCCTCCGCGTGCTCCCCGCGCGCCCTAGCCCGACCGGCGCGCCACCCTCCGGCCGACAGCGCTTCGCCGACCATCCTCGGCCAGCGCGCCACTCCGCCGACCACCGGAGACCCGCGCCCCCTCTGCGCCTTCGTGGCCGAGCTCCGACGTCCCTCGACGCCACCCGCCGGCTCCCCGCGGGTCCGTCTCCGCGAGCGCCCCTCCGGTGCACGCTGCCAACTCCGGCGCATCCCCTCGCGCTTCTCCGCGAGCCTATCTCCCCTGTCAGCGTCCCCCGACGCCGACAGCACTGCTGTCCGCCGACAGCGCTGCCCTCTGGCCGTGTTTCCCCGACGATGCTGCCCTTTGGCACTCCCTGCCGTCGTACCCTAGCCTCGGTTCTCTTCGACATTTTCTTCGGCGTCGCTGATTTCGGAACATCGCTGTGCTGGATTATTTTATTCTTTCTATTTTATCATCTGAGAGCTCTAGCCGAGCAACCCGAGGTATAACCCCCCTGTCCCGCTATTTTACTATTTTTGTCGATGATGAAATGGTCCCCGGTTCCCTTTGGGAATTCGGTATTAGTGACGTCGTATTTTTCCGGGACTTTCGGGAAGGTCCCTTGAATTGTTTTGCTTTCCCGGAATATTTTCGGGAATGGATTTTGGTATGATTTAGTTTCTGGAAATTTCCGAAAACGTTCTGTGATTTGTGGATGGGAATCGGACTTCCGAAACTATTTCGGGTCGTCGCGATTATTCTGTGGATTGTTGTGGATATTTTCATATATATAAAATGTGGGTTTTTTCCTGGTTTGGGACTTGCAGGAATTATCGGCGCCAATTTCCCAGTTTTTGGGTTGACCAAAAACAGAGGAGATGCTGCTCGATTTTTTCGTAAATCCCGAATTATTTTCAAAATGAATTTAAAATGATTTTTCGGAATTTATTTGATATTTATTTTTGGGTGACGACCGTACCGGCCAATGGACCCGGCTAAGTGCAAACGATACCGGCCCCGCCCGGACGTTGAGGTAATTAGCCAAAATGAGGATCGGACCATATCTGAGACTTATGATTTATCATTATTTTATTATTTAATTATGTTTATATTTAAATTCTATTTTCAGTTAGGACTAACGTCAGTCTTATTCTTATTTCAATTTATGTAAATAAATTGTAATGGGCATAAGCCCAGCTGGCTGGTCTGTGACTGTAATAGCTTAGATTTACTGTCATTTTCTGGTTTTTTTCGTGTTTTTATTTATTTAACGATTAAAACGATTAAAAGGTATTTTTCGTATAAAAATTAATTAGTATTTTCTCGCCTAAAATTGACAAGTTTATTAATAAATAAAAATCACGTATTTCTCACTAAATAAGAAAAATTACTTTTATATTATATTTTATAAAAACTACCAAGTTTTCGTAATAATCTAGCAACGACGAGTTTTTTTTCCCAATTCAAAAGTTAAAATAATCATTTTCCCTCGTATTAAATCAACGCACATAAGAAACGTGTTTTTCTGTGTTTAGTTAATTAAATAACTAAAATTGGATTAGGACGCAAATAGAGATTACAACTAGTATAGTTAAGTTGGTTAACCTGAAAGCTGAGTCTATCTCTCGAATGTAGGAATTCGAGGACAACTCTAAACTTCCCGTCTCGGAGTCGTCCACCTCTCCAGTCATTTTACATTGAGGCAAGTATAGTTTATGTTAGTTTACAGTTATTTATTTAATCGCTTTACTGCATGTCTAAACCACGATGCAAACACGAAACTCTCTCCGAGAGTACTGTACTGTAACTACTGTAACTATTGGGGACTGGGGGAGTAGTGTAATGAGTATGACCACATCCAAACTACTGTAACTACTGTAACTATTGGCTTACCCCTCATACACACGGGGATAAGTTGTACCCTCCTGTAACAAACCCAAGCCGGTCATATGTCATTACCTGTTCAAATCACTGTTTTCTACTGTAACAAATCTATTTTAAAACTGTTTAGAACTGCATGATTCTATTTCTTATTTAACTGTTTAATTAGCATGAATTGTACTTTGCTCCCTCCTGACTGGAGATAACATTTTTAGGGGATGATGCTGAGCTGTGTTACAACAGCTATTACGACCCTGAGTTTGTACCCGGTCGTGTTGCCAGAGTCCCCACCGGAGGACGATGGAACTGAGGCTGATAGATAGATTTTCCATTTTCTGTATTTTATTTCATTTCAAATTCTGTATTTCCTTTCAGAACAATTTCATTGTATTAAATTTCAGTTTAAATAAAGTTTATTTTCGAAGTTGAAGTTGTGACAAATTATACTGTTGTTGTATGGTTACCTGCTACTGAACAGCTTACTGCCGCCGTCTCAACAACGGTGCAGGCTGGGCATGATCCGACTAGACCCAGAATGTTGGGATCGGGTCGTGACAGATCACATCACTATGGACTTCGTTGTTGGCTTGCCGAGGACGCCGCAGGGAAACGACGCAGTCTGGGTCATCGTCGATCGACTAACCAAGTCAGCGCACTTTATCGCCATCAAAGTTACTTGGAGCGTCGACCTTCTTGCTCAGATATACCTTGATGAAATAGTTCGGCTGCACGGGGTCCCAGTTTCTATCGTCTCGGATCGGGATGGACGGTTCATAGCGCGCTTCTGGAGTAGTCTTCATTCAGCACTGGGGACCAAGTTGAAGTTCAGCTCAGCTTATCATCCTCAGACTGACGGCCAAACAGAGCGGGTGAACCAAATTCTCGAAGACATGTTACGACTCTGTGCGGTCGACTTGAAGTCAAGTTGGGACGTCCATCTACCGCTGGCCGAGTTTGCATACAACAACAGCTATCAGTCCAGCATCCAAATGGCGCCGTATGAACCTTTGTACGGCCGGAAGTGTAGATCGCCCATTTGCTGGGATGAAGTCGGGGAACGGCAGATACTTGGTCCGGAGCTGGTGGAGCAGACTGTGCAGAAGGTCAAGTTGATACGAGAGAGATTGAAGATAGCATAAAGTCGGCAGAAAAAGCTATGCCGACACGCACCGACGCCCCCTCGAGTTCTCGGAAGACGACCATGTATTCCTGAAGATGATGCCTATGCGTGGAGTTTCCCGGTTCGGTACGAAAGGAAAGTTGAGCCCAAGATTTATTGGCCCGTTCGAAATATTGAAGCGAGTCGCCCCGGTAGCTTACCAACTCGCCTTGCCGTCTGCATTGTCAGAGGTACATGACGTTTTCTACGTCTCACAATTGCGGAAGTATGTGCACGATCCGGGGCATGTGGTAGAGTTGGGTAAGCTGGACCTGAAGGCGGACTTATCATATGTCGAAGAGCCGGTACAAATCTTGGAGCGCAAGGATAAACTTCTCCGCAACCGTGCTATTCCTCTAGTCCGCGTCCTCTGGAGAAACCATTCGGCCGAGGAGTCGACGTGGGAGCTTGAGTCTGAAATGAAGGAGAAGTTCCCTTCATTGTTCTTGTAGAGGTAGGTTCTATTCTTAAGTTTCGAGGACAAAACTTTTTCTTAGTTGGTTATGGTATAGTGCCCCGTCCCTACATCGTGCCCCGTACTCTGTCCACGGGGTGCGCGAGAAAGGAACACTGTTGCTATCGATTCGGTCGGGACCGATAGGTCGGGATCGACCGAGTCGATCGAACGGGAACGGTTGAATTAAGATCCATTCCTCGTTATGGAATGTCTTCTTCGGAACCAAGTCCCATATTCAGCGGGTTGCGCCTCGAGGATTGACTCTGCGGCTGAGTCGGGAGAGACCTCCCGTTGCTCTGCTTTTCACGCCGCTTGCGTTGGTTTTGGCTTTGTTTTCTGAATGCGCTTTCGTGAATGTTTTCGATGGTTTTCATGGCTTGCATTTCGAACTCGCATTTCCTATCGAAGTCCTTGAATAATGCAGTGTTCTAATCGGTTGCTTGTGCGATTTCAGGTAATCGCGTAGGCGACGTCTAGCGCGACCAACAAGCTCTCTCGCCGAAGTAAACTCAAGGTGAGTGGCTGACCCTTCTCTTCTCGACCCCCTTCTCAGGTGAATCGGTAGTGTTGTTGCGGATGAAAGAATGAATGCAAGGGCACGAACACGATAAAAATAAACAAGTTTCAAAGAGAATGTAAGCTATATCTTCATAACTAAAAAGAATTGTCTTTGCACGGTCATTGGACAACTCGTGCACGAGGAACGGCTTCCTCGAGCGATACCCCGAGACACGGGATCGTTTCGGCCTCGGAGGAAGCAGAAGATAGCTGTGCTCGACGAAAGCAAAAAAATATGGTTAGTCGGGAGAACTTGCAGCGGGGGCTCGCTATCCGCGCTGAAAGGGTCGCCGTCTAACCCAGCTATAGTCCAAAATGGCTTGTGGTGCCAGTGACCCTCACGAACACAAATTGCATACGAATATGATAACAACTGACAGAGAATAACATGGTAAGTCTCAAAGGTGCGGCACGGTCCGCCGGGGGTAAATTTCGACGTAAATTATATTATGCTTGTCATTGCTCGTTGAAATTTATTAGGATGGTTAGAAACATTCATGAATTAAGTCATATAAACTCTTCAACCAAATGAGAGCTTGGAACTTAAATAGCCACGCACCAGTACAAAGTGTAATGTACTGATCCTCGCTCTCCACGCAGGTACCCCGAACTACGAAGGGCGTGCCACTTGAAAGCTCAAGGCGAAGTGAACCCTTTTGAAGCCTCGTCCGCGTGTAAAGGCTTGTTCCTGGATTCCTTTTGAAGAAGACCCGCACTCAGTCCAAAAGAAGATGACGACTCGACTCGCCTCGATAGCAGGTGGAAATGTGTAATAGTTTTTGCTTGTAAAAAGGGATGTAATGTATGGAACAACTATCTCATCGGCGTTCATTTTATAAGTCGAGTCATGTTGTAGCCCGCGCGGCAATGATTATAAAGGAGTCTATGTAAAGTTTTATTATCATCAATGGAAAAGTCTATTTCTATTTCAAATGTGTCATTCAATTTCTCTGCGTACTCTAAATTGATGTTGTGTTTCGGATAACCTTATGACTATGCCTTGTGCGATCGCAACTTAGGTTCGCACGTCATCACGCCCGGGGGACGACTATCGATTCTACGGAATCGGGGCGTGACACAAAGTACCTTGTCCTCATCCTTTGTAATATTTTCAACAGGTCCAGTCAGGACAGGAATGAATACATATCTCTAATACAATTCATAGCATGGCATGATATAAAAGACAAGCAATAGAGTAAGATACAAGAAATGCTGGAAAAAATAGGGGAAATATCTGATAACTGGAAATACATGCATAATAGGAAAGAAATGTAAGTGACTAAGTAATTTAAAGCATAAGATGGTTATGTAAACGGCACGAAGTTATACACGAGTAATCTACAGAGGTTATACACGAGTAAGCTACAAGATTGAGTACATAACCACTTCTACTCCCCCGCCCCCAATCAATACACAAGGATCCAGTCAAGTTATGTTATTGCACACGATGAGAAATGTACACGAAGATCATGTGAGCACATAAGAGTACACGATTTCACACAATTTGTACACGAATGTCACGAGTACAAGGAGTACACGATGCTCATGATAAAGTACACGAACATGAAATACCCGATGTATCCGCTAAGGGGATAACATCGCACAACAAGATCCGTATAGTACTAATCTGTGATACAGGTGTCAGCATCAAGTAAAGTAAACTAGAGCATGCAAATAGATCATAGCAAGTATGAAAAGATCAGAGAATGTACTCGCGTGGTATCCTGAATATCTGAAGAGAATATATTATCCGAGGAGTGGTGTTTGGCTCCTATAGAACAGTACAAGTCACTACATGTCCAAAATAGCATAATAGACTGCTACAATGCATCTACATGATGTTTGGGGTCAATCTAGGCTAAAGTCAACCTTGGTCAACTTTAGTCAACTCTAACAATCAAACTAGGTCAACTCTAGTCTAGTTAGGTCAAACAAGGTCAAACAAGGTTAAACTAGTCTAGGTTGGTCTAATCTAGGCTTAACAAGTCAATCTAGGTCTCTAACCAAAATACAATACAAGCCACACTAGTCTAGCACCATAGCCTAAACTATACATCACATATAAACAAAACCATATATGCATATATTATACAAATCAATATATATGTCACATTCACAATTATATATATACATGTAAATCTACATATAGGGTAGCTATATATGTATAGGTACTAGATTAACATATATATATATATATATATATATATATATATATATATATATATATATATATATATATATATATATATATATATATATACACATGTAGAGGGAAGGAAGAAAGAAAGAGTGAATCATGAGTGGGTGTAACATTGTGAAGTAGGACAGTAGTGTATATATATCAATGTGTGTAGGAGCATTTGGAAAATTGCGATCAATGTGTGTGTGAGACAATGTGTGTATATAAGTGTGTGAACATACTAACATGTGTGTGTGTGACTTACATGTGTGTGTTCATGTAACAGTTCTCAGTTTTAGGTAGGGAGTGTGTCAATGTGTAACTGTGTGTGTAATGTTTCAGGAATCAATAGAGTAATGTGGTGTAATGTGTGTAACAGTAAAGGGTGTTGTAGTGTTCTCAGGAATGTGTGAATGAGTAACAGTATGTGTCTGTGACAGTTTAGGAGATAGGGGCTTGTGTGTGTCTAGTCTCAGGAAAAATAGTAGTGCAATGTGTCAATGTGTTCACAGATTATGTGTGTGTATTAGGAATCAGTAGATAGTTTGTGTGTTCTCAGGAATTCCATTAGGTGGCAATGCAATGTATCAATGGGTGTGTGTATGTGATAGGAAATATCTATCCTCCGCTAACAGTGCTAATGCACATGTTCTCAGGATATACATAGTGTTCAAATTGACAGTTAGCTAACAGTGTACACATTCAAAACCCATTCGAAAACCCAATTCTTGTGTTAACATCCCAACCTAACATGCAACTAATACTCAGACATATGTAGGTGAACTAATCATGGCAGTTAACATCAACAAAACAGTTTAAAGTATAATTAAAACTCAGAAAATCGAATTAGTAAAACTGTGTATCAGGAAAAATAGGGAATTGCAAATCGACAATTAAAAACATGTTAATAAGACAATTTAATGGTTGATAATCAAAGACACACATTTGCATGTGTCCCTTGAGTCAACTCGTGTCACCCAGAGCCGGATACGGCGTGTCCACTCAACACGAACCACTCTCGTGCACACACAGACACGCTGTCTCGTGCACGCGTGCACTCGTGTCTAGGATACGACATGACACAACACGTGGGTGTGCACCTAGGTTCGCCTAGGATAGGGCTACCTCACTGACACCCTGCCTTGTGTCCAAACGTATATCGTGTCGTGTCCAGCCACGTATCAGTGGCCAAAAATGCGTGTGTCTACCTGTGAAATACATCCATGAATTATTCATAACCCACTTTCTGTGATTGTTTCTAAATTGATAACATTTATCCCTCGATTTCATTTTAAACCTTTACCACATCTCCATTTCAAAATTTTCATATTTGACATCCAACACTCTGATTCCTACAAAATCATCATATGATAACCAATTACATCATTTCCGAACTAGATGATTTATATCACTTCCTCAACATTTCTCAGATAAAAAATGATATAAAGATTCAAGAGTTTTCAAGGTATAGCTGACAGAATTATATATGAGACAGGGAATTGATATAATCAGGACAGGTATATAAGACAAGGAATGATGGTAGTAAAAATATTGGCAGGAAAAGAATGATAATAGAATCTGTTCTGTTTATCTATTTAAAAGAGGGACCCATTTTTTTTGAAACAAGAATTATAATACCAAATCCAAAATAAGGCCTAGCAAAATCATTGGTATATTGTATTAAGAAGAAATAAATTTTTGTAAGAAGTTACACAAGGTTTATAAAAATAGCTAAAGCTACATCCTAAGTAAACAATGAGAAACAAAACAAAACAAAACAACAATAATTCCTTCTCTTTTTTTTTGAATGACTGAAACAAAAGTAGCAAAAACATGTTCGAAAATATTTAAGGTACAATCTGATAATCATATGTGTCTATCCAAAATTATGGTACTCTAAATTCTCGTCATACTAGTGAGCAAGGCTACGATAATCACAGAGTCCTTGACTTATGCACATACCTCTAGAATCATGGTATTTAACATTTTCGCGATGCCGCTAGCTTGGCTGCAAAAACCTTAAATTTCCACACCCAAGAAATATATCCAAAATCAGACTATATGTCGTCACCATGCTGGCTAATGTGACTATAGAAGACAAGATTTTCATAACTTAGATGACCTAGCCCATATAATTTCATCTTGCCAAAAATTAAATTAAATCAACAATGAATACCAAAAAAAATCAAATTTATCAACGAACATTAAAATTCAGAAATGAACAAAATCCTTCAAATCATAAAACTACAAACTCGAATGCTATAGCTAACATCAAGATTCAAATTTCAACAATCTTCATCAAAATCAATAAATATAAACTCAAATTCAATAATAATCCATCAAAATCAAATTCAATAGCAGAAAGTAAAGATAAATCAAATCAAGAAAAAAAAGAAAAGAGTTTTCAAATCGGAGTTAAACAAGATTCTCAAGGGTCGTCCCAGGAATCTCTCAAGGGTTCCTAACTGTGATTGAGTATCTTCAAAATATATCATATTCCTAGTGCAGGCTGTAGTGGTACTCTAGTTCGAATACCACTACATAAACTCGACCTGCATGGGCCACCACTAAAAACGTGTCACGATCCGCACCCTAGAGTTAGGGCACGAGAACGTAACAACGCCCAGCCTACGCCGCAGTGTCGGTGGTAGAACGCTGTCCTAGGTCTCAATGCATATAACAGTATAGGACTAAACAGTTTATACTCCCCGAATGGGGGTGACATAGCAGATACAGTCTCAATCACATCTAAGGTAGAGCATGATAAAGATAGATAAAACATGAAATCCAAAAGAGATACAGGAGATAGAAGTCTAAGTGTCTATGATACATAAACCCATAAATACATCTCAAAACTCAATACAGTATTCCACAAAGTAAAATACAACTCCAGACAAAATGAAATAACTACCTAAACAACCTCTAATGTGTCTCCTCTAGGCTAGCAGGCACCTCCAGGCTATCCGTAAAATTTATCAACAGGTTCAGTCAGGACGGGAGCGAGCACAAAACATCTCACGCAGTTCATATCGAGTTAGGAAATATAAAGCATGCAATAGAGTAAAGTACATGAAACGCTGAAAGAAGAATGTATAGAAAACAGTAGAGATATAATAACAGGAAATATCTAAATATGATAAGTAAGAACTGTAAGGAACATGTGATTTAGAGTACAATCTGGTTATGTAAACGGGCTAGAAAAATGCAATGGTAACTCCATTGTACGTGGGTGTACAATAGACATATACAATAGTTATACAATGTTGTACAATAGGATTTGAGTACATAACCAATTCTACTCCCCCTCCCCGATCAATACACAAGGATCTACTCCAGATACGTTATCTTATACAATAGTGTACAATGTTATACAATGGATGTACAATGTTATACAATAGTGTACAATGGTCTATCCTCGGGGCTCATGTGATAATGAGAGTACAATATGCACAATGAGTATACAAGGATATGGGTATTCAATAAATACAATATGGAAGTGAAACGTACGTCACAATATGTATTTAGTGAATACAAGGAGATAACATCTCAAAAGAAGATCCATATAGTACCAATCCGTGATAACAGTCGTGTCAGCATCAAGTACAGTTATCTAGAGCAAGAATGTAAATCCATACAAGTATGAAACGGTCAGAGAATGTACTCGCCTCGATAACCTGAACAGCTGATAAGTATAGGAGGTCCCACTGAAGCCACAGAGTCCTATTTAAAGCAACACAGGTTACAAGGTGTCTGGCTCCTAATTAGAACAGTACAAGTCACAACATGTCCAGAAGGTAATATAAAGCACTACAATGTATTCTACATGAATCTAGGTCAAACTAGGCCAAAGTCAACCCTTGGTCAACTCTGGTCAACTGCACTAGTCAAACTAGGTCAAACTAGGTCATGTCCTAACCCAGTAAGTCTTACTAGGCCTAACCAAGACTATCCTAGCAAGCACACATCAATACAAGGCTATACAAGCCAACATACACCCAACTCTATATAGCATGCAATTGTTCAATACTCAAATAGGCAAGAATTCACATTGGATATACACTAGGTAATCTATTACTTTAAGCTATATATGTCTACACATATATAAACATGCATATATTAGTATTCAACATTAGGTCTATAATCATGGCATTTCAAATGGTTATATAAACTTATATATTACAACACAATATGCTAACATATATATAATATACATATATAGCTAAGTTAACTATATTCATAAATACTTATTTAAGAGGCTATGTGTGTGTATGTGAACATGGCAAAGGGGCAAGTGAGGGTTAAATGGGCATACATAGTGTATACATATCAAAGAGTGTCAAAGTGTAAGTGAACAATGTGTCAAGTGTGATAGTGTCAACATAGTGTAAGGGGGTACATGAGGTAATTTAGGATTTGTGTTAACATAGAACATTACATCTCATTAACTTGTATATTGCATACATTACATCTATTATTACATTACATTCATGCTTGTATTCATTCATCATTCATTTATTCTCTTGCACTACTATATGCACCATACATTACATACTATGGAACCTATATATTCATTACAAGCCATACTTATACATGCTTACATTAGATAGGATACTTATACCTCATACATCATTTATTTAAACATTTACTCATGCTTGCGTTCTCTATTTAGTTACATAATGTATATACATTAACATGGGTTAAAATCAAATAGAACATTATATTACACACAAGGGTGCACAAAATGCATATGTCGAATAGTAACTCCTACTAATAATGAATACTGTACCATCTCAGCATGAACTAAACACTATGATTAAAGTATGTTATAGATCTATGTGTTAGCTTTCCGAAACTTTAAACGGATCGCGTTTTCGTTTCCGGAAACTCCCGGAATCGCGAAAACACCGAGAACGCGTTTGTTTTTCGTACAGCTGACACTCAAATAATTCTCCAAAAAGTTACAGAAAGAATTAGGCCTATTAATACATGTTTTTGGAAAGCTAACTTCAATATGCTTCTTTTAAAAAAAACGGAAGATTAAACCGAGCTTTGAGCTAGAAGTTATGACATTTCGAAGTTAGGGCTGAAATTAAAAACGTGGATAAAAATCATGACGGATTTAGATAGTTTGAGCCAAAAGAATACACAATATATATCCTAATTATCCACAACAATAATAGCAATAATAATATGAGGAACCACACTCACAAACTTGATTATATAATCATCATGAACCATTTATTACATATATAAATATAGATACACTCTCATTACAATATATATATATATATATATATATATATATATATATATATATATATATATATATATATATATATATATATATATATAATCTATATATGTAACATGAACACATCCACAACACAAAGGACACTCCTATGACCTCCAAATGGACACAAAATAGACACAAATGGAGATACAAGCATGGGGGTCATTTCTATGGGTTCAAAATAGACCTATATGCATGAGGAAATGAAAAGGAGAAGGGATTTATACCTTCCGGTAGATCGAATCGAAGAAAAACCTTCCCGGAGCGACACCGATACGTAGAGATTCCAAAAGGACACGAACGAGCTCCGAATCCTCCCAAACTTGGGTAGCTTCCTCCTTGACTAGAATGGAGAAGGAAAGAAGAAGATTTGGTGGTGAAATGGAAGGATTTGGTGGAGAAATTGCTAGGGATTGCTCTCTAGGAATTTGGGGAAGAACAAGAGAGAGAAAAATAGATGGATAATGACAAATGGGAGGCTCAACCCTATCCTTATTGTGGCTGGCCATAAAGGTGGTTTTGTCCTATTAGGAAAAGTCCAAAAGCCCCTACTAACCTATTCTATGAGTATTAGGAAAGGGCTAATTGGTTGAGGCTAAATTAGTCATTCTAAAGTCTCTAATCACACTAACCTTATCCATAATAATTAGTCTAACCTCTAACTAAAATATTTCTATCATGTGGACTAAAATTAATATCATGTGGGCCATGCCTAACTAGTGTGTGGGTCCAATAGAGTCAAACTACCCCCAGGTCCCCATTTCAAGTCGGATTGAGTTGAAATTCGAACCCGACTCAAATAACCCCAAAACAATATCATAAATAATAAAATAATATCAAAATAATTCAAAGAGGTCAAATGCAAAAATATCCTTAGGCCAAAAATGATATTAAAATATCATAATCACATGGTTAGGCTCTAGGTCAAACAGTCTCTAGGGTTTCACTAGCAAAACGTCAAAACCACAAGTCATTGATTTAAATAATGTTAAAATGATTTAAAATCACCAAAAATCAAATCATGAATTAAATATCATTATTAAAATAATTATAAACACGAAATTTCAAAATTACCCCCAATCAGAAAATTAAAATAAAATAAAAAAAAATCATCCCAAAATTTAGGGTGCTCACATCCTACCCACCTTATAAAAATTTCGTCCTCGAAATTAAAATGTTCGTAATCCTTCTAGGTCAAACCCCCACAATCAAATCTCAGAACTTAAATAAATCATACCATCAAAAGGACGACATACAGGGTCGTGGCATACGGTGGTAGTGAAAGTCTCATCTAGGTATTCTAGTCATGCTAAACCAAAACGGTCATAGGGTATCAAAACACACAAGCAATTTAGGGTGCTAAACAAAAGTTACAAAAACAACAAACCATCAAAACTGTAAGGCAGTCTACCATCCTATATGAAAACTGATACTTATCATAAAAGTAAAGAAAAGTAACTACCCATTATCTTTAAAGGGTTCAGAAAAAAAAAGAAAATCAAAATCAAAGTTAAGGAATGAAAGCCAATTCCATGGAAAATTTCCAATCACAATACGTATTAAGAATATTTAGTCTTGATACGATCTAAGTTGATCAAATTGGGGGAAATCAAGATTTAGGCAATATGGAGGACAGGTTCAACAAAGTCTGAGATCGAGCATACAAGGATAGAGATACAGGTCACAATCAAATTTAATTTAATTAAGTACAACCCAAGATATAAATATGATAAGAAAAGATAATCGAAGTCGATTTGGTCGGATTAAGGAAACTAGGATTCAATGATATTGAAAAACCCCTTTTAGAGAAAACAGGAAAAGATTTCATACGAAGTCAGCAAATCATCCCTCTCTAATACTATCAGTTTATTATTTGCTAAACCATATTCTTTTTTTTTCTCACAAGTCCCAATATGAAAATCAACCTCTATATAACTATCATCGAAATTTTATAACCTTCAGTCATCTAAACCTTTACCACAATCACCATAGACAAAATCTTTAAGTTCCAAAATATTTTTCACGAAACATACCCCTCATTTTAGGAGTCAACACTTATTCATTTAATCAAAATTTCAAATTCCGTCACCTCGTTTTAAATTAGATCCGAAACCTCTAAATCCAGTTTATGGAATCCTTGGACTTGTTTAAATCGAGTCTCGTATTCACTAAACTCCAATACCACTATGTCACACAAAATTTATTCTTTTTTTATAAATTAACCTTCATATTTTCTTCAACGTTCACCTTCAAATATTTTTTTTTTGAATTATACAATTTTCTTCCAATCATCTAAAATAATTTCTATAACGTAAAATCCTTGTGTTCTCTCTGTCTCTAGTCACCATCTTACAATATCTAGTTCAATTTTGCATAATCATTTTATTCGATTAAATTCTCCTTTCCATCTCTAAATTTCTACATAGCCTTGTAATAGTTCCCAAGAATCAATAACAAAGATTTTTAAGTTCTCAAAACTAGGTTGACCTTAAACATCCTCATTAGTTTTGAAATACATCCATGAATTATTCATAACCCACTTTCTGTGATTGTTTCTAAATTGATAACATTTATCCCTCGATTTTATTTTAAACCTTTACCACATCTCCATTTCAAATTTTTCATATTTGACATCCAACACTCTGATTCCTACAAAATCATCATATGATAACCAATTACATCATTTCCGAACTAGATGATTTATATCACTTCCTCAACATTTCTCAGATAAAAAATGATATAAAGATTCAAGAGTTTTCAAGGTATAGCTGACAGAATTATATATGAGACAGGAAATTGATATAATCAGGACAGGTATATAAGACAAGGAATGATGGTAGTAAAAATATTGGCAGGAAAAGAATGATAATAGAATCTGTTCTGCTTATCTATTTAAAAGAGGGACCCATTTTTTTTGAAACAAGAATTATAATACCAAATCCAAAATAAGGCCTAGCAAAATCATTGGTTTATTGTATTAAGAAGAAATAAATTTTTGTAAGAAGTTACACAAGGTTTATAAAAATAGCTAAAGCTACATCCTAAGTAAACAATGAGAAACAAAACAAAACAAAACAAAACAACAATAATTCCTTCTCTTTTTTTTGAATGACTGAAACAAAAGTAGCAAAAACATGTTCGAAAATATTTAAGGTACAATCTGATAATCATATGCGTCTATCCAAAATTATGGTACTCTAAATTTTCGTCATACTAGTGAGCAAGGCTACGATAATCACAGAGTCCTTGACTTATGCACATACCTCTAGAATCATGGTATTTAACATTTTCGCGATGCCGCTAGCTTGGCTGCAAAAACCTTAAATTTCCACATCCGAGAAATATATCCAAAATCAGACTATATGTCCTCACCATGCTGGCTAATGTGACTATAGAAGACAAGATTTCCATAACTTAGATGACCTAGCCCATATAATTTCATCTTGCCAAAAATTAAATTAAATCAACAATGAATACCAAAAAAAAAAATCAAATTTATCAACGAACATCAAATTCAGAAATGAACAAAATCCTTCAAATCATAAAACTACAAACTCAGATGCTATAGATAACATCAAGATTCAAATTTCAACAATCTTCATCAAAATCAATAAATATAAACTCAAATTCAATAATAATCCATCAAAATCAAATTCAATAGCAGAAAGTAAGATAAATCAAATCAAGAAAAAAAGAAAAGAGTTTTCAAATCGGAGTTAAACAAGATTCTCAAGGGTCGTCCCAGGAATCTCTCAAAGGTTCCTAACTGTGATTGAGTATCTTCAAAATATATTCTATTCCTAGTGCAGGCTGTAGTGGTACTCTAGTTCGAATACCACTACATAAACTCGACCTGCATGGGCCACCACTAAAAACGTGTCACGACCCGCACCCTAGAGTTAGGGCACGAGAACGTAACAACGCCCAGCCTACGCCGCAGTGTCGGCGGTAGAACGCTGTCCTAGGTCTCAATGCATATAACAGTATAGGACTAAACAGTTTATACTCCCCGAATGGGGGTGACATAGCAGATACAGTCTCAATCACATCTAAGGTAGAGCATGATAAAGATAGATAAAACATGAAATCCAAAAGAGATACAGGAGATAGAAGTCTAAGTGTCTATGATACATAAACCCATAAATACATCTCAAAACTCAATACAGTATTCCACAAAGTAAAATACAACTCCAGACAAAATGAAATAACTACCTAAACAACCTCTAATGTGTCTCCTCTAGGCTAGCAGGCACCTCCAGGCTATCTGTAAAATTTATCAACAGGTCCAGTCAGGACGGGAGCGAGCACAAAATATCTCACGCAGTTCATATCGAGTTAGAAAATATAAAGCATACAATAGAGTAAAGTACATAAAACGCTGAAAGAAGAATGTATAGAAAACAGTAGAGATATAATAACAGGAAATATCTAAATATGATAAGTAAGAACTGTAAGGAACATGTGATTTAGAGTACAATTTGGTTATGTAAACGGGCTAGAAAAATACAATGGTAACTCCATTGTACATGGGTGTACAATAGACATATACAATAGTTATACAATGTTGTACAATAGGATTTGAGTACATAACCAATTCTACTCCCCCTCCCCGATCAATACACAAGGATCTACTCCAGTTACGTTATCTTATACAATAGTGTACAATGTTATACAATGGATGTACAATGTTATACAATAGTGTACAATGGTCTATCCCTGGGGCTCATGTGATAATGAGAGTACAATATGCACAATAAGTATACAAGGATATGGGTATTCAATAAATACAATATGGAAGTGAAACGCACGTCACAATATGTATTTAGTGAATACAAGGAGATAACATCTCAAAAGAAGATCCATATAGTACCAATCCGTGATAACAGTCGTGTCAGCATCAAGTACAGTAATCTAGAGCAAGAATATAAATCCATACAAGTATGAAACGGTCAGAGAATGTACTCGCCTCGATAACCTGAACAGCTGATAAGTATAGGAGGTCCCACTGAAGCCACAGAGTCCTATTTAAAGCAACACAGGTTACAAGGTGTCTGGCTCCTAATTAGAACAGCACAAGTCACAACATGTCCAGAAGGGTAATATAAAGCACTACAATGCATTCTACATGAATCTAGGTCAAACTAGGCCAAAGTCAACCCTTGGTCAACTCTGGTCAACTGCACTAGTCAAACTAGGTCAAACTAGGTCATGTCCTAACCCAGTAAGTCTTACTAGGCCTAACCAAGACTATCCTAGCAAGCACACATCAATACAAGGCTATACAAGCCAACATACACCCAACTCTATATAGCATGCAATTGTTCAATACTCAATAGGCAAGAAATCACATTGGATATACACTAGGTAATCTATTACTTTAAGCTATATATGTCTACACATATATAAACATGCATATATTAGTATTCAACATTAGGTCTATAATCATGGTATTTCAAATGGTTATATAAACTTATATATTACAACACAATATGCTAACATATATATAATATACATACATAGCTAAGTTAACTATATTCATAAATACTTATTTAAGAGGCTATGTGTGTGTATGTGAACATGGCAAAGGGGCAAGCGAGGGTTAAATGGGCATACATAGTGTATACATATCAAAGAGTGTCAAAGTGTAAGTGAACAATGTGTCAAGTGTGATAGTGTCAACATAGTGTAAGGGGGTACATGAGGTAATATAGGATTTGTGTTAACATAGAACATTACATTTCATTAACTTGTATATTGCATACATTACATCTATTATTACATTACATTCATGCTTGCATTCATTCATCATTCATTTATTCTCTTGCACTACTATATGCACCATACATTACATACTATGGAACCTACATATTCATTACAAGCCATACTTATACATGCTTACATTAGATAGGATACTTACACCTCATACATCATTTATTTAAATATTTACTCATGCTTGCATTCTTTATTTAGTTACATCATGTATATACATTAACATGGGTTAAAATCAAATAGAACATTATATTACACACAAGGGTGCACAAAATGCATATGCCGAATAGTAACTCCTACTAATAATGAATATTGTACCATCTCAGCATGAACTAAACATTATGATTAAAGTATGTTATAGATCTATGTGTTAGCTTTCCGAAACTTTAAACGGATCGCATTTTCGTTTCCGGAAACTCCCGGAATCGCGAAAACACCGAGAACGCATTTGTTTTTCGTACAGCTGACACTCAAATAATTCTCCAGAAAGTTACAGAAAGAATTAGGCCTATTAATACATGTTTTTGGAAATCTAACTTCAATACGCTTCTTTAAAAAAAACGGGAGATTAAACCGAGCTTTGAGCTAGAAGTTATGACATTTCGAAGTTAGGGCTGAAATTAAAAACGTGGATAAAATCATGACGGATTTAGATAGTTTGAGCCAAAAGAATACACAATATATATCCTAATTATCCACAACAATAATAGCAATAATAATATGAGGAACCACACTCACAAACTTGATTATATAATCATCATGAACCATTTATTACATATATAAATATAGATACACTCTCATTACAATATATATATATATAAATCTATATATGTAACATGAACACATCCACAACACAAAGGACACTCCTATGACCTCCAAATGGACACAAAATAGACACAAATGGAGATACAAGCATGGAGGTCATTCCTATGGGTTCAAATAGACCTATATGCATGAGAAAATGAAAAGGAGAAGGGATTTATACCTTCCGGTAGATCGAATCGAAGAAAAACCTTCCCGGAGCGACACCGATACGTAGAGATTCCAAAAGGACACGAACGAGCTCCGAATTCTCCCAAACTTGGGTAGCTTCCTCCTTGACTAGAATGGAGAAGGAAAAGAAGAAGATTTGGTGGTGAAATGGAAGGATTTGGTGGAGAAATTGCTAGGGATTGCTCTCTAGGAATTTGGGGAAGAACAAGAGAGAGAAAAATAGATGGATAATGACAAATGGGAGGCTCAACCCTATCCTTATTGTGGCTGGCCATAAAGGTGGTTTTGTCCTATTAGGAAAAGTCCAAAAGCCCCTACTAACCTATTCTATGAGTATTAGGAAAGGGCTAATTGGTTGGGGCTAAATTAGTCATTCTAAAGTCTCTAATCACACTAACCTTATCCATAATAATTAGTCTAACCTCTAACTAAAATATTTCTATCATGTGGACTAAAATTAATATCATGTGGGCCATGCCTAACTAGTGTGTGGGTCCCACTAGAGTCAAACTACCCCCCGGGTCCCCGTTTCAAGTCGGATTGAGTTGAAATTCGAACCCGACTCAAATAACCCCAAAACAATATCATAAATAATAAAATAATATCAAAATAATTCAAAGAGGTCAAATGCAAAAATATCCTTAGGCCAAAAATGATATTAAAATATCATAATCACATGGTTAGGCTCTAGGTCAAACAGTCTCTAAGGTTTCACTAGCAAAACGTCAAAACCACAAGTCATTGATTTAAATAATGTTAAAATGATTTAAAATTACCAAAAGAGCAATGCTACAGTTACAACCAAACATTTACAACCTTCTTACAACCACTCACCCATTTTCTGACATGTGGGCCAGGTGGTGGCCTGGCCCACATGTCAGCAAATGGGTGTAAGTTGTAAGAAAGTTGTACAAGTTTGGTTGTAAACCAAACATTTTCCTTACCAAAAATCATATCATGAATTAAATATCATTATTAAAATAATTATAAACACGAAATTTCAAAATTACCCCCAATCAGAAAATTAAAATAAAATGAAAAAAATCAACCCAAAATTTAGGGTGCTCACATATAGGGCTAATAATTAGTGAAAATAGTTTTGAAATAGGTAAAAAATAGTGGTTATGGCATTTCAACAAACACATCAATAAAGACATTGATATGTGTCCGATACGGACACGAAACCTAATGCAAATGACACCAAACATTCACTACAGCTAGGGGACACCTAGATCTAGGCTACTATACAAGAAAAATAGAAAATAAATAGAATTTGAAGGGTTTACCTATAGGTTGCAAGGATCAAGAAAAAGCCCCAAATCAAACGGTTCCCGTTGCTAGCCAAATCCTCCAAATTGCACAAAAACTGAAATCACTCTCCATGAACATCAAATAGAGGGTGATTAGAAACTATTTCAAAAGATTTGGATGAAAAGGAATTAAAATGGAATTTATATGAATTTGGGAAATGGGGATTTACCTTTCCTTCTTAAAAGTTGGTTGAGCACAAAAGAGGCAAGAACAAGTGAATGAGTGTTTAAATATGGGGGATAACCTAGGTTGGCCGGCCACATAGTACTGAAATTAGGGTTAGGGTTCAAGTCATGGGCCATGGGCTTAGTTTCATAAGTCATGAAATGAAAATCACAAGTCATAAGTCATTGCACCTATTATTAATCCTCCTATTTAAAACTAGATTCTAAGTGACTAAAATAGAGGTTAACTTAAGTTAGACTAGGGTCACACCATTGCTAACCAAGTCACCATAGTTAGGGTTAACTTCTAGGTTAGTCTACAAAGTCTCAATTAGCTAAAGTCAAAAATAAAAATCACCAATTCAATAATTTAAAATAAATTCAAAAATTCACCAAATGACCAAAATACCCTCAAGCTAAAATGTGGTAGTGACAACCTTGCAAGCCAAAAGAGCATAACTGCATCTTTAGGAAATATGCAAGAATATTGTAAGTTATCATCTTTAGGAATACCTTGTAAGAATCTTTAGAAAATATGCAAGAATATAATTTTTGTAAGTTGTCATCGGTGTACACAAACAACCAAAAGAGTAGAACTGCACCAAAAGATTTCACATTAAATTCCTTGCAAGCAATAGCTTATATTCAGGAAGTTACAACTGACAACAGAAAGAAAACATCTCCTATAGAAAACTTCTCCATCACTCAGGATCTGTGTATATGGATATTGTTTCACTGCACTTAAACTAGAAAAAATAGCCTTTGAGAAGTTTGATATTAAATATATAGTCTTTAGAAATTTGTTTGTGGACGTTTGAATATTGATGCTCCACCAAATGAAGACGTCTATACTATCATTGTCGACAAAGTATTTGACAAAGATGCAGATTTGTTTGATGGAGATAGGAAGCTTGGGGATATTATGCTTGTGACTTGATTAATTAGCCAAAAGTATTTGTCAACATTTTAGGGTGTGAAGTTATGCAATTAGTTTTTTGTTTTTCTAGTTTTAGTACTAAACAAACTATATAGTAGTACTCTTTTTTATCCTTTTGAATGCTATGTGTACAAGAAATACCAAATCTTTATATGACTACAAATTTTGATTACTTACTTATATGCAATGTCAGTTGTTTATATAATGAATGATTGGAGTTGTTTATAAACTGAGTAATTGGTGTTGATTATATGCAATAACAGTTCAAGTTACTGAATGATTAGACATGTTTATATGCAATATCAATGGAGGTTACCGAATGATTGTAGTTGTTTATATATTATATGTTGTGTATATAATTTTTTTTAATTACATTTACAGAAAAACGACTGATCATAGTAGTCCCAAAGAACATAAAAATTTACAGGTTATTTGATGGATATATTTCGTCGATTAATTTGTGACATACTCTATTTGTAGTTTAAATTAGTGCGTAGTGACAATCCATAACCGTCGTTAATTTTTGCTATTGTATAATCTACAACGGACCATCCAACTGTCGAAAACCGTTGAAAATCCTAATTTATGACGATTTTGGACCGTTGAAAATCGTGAATTCTTGGAAACCACCAAACTATCTCTCCCTGCAGCCCTTAGTGGCTCGCACGTACGGACACAAGCTGTCATGACCCGCACCCGATATAGGGGTACGAGTGCATAACAGCGCCCAGCCTACGCCGTAAAATCGGCGGTAGAACGCTGTCCTAGGTCGCTAACTAACAACTCACACAAAGATATAATGTATTTGTCATAGATCTCAAGTCCGAATGGAGGACAAGTATAAAGATATGGTAATACTCAATCACAGTCTAAAGCACGATAAGATGTCAAATAAGTCTAAAAAAACTATAAAGACTAACAACAACAACTACTAAATAATAACCAACGAATCTCAAATACAATGTCAAAATCTCCAAATTATTACAAGTCAAGTTCAAACAGAGAATCTAAAACAAGTCAACTAAAACTAGGTCTCTCGATCCCTCTTGAGATTCTGGACCCAAGGTAGCTACCCCCTCCTCGGATCCATAGTAGGTAGGACACGTATCCTCTAAGCAACCATCTGAAAATATATATCCAGTCAGAATAGAACGAGCACATCTCCTCTAGCAGTTTCAAATAAATGACAAAGTCTATAAAGCAGTTATAGCAAGTGATACTTGATGAACATGGAAAGTTTGAGACAGGCAATGAAATAGAACAACAGTTAGAACAAGAAAAGTAAATACAATGAAATAGGATAGCATGGCAATGAAGACTGTAAATAGAGATAACTAAACTAGAGCAATGTGATGTGAGTCCAATCAGTATAACATGAGACAATGTGAATCTAGTACAAGACAATAATCTAGTGTGTTTTGAAATACTGAGTTTGATATGTAAATGGCTAGTGGATAAATACGGCACATCGCACGCTTGGCAAGCGTGCGAAGGCTATCTATTTTGTAGGGGTGGTTCTTGTAACGATTAGACTAGTAGTGAATGCAGCACGTCGCACGCTTGGCCTAGCGGAGACGGCTATCTTTCTTGTAGGGATGGTTCTTGTTGAATACGCATGTCGCACGCTTGGCCTAGCGGCGACGGCTATCTTGCTTGTAGGGGTGGTTCTTGTTGATTGGAAATGTTTACATATTTACTCGAGTATTTTCCCGCCCTGATAAGTACAAGTAAAATCCATATCCCACACATAAATAGAGTACGAGTCTAGCCAGAAGTAAATGGTGCTTGTAGGTGGTTCGAGTAGGTGGTTCCAGTGAGTGGTTCCAGTAGTAGGGGCTAGACGAGTTAAATACTTGTGTCGCAAATGAATGAATCCAGAATACCAATCTGTGTTGTGACATAGAATCAAAATAAGACTATACTAGAAGCTGAATTATAATAATCATCAAGTAAATAAAAACTATCAGAGAATGTACTCGCTTGTCGTCCAGAACAATGAATGAGGATCGATGTCCAAAGTGGTGTCACACAAACCTATATTTGATATGTACAAAGTTATTTGATGTTTTAGAGTAAACAATGAATCTAAATGAGTTAACTACATGCTCTAGGCCTTTTCTAGGTCAATGAAGTCAATTTAGTCAACTATTGGTAAACTTGGTCAATTCTAGTCACTAGTCAACTCTGGGTCAACCCTTGTTAAATTGGTCTAAATAGCCATCATCTAGTTAAAGCTAGTCAACTTAGCTATTACTAGTGTATACTACACATAGTGTATCTTAACTTATATTAATATTTATACTATCTTAGCCAAAAATATTACTCTAATATCACAAGATACAAGGTATTCTCAATACCTTGACTATCACCTCTAACTTACATAATACATTCCCTCATCTCACACCTTAGGCAAAACTCTTCACCTATACACTAACTTATTGATATTCTAAACATTCTCACTGTCAACTGTCTGCAGGATCACTACTAAAAAGTATCGAATTAGCGACTACCATATTCGTCGCTAATCTGTCGGTAAATCAACTTAACGACGGCTAACCGACGAAATTTGGCAGAAAAAAATCCGTCGGGAAATAGCCTGTCGCTAAACAAAGTTGTCGCTATTCTGTCGCCATTCGACTGCTTAGCGACGGATTACCGTCATCAAGGATCGAACATTTAGCGACGGCTAGCCGATAGATTGCCGTCAAATCAATTATCAAAAGTTTTTTATACTACTTTTTAGTGACGGACAGGTCCGTCGGTAATATGTCGGTAACTGCGTATCATAGATTTTCTGATACGGAAAATCTGACGCAAATTGTTGCTAGCCGTCACTAATACTCGACAAAAGAACGACAATTTAGCGAGGGAATATCCGTCGCTTAGGTTCTAGAAATCTTTATATTTCCAGAACCTTGTCGACTGATAATCCGTCGCTAATCCGCCGACATCCGTCGCTAACTGGAAATTCTCCAGTTAGTGACGAAATATTCCGTCGCTCACCGTCACCTTTCGTCGCAAGTCCGTCGCTAACTGGAAATTTTTGAAAAAAAATTACATGAAACACAGCATTCCATGTTCGTACAACATCCGAAACATCGAACATCACAATATGCATCACACCTCACACAAACCCACAAACCAATATACCTCACACCAATATACAAATATCTATCTTAAATACATCACAAACCAACATACATCAATGAACCAACAAACCAATATACATCACACAACAATATACAAATATCTATCAAAAATACATCACACAAACCAACATACATCAATGAGACCCGGAGCAACCCTCCGTTGAATTTCTATATAATAAAAGTCTAGGAAATAGCATCCAAAAACATCCAAGTCTATAAATAACCATGTCTAGAAAATAAAATCCATCAAGAGTTGTAAAACCATCCAAGTAAAACCCATAAATAAGTCTACGAAAATAAATTCGATCAAAAATCATATATATATTATATATTATATATATATAGTCCTATATACCAGAGATCTATATATATTATATAGTCCTCTACGTACGCGCAGAGAGATATCTATATATATATATATATATATATATAGTCCTCTACGTACGCGCAGAGAGATCTCCTTCCTCAGCCACTTCGCATAGTAGGATCCACGCCAGCAAGCTCAATATCCATAGAGGGATGACTGGAACTCCCGGTACAACTGCCCTCTGGTGCCACCTCCTCCGTCACAGCAGGAGGTGGTGGCACTTCCTCCTAAGCAGTAGGTACCACTACCGACTCAGCAGCAGGAGGTGGCACTACCTCCTCAGCAGCAGGAGGTGCCACTACCTCAGCAGCAGGAGGTGCCTCTCTCAAGCGACATCCTCGGGTCTTGGGTGCCATCTGGTAAGATTGATGGAAACATGGAGATTAATTAGGATTAAACAAAATGACAATATTAGTCCGATACCGACCCCCCCTATACTTTGTAACGTCTATTACGATAAGGATCGATATCGGAAGACAAAGTAAACAGAATTGTAATTAAAAATATATAGTTCGATACCGACCCCCCTATACTTCGTCGCTCTACTTTCCCTGCTTCTCAAGAAGGCCCCCTCTCTGATCCCCCCCTCTACTTCCCTGCTTCTCATTCGACTCTCCAGTCTCCTATTCCGCATCATATGATATCCATCTCAACCAAAGAGTAGAGAAGTATAAAAATATTAATATTAACCATGGATCGGTATCGGAATCGGTATCACCATGAATCTCATGGCTTGTTCTACCAGAGCATAATATAAAACCAAGCGTGTAAAGCAGAGCTTCACATTCAAAACATTAGAAGGAAAAAATTGTGATTGGTGGTAAGACGAGCCAGAATCCTTTGAAAGTATTCTGGCTCGCCCTACCACTTCTCCACGCTTTGGTTGAGATGTATATCATATGATACAGAATAGGATGCCTCATGACCCGAATAAGAAGAAGGGGAGTAGGGAGGCTCACTCTATACACTCATCCTCCTACGTTTTACACTCTATACACTCTTACTTATGCAAGCCTTTTGAGGTAATCAGCATTATACTAGATTTTCGAAAAAACTGTAACTCTGATAGGCCCAAAAGACTTGGCATAAGTAAATTTAATTTCAACACTTACCTAGCTACTACTAAGATATCTTATATATCCTTCTAGGAACTCACTCTATAAATATCTTAAATTAAATTTTAAACACTTACCTACAGGCTAGACACCGCCTAGATGCCTAAGCGATCAATATCGATACATAGACATAGTCTGATACCGATACCAATTCCGATACTCCGATCCAAAATCGCCTACTAAGATATCTTATATATATATCCTTCTACGATACTCCGATCCGAAATCGTCGATACTACCGATACTAATACTCATAGGAATAGTCTGATACCGATTCCGATACCGATACTTTGAACCTTGATACTAAGTTTATATATATATATATATATATATATATATTATATATATTATTATTATTATATATATATATATATATATAACTAATTATATACTATTCTACGATACTCCGATCCGAAACCGCCGATACTACCGATAGTCGATACCAATACTCATAGGAATAGTCCGATACCGATTCCGATACCGATACTTTGAACCTTGATACTAAGTTTATATATATACTAATTTAAATACCCTTCTACGATACTCCGATCCGAAACCGTCGATACTACCGATATCGTCGATACTACCGATATCGCCGATACCAATACTCATAGGAATAGTCTGATACCGATTCCGATACCGATACTTTGAACCTTGATACTAAGGGGGCGTTTGGTTCACCGGGTTGGACAATGTAATGTAATCGACATTACGTAATCCCAATTAAGATGTTGGTTGAAATTTTTTTCTCTAGATGTAATGTAATAGCAATTACAAACTTGATTACATTACATCTATTCTTATTCAAATCAATTACATCATAAAACCTATGTAATCCTAATTACATTACATCCTCAATCTTAAATTACAATTTTACCCTTTAAAAAATTCTAACCCATACAATCCCGATCGGTCCGGAGGAGAGAGAATTTAACCTTGATCTAAAAAAACTTCACTCCTCCTCCCCCCTCCGCCGCCTCCACCGCCCGCCCCCTCCTTCGGCCGCCCCCTCCGGTCCCATAAAATCCCGATCGGTCCGGAGGAGAGAGAATTTAACCTAGATCTAAAAAAACTTCATCCTCCTCCTCCCCCCTCCGCTGCATCCATCGCCTGCCTCCTCCGGTGCCGCCATCCTCCTCCTCCTCCGCTGCCTCCACTCATCTCCTCCAACACCGCCTCAATCTCGCCTCCTCCTCCGCCTGTCGGAGCTCGAAATTCCAAGGTATTATTCCTTTTAATGAAATTTTGGGTTCTACTTGCTAGAAGTTTTTTTAACAAAAATTTGGGTTCAATTGATTTGAATGTTAGATGAAAATATTATGAATGATTTGGGTTCTACTTGCTCGAAAATCCCAAGTTTTTTAGCCTACTATGGGTTCTACTTGCTCGAAATTTCCTCAGCCTACCATCAATGAGCAAATTTAAGCTTGTCAGTAACAGGGATTGAGAGAGACAAAAGCGAGGGGGACAGTTATGGTATACGTGAGAGAAAAATATTTGTGTGGGTTCTACTTGCTCGAAAATTTATTTGAATGTTATTATCCCAAGTTATGATAATCATCCTTTGAAAATTTATTTGAATGTTAGATGAAAATATATGAATGTTAGATGAAAATATTTCAAGTATTCTACATATGTGACCAACATCACCATTGTTTGGGTATTAATACAGTAATGTCTCATCTTCATTCAAGAGAAATACTATGAATTTGTTTTTAGATTGTAGAGATTTCATCATAAAGACTGATTATATGGAAGTATTCATGCAGTAATGGCTCGTCTTCATTCAAGTGAAAGAAAGAAGTTGATTGCCATATGTACTCACTGGTTGCACATTTCCAATTTACTAAACTGGTTTTTTCAAGTTGTTGCTTCTACATCTATGATGTATGCTAGAAGAAGTATTTAGAGAGACATAAATATGCACTTAACTTCTTCAAATAGGGAGATAGTAAACGAGTTGGTTTATAGGAGTGAAACTCATTGTGTTGAACAATTAAGGATGAGTAGGCGTGCTTTTCATGTTCTGTGTGAAAAAGTGAAAGAGATGGCGGTTTAAAGGCATCAAAGAATCTATTGGTGGGTGAGCAAGTGGCAATATTTTTGCATATCATAGGACATGATATGAAGAATCGGAATATTAAATTTCATTTTAAGAGATGGGTGAGACAGTTAGCAAATATTTCAACAATGTTTTGAATTCTATCATACGCCTGCAAGAAGACTTGTTGAAAAAACCAGAACCAATTCCAAAAAAACTGCAATGATGAGAGATGGAAATATTTTAAGGTATGAAGTATAACCTTGTAACATAATATGTAGCATCTTCTTAGAAAAATTGTATTTAACTACGCTGATTATCTTTTCTCTAAATATATAGGGATGTTTAGGGGCACTAGAGGGACAGATGTTAGTATGAGAGTTCCTTTAGAAGATCAAGCTAAGTTTCAAAATCGGAGTGGGAAAGTTACAACAAATGTTTTGGGAGTTTGTTCTCAAGATTTGCAGTTTATTTATGTCTTGGCCGGTTGGGAAGGTTCTGCTGCGGATGGTAGGGTGCTCCGTGATGCTATTAGTAGAAGAAATGGTTTAAAAGTTCCACTGGTAATTTACTTTTAAATTGTGAAGTACTTTTTTCCTCCTTTTTCTAAAAAAGATTTTTAAAATTATTATCTTATGTAGGTCACTATTACCTTGTGGATGATGGATATGCAAATTGTGAGGGATTTTTAGCTCCGTACCGAGGAACACGTTATCACCTTAATGAGTGGAGATAAGGCCACCAACCCAATACTCCTAGAGAGTTTTTCAACATGAAGCATTCAAGAGCTAGGAATGTGATCGAGAGATGTTTTGGTGACTTAAGAGTCGATGGGTAATTCTTAGGAGTTCTTTACTACCCCGTCAAGACTCAAATTCGAATCATAATGGCATGTGCTTATTACACAACTTTGTTAGGAGAGAGTTGCAAAATGATATGCAACTAGATCCAATATAAACGGGTATCTTTGAAGATGTGAACACAATATCC
Source organism: Iris pallida (assembly GCA_029216955.1). Classification (NCBI taxonomy): domain Eukaryota; kingdom Viridiplantae; phylum Streptophyta; class Magnoliopsida; order Asparagales; family Iridaceae; genus Iris; species Iris pallida. The sequence continues at coordinate 17,418,841 of JANAVB010026799.1, forward strand.
CTTTTGCCGGTGATTCTATAACTACCATCGAAACTTCAAATGAATGGACTACATGGAGAGCAAATTTAGCACAAGAAATGTACAATGATGGATAGCAATAGACAACCCGCATGAAAGACTCAATTTAGAATGTCATGAGTTTTTTTTTCCTTGTAATGAGATTTATTATTTCTATGTGAACTTTGAATGGAAACTTTGAATGTCATTAGTTTTATGTTATCCTTTTGAATGGAAACTTGTAATGAGATTTATTATTTCTGTGTGTGTGTACATAGGACTTATCTCTGTCTTCCAGGTTGTAGGCTTGCTTGAAGCTTATTAGCTTGTTAAGTTGCTATCATGCATGATTGCTTTCTGGACTTGATTGCTTTCTGGACTTGCTAATTTTGAACATCATAAATATATATATTATATATATATATATATATATATATTATATTATTAATATAATATACATGTGTCAGGTTGTACACTAATAAGAACATCATTCATAAGTTATTTGTACAGTTCCATTAAGTGAGCACCATTTACCTTCCTGGTAACATGAAATATGATATGTTTGATCATGGCAACTTATCAGTCTGCAACAACCTTTATGCTATAATGTGTGTTGACTGCATCTTCAGGTTTAGCTTTTTTCATTCAGGTTTTAGGTTTTTAGCATTTGATTATAGACCCACAAATAGTTTCTGTATGTATTGCTTCCATGTGCTTGATTCTTCCTCTCCTCATATGGAAACAGTGAGCATTGCTTTCTTGAGAGAGATCCTGGGAATGGCATCTTGATTTATAATAGTTTCTGTATGTATATGCATGTGTCAGGTTGCCTTGTCCTTTCTTGGATTTCAAATGCAAAAAAAAAAAAAAAGTGAGGGAAATTGTTACCTGGAGCTAATCATTTTTTAGTTCTTTTCCA
>JANAVB010026799.1:17425940-17535428 GCA_029216955.1 Iris pallida
TTATTATTTTTATTTTTTTTCCCGGGAATATTTATATTGCACCAAACATGGGAATGTAATTTTTCCAGGGAATTTAATTCCTTGGAATTTGATTCCCGGGAATATAGAATTCCCGGCTATATATTCCGCATACCAACGCCCCCTAAGAAGTATAAAGCTGGGCATGCTACAGAGAATATGGAAATTGCATTGGACTGGCAGGTATGCTCGGGTAAGAGGACATCTAATATCTGAACCTAACTTCATGTTTCCTACTACATTTCTCTGATACATTGCCGTGCACAGGACAGCACATACAATTAGGCAGAATATATGTATGGACTTAGATGGCAGAGCCATACCAGATACAAGACATATGGAGAGAAGGTTTGGGACAATGCAGGGTCTAAATGTGCAAGCAGTGATTAAGACTTAGATGGGAAGAATTTCATAATGCAGTATCAGAACAGAACAGATGTCAAGTCAAATCGAATTGGTTTGCTAACTAATGTAGGGCAGTTGCTAAAATCTGAACAAAACAGGGGTGCATATGACTTCTCAAGTGCAAGTTCTAAACCGAGAATGGTCTGTACTACCAATTGTGCAATGGTCAGTACACTAATGAATGCAGGTTGGTCCAAACCCAAAGTTAGGACTGAACAAAATGAAATGGACCAAAGTTATGAATTGAACACAGGTCACTTGAGCTATATACTCCCTACCTGGTATAACATGTATCTTGTGCACTGAACTATAGGATTGCTAGAAACATGGGTGTACACTAGGTTAAACCAATGCAGGAACTGGACTTGAGTTATCTAGACAAGGGAATGAAAGGGTCTTATCATTAGATGGCTGAACAACTAACATATTAGGACTGACTCCTAAATGGGACTAACATCTAACATGGACTTAGCATTACAATAATACATACCATAGGAAGCCTATAGAGTTGATCACATATATTTAACATATCATTCCCTTCTACTTAATACAACTGCTACTCTCCTCCTCAAATCTAACCTCTCTAAATACTGACACATTACTCTATACAATCTGATGTCACTAATGACTGAACTAAAAGCAATATGGTCTGCATAGTAGCAGGACAGAGCAAACTCCTACTCGAGCTCACTGCCTAATCTTCACATAGCTCATGAATCCTACTATATGGCATGGACTAAACATGATAGGTTATGGTGCTCTAAGGACAATCTGAACAGTAGCTCACTCTAGGGAATGGCCAAAATAGGACTGAATAGATGGATGACTGGATTCAAAGATTTAAAGGGAATGATACATATACAAATCCCCTCCTATTGTTGATACAAAGGGAAAACCCAAGACCAATAACTGATACTCAGGAACATAGATACATACAATGAAATGACAGAATACTAATGCTTAGTGGAGTACTGAGCATTCTGGAGCAGGATTGATCAAAATGTAATACTAGCAGTCTACATGTAGACTGAAACAGAGTCACACACATGTAATCCAAACTCCCCAAAGACATTCAACACATCCCACCATTCCAAAATCACAAGTTAACATCCTACATTGCTAACACATTGCATTACGAATATATAAATCTAATTTAAACTGAAATTTAACCATTAGTTGCCCTAAGAGTCATTTCATCGAACACTTAGTGTGCGTATCCGATACTCTCGTGATACGCACTCCAAATTGATCAAAACTTGACCCAAATCATTCCTAATGCAATGGGGGACCCTAAATGAATGAATCTACATTAATGAAAGAAATTTAGAGGGTTTAGAGAGCTCTTACCAATTGGGAGTTGGAATCCCAATGAAAAGTTTCTAGATCTAGATTTCCTTCAACTTCCAATGGCCAAATTGCTCCAATAAGCTCCCAACTAGTCAATAGAGGCTTTTTCTCTTCAAGGGAAAGAGATTGCAATTGGTTTGAGAGAATTTGGACTCAATTTGAGAGATGGAGGAAATTTGGCAAAGAACACAAATTAGGGTTAGGGTTTCTAATGAAGGGGGAAGAAGGAGGAAAGTTAGCTATTAATAGGAAGGGGAATGGGACCATGTGGCCAGCCATGAGGTTCCTAGGGTTTAGTTTGGGGTGCAATGACTAAGGGCCTCTCCTAATTTGTCATGTAAAGCCCTTTAAGGAAAAGGCCCATTATAGCTTATGGTTTAAGTTAATTAATAGATTCTAAATGACATTCTAGCTAGATGAGAGTCTAACTAAAGTTATCAAATCTCACTAAGTAAGTTTCTATGGTCATGACTAACATCTAATCAATGTGATTCTAAGGTTTCACCAATTAATGACACTAACACAATACATTAATAAAAGATATTAAAAATAATCAAAATTTTACAAATTACCAAATTACCCTTATTCTAGAATGTGGTGGTGATACAAGCCCATCGAAATTGCAGTACCCCGCTCGCACCCCATGCCTCGACACTACCGAAAGCCCCTATACACCACGTTGCAGAAGCTTACGTCGCCGACGACGGGCTCTAGTCCTCATATTTTTGCAGTACCTCACTGTGATGTGACCACCTCGTTGGAACACAAACCCAGTGTCATCACCGAGACCCCCTCTAGTGGTGGTGATGATGATAGTGGAGAGGAAGAAGAAAATTATTATGGAAAGGAAGAAGATGATAGGTGTGTTGTGTGGAAGTCCCAACATATTGTCATCCAAACATTGAAAGTCCACATTTTTTTGAAACTCCTCACTTAGTTGGGACAAAAATCTATGTATCCAAATACATTTTAAAAAGTGATACATATTGAAAATGCACTACATTACAACATGTCAAAAGTGTCACTTTTACACTTTTGAGGAGTTACAAGCATCCAAACAGTCTCTTAGTGGAGATACACAAAAGATTAGATTAAATAAAGCTTCGACTAAAAAAAAATCTCTGCAGCTATATATATATATATATATATATATATATATATATATATATATATATATATATATGGATCAGGTGTGGCTAGTTTACTCTAAGGATTAAGGTATGGTTGATTTGTTAGGATATACATGGGATTGCTATTAAAATGTATACTAAATATAATTGATGTATGTCATATATTCATATAAGTTTTATTTATAATATAAGTAATCAATATCTAGAATGTAATCATTAATTACATTTTTGTTTTGTTTTCTTTTAATTCCCTTGCCCTATTCAAGTAATTATGTATTTTTTATAGCTGTTTATTCTCTCTAAATCTCTATTATTCTTTTAATTAAATAAATACATTAGCAGACTTAATAATTGTACACTTGTTTATTAACTAATAAATTGGACATTCTAACAATTATTGACTTTATTGTTATATACATATTATTAACACCCCCCCCCCCCCCCCCCCCGGTCCACGTCCCCAGCACCCCCCCCCCCCCCCTCCTCCTCTTTCATCCCCACCCCCATAAGGATTGCACGAAATTTGAAATACCCCCTCTCCAAAAAAAAAAACCCAGAAAATGAGTTGAATGGTCAAGAAGCCAATGGATTCCTGACCCAACAGTCCTAAACAAAACAAAAATTACGTCAAAATTTGCAGTCAAAAATTAGGATCCTTTGAGGAATGTTCTCATGGAGGCTGACAGGTGGGCTAGGTTCATGTTTGGGTCTTTCTAGTGTGTATCTATGGTCATAGGATGGGCTGGTTTGGCCATGAGTGATACCAAGGTGTGTGGGTTGATATTATAAGTTGCTGATTAGTCCATTTGGAATCATTAAACATGTTACTACATATTAAAGAATGTTACACAACAAAATCATTTTCAACTGTCTTAGTCACACCCAAAGAGCATAAAGGAAGTATTCTACAACATTACTACAAAACAATAACATTCAATACATAGCGGGTACCGAAAACGTGGAGTTAGAAAATATTTTGCTTTGATTAGAGCTCAATAATAAGGCTCTTCCCAATTTATCCCAGCCGCAAGAGCTACATATTGGAGTCCAATCTGGATTTAGTAACAACATATTTGTGGAATCCAAATTTAGTTAAATATTTATTTGATTAGATTTGGATGTCCATAATTGGTATTGTGCTATGTTAGATATAATAGGATTCTTATTTTAGGAAATCCTATTATGATCTAAAATAATATGTTGATGGAATATTTTAGCAATAATAGGATTCCTACTTTATTCATATTTAGCAAATCCTATTATGACTAGAATATGATTTTCTCATCCTCTATATATGGGGTGAGGGTGGAGGCACAAAGCACGGCACAAAGTAGATATTCGGAGTGCTCGTCCACAAGAAAATCTAAGAGAAAGTCTGTGCTTTACTCTTAGGACTTCGTCATCCAAGACAGGAGGAAGAAGAAGATCTAATCAAGGAGTCGTCAACTTTGATTAGGGAGATTGCTATGGGTTGGTGAGTGATCTCAATTGTAATCTTCTGTTTTCTTCTTGAGAATGGTGAGAGGGTTGAATCTATTAGGGCAAAGGGTTCAACATTAGTTTTTGTCAATTTTGTAATTTTCGTCTGAGTTATAAAGGTTAGGATTTATATAGGTGACGTAGTCACCGCCATATACTTGTCTTTATCTGTACTTGGTGTCCGTTAGGCAGGGGTTGGTTTGATCAGGTGGGTTGGAAAACGCTTCTGTGCACCTAACAATTGGTACCAGAGCTAAGTTCGTTCGTTTATTCTGGTCTGTTACCAACAATTGGTATTAGAGCTTTGGGGTTCTGGCAACCATGTCTACGGAGCATATGAACATTCGTATGATCACCCTCACAGAAAAGAACTGGACAATTTAGAAGCCAGGGATAAAGGATCTACTCTGATGCAAGGACTTACATGGTCCGTTGGAGGGCGACAATGCAAAGCCATCTGACAAAGCTACTGAAGACTAGAAACGACTGAATCAGAAGGCCATTGGATTCATCCGCCAATGGCTGAACGACTCGGTGTTTCACCACGTCTCCATGGAGAGTTCAATAAAAGCATTATGGAAGAAGCTGCATTTGTTGTATGAAAGGAAGACGACTGGCAACAAGACATTTTTTATTCACTAACTCGTCAACTCGAAGTACATGGAGGGTGTCTCTATGGCACAATATCTGAACGAGGTTCAGGGTATCATCAATCAGTTGTATGCGATGAAGATGATGATTGATGATGAGCTTCAGGCCCTACTAATTTTGAGTTCTCTGTCGAAAAGTTGGGAGAGTTGGTGGTATCGGTGAGCAACTCCGCATCAGATAGAGTTGTCACGATGGAGGCAGTCAAAAGTAGCTTGTTGAATAAGGAGATCTAGCGCAAGCATGTTGAATCGTCGCCAGAGAACGCTCTGATGGTTTCCTAGGGGAAGAAAAGACTCATGTCACAGGCAAGGACATGGGAGATCTCAAAATCTTACGATTGTAGACCGCAAGGAGGGCTGCTATCTCTGTGGTGAAAGAGGTCATATCAAGTAGAACTGCATGAAGCTCAAAGTTGAGAAGGCAAAAAGGTAAGGACGATCATGAGGATCTCACGGCGTTTGGAGATATCATCATCGCAGCGACCGAAGCAGAGGAACCTTGTGGCATGTGTCATCATGGCGACTGGGTCATGGACATAGGGGCATCATATCACGTCACTCCATATAGGAGGATCTTCACGTCATACCGCGGCGACAGGTTTGGACATGTGAAGATGGACGACAAGGAGACGGCTGCAGTTGTAGGCATCGATAATGTGCAAGACAACGGACCTCAGTGAGAAACTCGTTCTCAAGGGTGTGCGACATGTACCGAGATTGTGCTATAAATTGGTTTCGGTAGAGAGACTGGTAAATGATGGCTGTCATAGTTTGTTTCGGGATAGAGATTGGATGTTTGCGAAGGGTTCCCACTAAGCTGTACATGCAGGCTACAGACACCAGATGGAGGCTCGAAGGGTGTTCGACAGGAGGTGGATCATCGAAAACTTGTTGAGGAGAGTCTTCGATAAGTTTTGAGGGTTACGGAGGATTCGGTTCGTCGAGACAGAAGGACGAATGGAGATGAGTCAAAGATTGAGGGTCAGTCTGTTGGTCCCATGACAGCTGGTCGGTCTCCAGGTAGGGGTTACTCTACGGTTCTGGTTTTGGCAACGGGTGGTTTGCCAAAGCTTTACGGGACGACATTGGTTTCAGCAGTTCGAAGCCAGGGAGGAGATCAAGGTTTGCAACAAACTCAATCAGAGGCAGGTACATCACCATTTACACAGTTCAGAGGGAGCTGTGGGTCATCGACGGCGTGCACAGTGCATGATGTTCTGCTCGAGTATGCATGTGTCTGGGAGAGCATCAGTATTAGACACGAACGTAGGCAGATTTAGGAGTTCGAATCTCTAGAGAACCGCACCGTCCGCTTGGTTGGGCCATCCAAGGGTGAAGAAGCTCGATAGAACAATAGCACGTTCCGGTGGAAGACAGAAGTCTGGGACAGACAGCCGAGACTTACGGTGAGGCTGATCGTCAGGAACTTAGGTCTTGGTCGTGTTATTGATATCGGCAGGATCCTAGTGGTGTAGGAGGTACAATGATGGCAACTAGTGTCGACATTACGGTTGAGTTGCTGGAGGCGAAGGAAAATGCAAAGCAACTCGGGTGATCGGAAATAAGTGGCATGGGGGAGCAGATATTCTGTCGTGGGACGACAGGCATGGAGTCTAGTTGAGGACCCATAGGGTCAATACCCTCTCATCAGACTGGAGGGAAAGATTGTTGGAGTCCAGTCTGGATTTGGTAACAACATATTTATGGAATCCAAATCTAGCTAAATATTTGATTTGATTATAATTGGATGTCCATAATTGGTGTTGTGCTATTTTAGATATAATAGGATTCTTATTTTAGGAAATACTATTATGATCTAAAATAGGATGTTAACGGAATATTTTAGGCATAATATGATTCATATTTAGAAAATCCTATTATGACTAGAATATGTTTTTATCATCTTATATATGGGTTGAGGGTGGAGGCACAAAGCACAGCACAAAGTGGAGATTCTGGGTGCTCGTCCACAAGAAAAAATAAGAGAAAGTTCGTGCTTTACTCTTAGGACTTCGTCATATAAGACAGAAGGAGGAAGGTGATCATCAAGGAGTCGTCAACTTTAGTTAGGGAGATAGCTATGGGTTGGTGAGTGATCTCAATTATAGTATTTTGTTTTTCCTTCTTAAGGGTGGTGAGGGGTTTAAACCTATTAGGGCAAAGGATTCAACATTAATTTTTGTCAATCTTATATTTTTTATCTGAGTTACAGAGGTTGGTATTTGTCCAGGTGACGTAGTCACCGTCATATACTTGTCTTTATATGTGCTTGGTATCCGTTATACGGGGGTTGGTTTGATCAAGTGGGTTGGAAGATGCTTCAGTGCGTCCAACAATTGGTATCAGAGCTAGGTTCGTTCGTTCTAGTTTGATACCAACACTGCAGCCTGTCCTCATTCTACATTCAGAATATAGAAACTCATTTTGTAGAATGTAAAGCTCAATTTCGAGCACCAATTTTCTGATTCTAAACTTATATTATATTTTGAAAAAGAAAAACATGGGTCTATATTCATTCATCTTATTTGGGTCCAAAATTTATTCTTTTAATATTCTCATACAAATTCAACACATGCTACATTAATTTTTTTATTACAAATTTAGGCCTCAAGATGCAATTTTGCTCCATCTACTATTGAGCACCCATTTTTTGATTCTAAATTTATATTATATTTTGAAAACGGAACACATGTGTATATATTCATTCATCTTATTGGGCCTCAAAATTTGTTTGTTTAATTTCTCAAACAAGTCAACACATGCTACATTATTTTTTTATTACAAATTTAGGCCTCAAGATGCAATTTTGCTCCATCTACTATTGTCTACTATTGATGCTCTTAGGAGCACTTCTCTCATCTCCAACATGGGTCACGAGTTTTTTTTGTTTTTTTTGCGATGCCCGACGTAATGTGCGGGACTTTGTGCACATTGTATGCATGTCTTTTGGGTCCACCGTTCCTAATTTTCACACACACATACACCCACACCTCCCTCACGATTCATTTTCGAGACCGTCTGCCTAGCCAGGGAGATTATACCTCTCCTTGCTGACCATAAGTGTCACGCCCCGCTCCCGTAAGAGCGATCGTCCTCGCTAAGACGTGATGCCGCACGGGCCTAGGTTGCGCCCGTGCAAGGCCAGTCCAGAAATGGCCGATTTAGCTAGGCCACAGAGTCGTACAGAGTGTCCCTATTGCAGCGGAAAGTAAATAAACACAAGTAGAAGCGAATTCGAACTCTTTATTGATATTCATGAAGGTTACAAGCGGCGCTAGGCCGATATTACAAATCGCTCAAGCTCTCTCTCTGAACATAAAAGGCGTGCCAAGTGGCTTACAAGATGGAATGATACATGGCGATGTTCCAATACATTATGTCCTGTATATGGTGCTCCAGCTCCTTGCAACGCTCCAAGGCTCGAGAAATAGCTCCGCGCCTTAGCACGTTCGAGGAAAGCTCCGCACCCGCCGACGTTTCCTGCTTCCTGCAAGCAAACTGTGGGGTTATCAGTACATTGTTATGCACTGGTGGGGAGGCTAGCTCGCCCACAACGCTATCATTACCAAACACGTTCCATTTACTTTTGTGTATCATCTATCATTCATTGTCTTTCTAATCTTGCCAAGGGTCATTTTCATGGCATATGATATAACCTATCTCGTGTTACCGATTTCATAGTGTCGCATGAAAATACATTTACAACTTACCCATACTTACCGTCCGGCCTTCCCTGTTCAAAGTAAATCAAGTTAGACAACAGTTCATATGTAAACCAAGTCATGATTCATGTACGCACTCAGTGCCGTGCTCGTGTTCCTGCCTCAGGTTCTAGCGAGTCATAGCATGTTCTAGCACGTCGTGGGCACGTTATCTACTCATTGAATAAAGTACTCTTATCATTTTGTGTGTTACCATTCAGGCATATTCATAGGGCACTTCATTTAGTTAACTTAGACTACTTTGATTTCAATGCAAGGACTTGCATGTGGATTGCCACCAGCAAAGCCCACTTAACTCTATATGCACCGGTCGCTGGCATCACAAGCCATTTTGGACATCCAAGCCGTGGTATTTCGCAACCAACGATAGGGTGAGGACTGGCACACACCCCGTTAGTCTCTTGAAATACGCCTGCACTTACGTCCCCCGGGTGGCCGAGTCTACACCCAGGCAGCCCGTAAGCCATACTTTTGATTCCGTCCGGACCGGCACATCCTTCACACTTTGACCATGCCGCGGAATCCCTTTTCTCTACGGTCACAGCATACGCCACCCCTCGCTCGTGCCGTTTGTCCACGACCATTTCGTATTAACTTGTCTTTTTAACTTAACGGCTATCTCCGCCGTAGGCTAACCCTTAGCCTTCTTACGTTATCGACCAGGTTGGCGTCCGTGCAGCGCGGGTAGCGAGCCCCGTTGCACGTGCCCGTCATACCTGTCGCTAACCATTATTTCTTATCTTATCTTTCATTCATTCTTTCTTTTCTTTGTTTCACTTGTCCGTTTGTTCATCGATTCATTCATGTAGTCATTCTTTCATTCGTTGATTCATTCATTCACTTATTCGTTCATTCATTCATTCATACATTTTGCAACTCCCCGTGCGGGAGTCGCCTTGGCGACCCATCGGTCCCATAGCCTTTCAATGTTGCTAAGCTCTACTCGGAACGACTATGTTGATAGTCTTCCCGTCTCATTGTTGTAAACCATTCATTGTTTCATTGTTGAACGCATCAGAGACGTAAACGTAAGCTTATGCCTTAGCACGAGCGTGGAGCACGGGCGAGAGTTCTCTTACTTTTCCATGTTCCTTTCCATATTCTATACAAGCATACAAGTTGGGATTATTCCCTTAGCTAGGTGCGTTGAGTCATTTATTAGCACGCACGGGGTTATCGCCTAGCAATTTTCGTGATAGTGTCCGCATTATTATGTGTCTAGGCTAAGCAGAGACGGGTTCATCGGAGCCACCCACCTTAGTGATGTTCGCATCGGTCGAGCGATACTCCGAGCGCGCCTTTGATAGTCTAAGTCTGGATCCATCTTTGACGAGCCATTGCAAGTCTTGCATCGATTCGCATCGATACTTCATCGGGTCGACACAACTCTTCGAGTCGACGGCTCGTTTAAGTCGTTGAACATGCCGTTTGAATCGGCGTTCCACTAGGACGGAGCGGGCCATTACATCATACACCACTCAAAACAAGTCTCGTCCTCGAGACTTCCTGAGTGCAGGTCATCCTACCATTCCTCACCTCACGTCGTCGTATTTCTTAGGCAATCCCTATCGAACGGCTCTATCGTTCTATGGCGCCGAATTATACTCGATACCTTTCCAAGTTCCGTGTCACATACGTTTGGTCGATTTTATTGAGTAACTTTTTCATTCATTTTAGAGTTGATGGCACTTATTCAATTCAAGTGTTTCTTTGACTTGGTTGCTATTTCGACGTATCATGGGACTGAAACGGTCGTACGAGGTGCATTGTAATTCTCAAACACGAGAGTTGTAGGCTGAGGCAACTCACTCGCTCGTTCATGCGCATCTCAACACCCACTTGCAGCTGCATTCGAGTTCATCATATCGCTGAGTTTGGATCGTGCACATATTCAAGGCGTCCCCCGAATACGTACATTTCAACCAAGCTTAGCGATTAGCGAAGTCAGACAAGCTACTCGTGATAGTTTCGATTTGCCGATCGTTTGCTAACTTCGATTTGAAACCTAACTCATGTGTATCTCACTATCGTTTATCTCGGTCGTCGAGATGATCCGGTTCGCTTCTCAAGCGTTCTTGTCAACGAAATCAATACGATTTCTTCTTAGCGGAGTCGATCAAGTCTAAGTAATTTTCGTCCGATTCAAGACCAAGTATCGTACCATCATCGAGTATTTCTTTCTATCAACGATTCAATTCGTTATCCCAACTTTACTCGCGCGTCATCCATTCCTATTATTCCCTTCGTTTGGGGCCAATCTCATCGTCGTTCACGCACACTCCCTGTTTCCCGTCCTACTCTAAGTCTTGCTGCCACAAGTCTATCGTCCATCCAGACGATACTGTAAATGCCATCGCACAGGTTCAAACACTCGGCATAGGGTCGTCCGCCTATCCGCTAGGTCAGCTCACAAGGTCATAGTTACACGTCAAGTCCGTGGCTCATCGTGCAAGGTCGTTGCACGACGCTCACCCCAAATCCTATGGTTAAACCATTTGTTCGTTTGTACGGAAGTTTCTACCCAAGCTCGCGTAACTCAGATTTCTAAACATCGAGCATGATCACCTAATTCGCATCAAGACCTACGTCGCACATACTCAATTCCATTCAATCACCAGTTCTAACCAATTCGTGTATTCGATCACGAGGTCATCCAGCTCGACAATACATTGTGCCCCAATCTCACGCGAGTCCGATTATCCACAGTGGTTCATGAATCACCATGCACGCTCCCGCGGAATAATCATTCTCATCGGGGCGTAACTCTTGTTTGAGTTTTAGACTAACCCATTCTCGATACGCGGATTGGACCTACTCAATCCTCAAGCTCAAACTTTCAAGCACATAAATTCATTCTCAAGTCCACCTTCGCGTCAAACCACAAGTCGAAGCATACAAATTGCCACGCCATGCAAGTGCCGATCACTCCCGCTATACGAATCACCGTACCAGCGCTCACGCGGAGTGATAGCCCTAGTCGGCGTGACGCATGTGCGAGGCTGAAGTTGCGCTCGCATAAGACAAGAACGTCAACGTTGTGGTTATCGACGAAGCAAATCCAAACATTCCATTTCTTCCAAGCCAAGATCTCTATTCGATAGTCCGTCCGTCATGCGTTCAACTAGAAAATCCTCGAGCCGAGTCTATCTTTTCCTCGACACATTTTTAACATTTCAAGTATAGCGTCCAACGGAACAATGACATTTGCACGACCGTCATTCGCCGAGTCAGAGTGCCCCCGAGTTATCGCATATCGATCTTTGATACGCCTCAATACCATCGACGATATGCGTAACCTGACGATCTTCCTTTGCAACCAATTTCGAGTCGTGCGACTGATGCTATTGTCCGAGTTGGATAATCCACAATTTCTTCGATATTCAAGTTCAAGTTCGATCGCTATTCCTCAAGCTCGTTTTAAGATCGTTGTTCAAAACTCAAGTCACATCTTATTTGAATCAATCCCAAATCGTACGCGCGATCCTCTAAGTTTCCTCGATCAAGACCAATCATTTTTCATTCATCGTTTCGAATTATTTTCTAACTTGCATTGCCCATTGACAAGTTGTCCGAACGACATCTCGTTTGGGACATTCGAAGTCAAGACCAACTAAGCGTGACGCGTTGTAAGGCTTTGCGCAATCGCATCGCCTCACCGACATACTCGTTCTATCCATAAATCTTTTAGTCTCGCTCGAACAATTTCTATGTCGTCCATACACCACTCAGGGTTCGAGCCACTCGACTAATCGTCGACACTCATTCTTATTCTTCTCCGAACCTATCACATACACCACTCGAATTCAAGCCATATGATCTAGTCCTCAATCACGTTCGCATCATGCGCTAAGACATCCTTCAGATTCGTTCGACGAATCTCTAGCGTAATCGCTCATGTCGCCTCGACGTACTAAGTCGTTCATACTAATCCTCAAAATTCAAGCCAATCTCTCGTGCACGCCTAAGCGTTAGTTTGATAGCGTTCCTATCGATATACACTCTAAGTGTATCTCCGTTCCCGACCGAGCGGTACTTGATATCGCTCGCCACTCGATTGCACCAGAAGTCGAGGTGCACGACACGCGGCACAACATAACCAAAAGGTCGTGTGCATAGCCATCCCGTACGGACTATATTCGAGTTCGCATGTTCACCTATTCTCGTTCGAGCGATAATCGATCTCACTCGCAACTCGTTTGCACCAGAAGGTCTAGGTGCGCGATACTCTGCACAACTTAGCCAAAAGGCTGCGTGCATAACCATCCCGTTCAAACTATATTTTGGTCTCGTGTACTCGTTTGCCGTCAGCGTAAGCTCGTTCAAGCACGCACTGCGTTTGCTAACTCTTAGCATCGGTTCCTTCCAACTCAAGTCCGTCGTGGTGGCACAAAGGCCTTTGCCTATCGATCCCGTCCAACCGAGTACTCGTACGAGCTTTTGAAAGTATTAGACTTATTGTATGGAACATCCCAAGGCACAACGAGAGAGAGCGTACACTTCTTTTGTTTCAACGAGCTTTCAAAACTGAGAGTATCGAAATGAAGTCCAAGGACGTAAAGCCGTGCTCTGATACCAATCTGTCACGCCCCGCTCCCGTAAGAGCGATCGTCCTCGCTAAGGCGTGATGCCGCACGGGCCTAGGTTGCGCCCGTGCAAGGCCAAGTCCAGAAACGGCCGATTTAGCTAGGCCACAGAGTCGTACAGAGTGTCCCCATTGCAGCGAAAAGTAAATAAACACAAGTAGAAGCAAATTCGAACTCTTTATTGATATTCATGAAGGTTACAAGCGGCGCTAGGCCGATATTACAAATCGCTCAAGCTCTCTCTCTGAACATAAAAGGCGTGCCAAGTGGCTTACAAGATGGAATGATACATGGCGATGTTCCAATACATTATGTCCTGTATATGGTGCTCCAGCTCCTTGCAACGCTCCAAGGCTCGAGAAATAGCTCCGCGCCTTAGCACGTTTGAGGAAAGCTCCGCACCCGCCGACGTTTCCTGCTTCCTGCAAGCAAACTGTGGGGTTATCAGTACATTGTTATGCACCGGTGGGGAGGCTAGCTCGCCCACAACGCTATCATTACCAAACACGTTCCATTTACTTTTGTGCATCATCTATCATTCATTGTCTTTCTAATCTTGCCAAGGGTCATTTTCATGGCATATGATATAACCTATCTCGTGTTACCGATTTCATAGTGTCGCATGAAAATACATTTACAACTTACCCATACTTACCGTCCGGCCTTCCCTGTTCAAAGTAAATCAAGTTAGACAACAGTTCATATGTAAACCAAGTCATGATTCATGTACGCACTCAGTGCCGTGCTCGTGTTCCTGCCTCAGGTTCTAGCGAGTCATAGCATGTTCTAGCACGTCGTGGGCACGTTATCTACTCATTGAATAAAGTACTCTTATCATTTTGTGTGTTACCATTCAGGCATATTCATACGGCACTTCATTTAGTTAACTTAGACTACTTTGATTTCAATGCAAGGACTTGCACGTGGATTGCCACCAGCAAAGCCCACTTAACTCTATATGCACCGGTCACTGGCATCACAAGCCATTTTGGACATCCAAGCCGTGGTATTTCGCAACCAACGATAGGGTGAGGACTGGCACACACCCCGTTAGTCTCTTGAAATACGCCTGCACTTACGTCCCCCGGGTGGCCGAGTCCGCACCCAGGCAGCCCGTAAGCCATACTTTTGATTCCGTCCGGACCGGCACGTCCTTCACACTTTGACCATGCCGCGGAATCCCTTTTCTCTACGGTCACAGCATACGCCACCCCTCGCTCGTGCCGTTTGTCCACGACCATTTCGTATTAACTTGTCTTTTTAACTTAACGGCTATCTCCGCCGTAGGCTAACCCTTAGCCTTCTTACGTTATCGACCAGGTTGGCGTCCGTGCAGCGCGGGTAGCGAGCCCCGTTGCACGTGCCCGTCACACATGTCGCTAACCATTCTTTCTTATCTTATCTTTCATTCATTCTTTCTTTTCTTTGTTTCACTTGTCCGTTTGTTCATCGATTCATTCATGTATTCATTCTTTCATTCGTTGATTCATTCATTCACTTATTCGTTCATTCATTCATTCATACATTTTGCAACTCCTCGTGCGGGAGTCGCCTTGGCGACCCATCGGTCCCATAGCCTTTCATTGTTGCTAAGCTCTACTCGGAACGACTATGTTGATAGTCTTCCCGTCTCATTGTTGTAAACCATTCATTGTTTCATTGTTGAACGCATCAGAGACGTAAACGTAAGCTTATGCCTTAGCACGAGCGTGGAGCGCGGGCGAGAGTTCTCTTACTTTTTCATGTTCCTTTCCATATTCTATACAAGCATACAAGTTGGGATTATTCCCTTAGCTAGGTGCGTTGAGTCATTTATTAGCACGCACGGGGTTATCGCCTAGCAATTTTCGTGATAGTGTCCGCATTATTATGTGTCTAGGCTAAGCAGAGACGGGTTCATCGGAGCCACCCACCTTAGTGATGTTCGCATCGGTCGAGCGATACTCCGAGCGCGCCTTTGATAGTCTAAGTCTGGATCCATCTTTGACGAGCCATTGCAAGTCTTGCATCGATTCGCATCGATACTTCATCGGGTCGACACAACTCTTCGAGTCGACGGCTCGTTTAAGTCGTTGAACATGCCGTTTGAATCGGCGTTCCGCTAGGGCGGAGCGGGCCATTACAATAAGAGTGAGCTGAGTTTGGTGTTTGTGTTTTTTTTTCATCAGCTATAAAAGATAGGTCTACCCTCTAACCAGATTTGGGTCAGGCACAAACAAGTTCGAGTATGAATGAACATAACCCGGTCGGTGGTGGGACTAGAGACTTGACCCTTTAATCTAGCTTGGCCCGTTTAGTAAAGGAACTAGATTATACTTTTGTCACCCACAGGGCCGGCCTAACCTGTTAATCCATATTATATATATATATATATATATATATATATCATACTTTCATTTCTTCAACCGTGTCCCATTTCACAAACCTATATATTCCATCACATTCTCCAGCATCACCTCAAAGCCTTCTCATTTGGAAGTTGAGGGACGTTTGATTAAGTTTTAGAGGCTTAAAAATAGATTTTGAATTTCTTAGCCATGGTTGATATGTGTGAAATTGAAAATTGTGAGAGAATATATGGGATTTTAGATTTTTCGCATATGTAGGAAAGTAAAATCCAAGCCCTCCCTTGAGAATATTTGTGTTCTCCAGAAAATGTTGGCTTGGTGCATTAATTACATTTTTTGAACGATAATACCCTAAATGACACCAACTGAATTTAGGTAATAATAACGTAATAAAATTAATGAAATGATATTTATGAAAAATTAAACAAATGAAGATTCATATTCCTGTCTGAACAAAATATGGGAATGAAAAAATTAATTTTTTTGGACTACATATTTCTAACCTAACCAAACATGGGTATAAGAATATTGAATTCATTTCCTGAAATATAAATTTAATTGTAGAAATATAAAACCTTCATCCAAACATCCATTTACAGTTTCATATGTAGGTTACTCCAAGTATATATGGATTGGTAAAACGTTGGGAATCCTAATAGAAAACTGTCTCCAAGCAAGTCTAACCACCAAACCTAAATCTTTGGGTGCACCCCACTTTATCATTCCAACAAGGTCGTCCCGGGCCGACAAGGTATAGACCGGTCGAGTTTGGTCCAAATCCAACGCTATCCATGAACAATCAATCAATAAAAAAAACATAAATAAATATGCAATAAACTTTGGATTAGTATAAAAAAAAGTATTATATCTAAGTAATGTAAGCTAAAATGAACAGTAAAAACTATAAGAACAACAAAATATGTTTATCTTGTAATTACTCTTATTTGGAAAATGCAGTAATAGAAACTTAAGAAGCATCGCCTTCAAAGAAATAAAAATAATAGGGGAAATTTATGAAATGCCCAAAAAACGAAAAAGTTTAACGAAAAAGTTTTATGAAAAACCCACCACGCAATAAAATTTCATCGCGTGCCCAGAATTAGCAAAAAATATATAAAGAGGGTTCCGAATGACCGTTTTGCCCTTCCTTCTAATTTATTGAAAACACCCACGAAACTACTCTTAAAAAAATGTTTCGATACTTCATCTTCATCCATACGCTGCTCACTTTCGAATATAGGTTTTCTCCTCAAAAATCTTCAAAAACTTGTCGGAAAATTTCGGAAAGACCGAGACAAACGACAAAAGTGCTAAAACAGAGGTCAAAACATCATTTTTTTGCGATTCAAAATTTCGGTAGGCTGTCTAACGAAGAAGCTGTTACTTTCAAGCTCCTCGAAGATACGCTCGTTTTGGGACAAACCGGACCTCGTTTCGACCTCCCAGTCAAAAGTTATGGTCCTTCAAAGTTTCAACTGACCATAAAATGCAGGAGAATGGTCATTTTTCGTGTTAGAACAAGAAAAATGTTAATTTCGTATGAGGGTGGCCATTCTCCGTGTTAGTAAACGGAGAATGTCATTCTCCGTCTTAATTTACACGGAGAATAGTCATTCTCTGTGTTAGTAACACGGAGAATGGCATTCTCCGCCTTCATTTACACGGAGAATGGCCATTCTCTGTGCTAAATTACACGGAGAATGGTCATTCTCCGTCTTAATTTACACGGAGAATGGCCATTCTCCGTGTAATTTAGCACGGAGAATGGTCATTACAGTGTTAAAACGCAGGAGAATTGCCATTCTCCGTATTAGAAACACGGAGAATGTCATTCTCCGTGTTAAATAAAATGGAGAATGCAATTCTCCGTGTTAAATAAAACGGAGAATGGCCATTCTCCGTGTAATTTAGCACGGAGAATGGTCATTCCAGTGTTAAAACGCAGGAGAATGGCCATTCTCCGTGTTAGAAACACGGAGAATGCCATTCTCCGTGTTAAATAAAACGGAGAATGGCCATTCTCCTGCTTTAATAAAACGGAGAATGGCATTCTCCGTCTTAATTAAAACGGAGAATGACATTCTCCGTGTTAATTTACACGGAGAATGGTTATTCTCAGTGTTAAAACGTAGGAGAATGACCATTCTCCCTGTAATTTAGTACAGAGAATGGCATTCTCCGTTTCTAAATTACACGAAGAATGGCCATTCTCCGTGCTAAATAACACGGAGAATGACATTCTCCGTGTTAAATGACATGAAGAATGGTCATTCAAATGTTAAAACACAGGAGAATGGCCATTCTCCGTGTTAGAAACACGGAGAATGCCATTCAACACGGAGAATGGCATTCTCCTTGTTAAAAATGCAGGAGAATGACTATTTTTCATGTGATATCGACGAAGAACAGTTGACAGAAACCTAATTTTTTATTTTTTTTTGTTTTGTGGAAAGAAATTTGACATGAATAAAGATTCAAGAGTTTTCGTTCTTCTTTCAAAACGATGCTAACTTTTATGGAAAAGAAGAAGAAGATCTTCTCTCTATAATTGACCTAATTATCCGAGAAGAAGAAGAAGAAGAAGATAAGCGATGATCGGAGTTCGACTGAAAAAAAAAGCATGGTGAACTACGAATGATCTTTGCGATCTCTGCTGAAGATGAGAGCAATGGAATTCAGATCTCTCGTGAAGAAGAAGAAGAAGAAGAAGAAGAAGAAGAAGAAGAAGAAGAAGAAGAGAATCGCAATCCAGATCTGAGTTTGTGCGGAGGGGTAGTTATGGTATTAATTTTGTAAATACAGAGCATCTAAAGAGAATCTTGGAATACTTAACGTGGAAATATATAATTCTGGGCATTTCATAAAACCCATCATGCGGGTGGGTTTTTCATAAAAACCAACCCCGAAATTGGGTTCCTCAGCAATTTCCAGAAAATAATAATAACAAAATTTCTTAGTGATTGTGGTTAGTTTTTTTCAAACAAATTTTATTCCTTCTACCACAATTTTCTATTCCCTTTTTTCGACAATTCTTTTTCTTTTTTCTCAAATTTCTTTTCGGCTAAAATAAATAGCAAGGGAAGGAGAGGACAAAGGGAGAATAATATAATAAAATTATAATAAATATAGTTAATAAACAATTAATAATGGTGACATTTGCTCTCTAGATTAGTTTACATAAGCAAAATAGTAAAAAGAAAATAAGAAGGAAAAAAATGATGAATTCGACTTACATAAACTCATGCACCAACAAATAGTAGGATATTGTTGCCAATCCCCTTAGCTCTAGTGGTTGAGGCGGGAAGCATAGGCCCATATGCCTGAATTCAAACCAAGATGGAAGTGTATTATTCCTTGTGGTGCTACATATGGTGCTACATGTTGGAGTGGGTGGGGTTCCCACCTATGTGGAGAATATCCCGGAGAGCGACGAGCGCCATCCGTGTGTCGGAGAAGCTTGGGGAGTGCATGAATTTTATTTTGGTACATATATGGTAAGGAAATATATGATTGGATTTCCATATTTACTTTGATTATATATTTATGATTGGACCCTTCATATAGTAGCTTTTCATATTATTGGGTTTCCAATTATGGTAAGCTAATTATGATTGGATTTCCATTAAATATATGATTGATTTATATTGGAAGTTTCCATATAAAATGGCCTTCCATGTATGGGTTACCAATGGCTTAGAAAAGGGTGATGCATGCTAGTTGTAAAATCATCTCAAAACAAAGAGTGCTTTATAATCTTTGAGAGAGAGAGAGAGGATTAAGGACTATTGTGAAGGAGAGATTGCTTCGAATAATTTTTCGGCATCTCTTGTTCTTCGGAGTCCGCAATCAAAAAATTTCTTCTTTCAAGTGAGTTGTGGTGATCCGTGTTGGATCGGAAGGAGCTTGTAGAGAGTGTATTCTCTTTATTCCATTAGTGGAGGTTCTTAAGGGTTGGACTCCGATCGTCCCGTGGTTTTTCCCGCAAGGATTTTCCACGTCAAAAATCTTTGTGTCTGCGATTGTGTTTGGCGTTTTTGGTTTGTGTGCTTTTGCTCGGTTCTCTCGCAGGACTTTCTGGTTTGGGGGAATGGTTTCCGCGCTTCGTTCCCAACAGAGTGGTATCAAAGCTTTGGGTTCAAAGAAGTGTCAGGAGTTGACAGTCAATCCAGGAAGCAGAGATGGACGCGAAGCCGGTGCGCATGGTGAACCTGAACGGTACCAACTACCATTATTGGCGGAGCAAGATGAAGGATTTGTTGTTCGTCAAGAAGCTGCATCTTCCAGTATTTGCATCCGAGAAGCCCAGTGACAAATCCGATGAGGACTGGAACTTCGAGCATATACAAGTGTGTGGGTACATGCGGCAGTTCGTTGACGAGGACGTGTACAACCACGTTGCCAATATTGAGCATGCGAAGACGTTGTGGGAGAAGCTGGAATCTTTGTACGCGAAAAAGATCGGGGTAAACAAATTGTTCCTGATCCGGACGATGATGGGTCTACGGTACAAAGATGGTGCATCCATTACGGATCACTTGAGTGAGTTCCAGGGCGTGGTGGACCAGCTATCCTCGATGGGAGTCAAGTTCGACGACGAGGTTCAAGGACTTTGGTTGCTATGTACATTGCTAGACTCGTGGGAGACCGTACGAGTATCTATGATCGCTTCTGCTCCGGAAGGCATGGTCAGTCTGGAGTTTGCCAAGAGCGGGGTACTGAATGAAGAGATGCGGAGACGTTCTCAGGGCACTTCATCCACATCCCATCACTCAGAGGCACTAGTTTCGGAGAGCCGCGGAAGGGGCAACAGCAGGGGTCCAGGTGGTGGCAGAGACAAGAGCAGGGGGAAGTCCAAGGGTCGGTACGAGGACTCGGAGTGTTACCATTGTGGCAAGAAGGGCCACATCAAGCGAAACTATTTCGCTTGGAAGAGAGAGAAGAAGGGCGACAAGGGGAAGCAAGATGAGAACACTACAGCGGCGGCTTCGATACATGGAGGCGATGTGATAGTCGTAGGTGATAAGGTTATCACAAACCTCACCTACGATGACAATTCTTGGTTGGTGGACTCAGGGGCTTCAGCGCATGTATCTCACAACAGGGTACTATTTGCCACTTACACGACAGGCGACTGTGGAGTGTTGAAGATGGGCAATGGAGATGTGTCAAAGGCGGTTGCAGTTGGAGATGTGCATTTGAGGACGAAGACGGGTGCAGTTCTTGTTCTCAAAGATGTTCGTCATGTCCCTGATATCCGTTTCAACCTGGTGTCGGTTGGAATGTTGGATGATGAGGGATTCTTCAGTCTCTTCGAAAATAGTCAGTGGAAGCTTTCCAGAGGTTCGATGGTGATTGCCAGAGGAAGCAAGAAGTCCGGTCTCTACTATATGGAGGGGAGCGCACAGGAGGTGAACGCAGTCAGTGATGCGTCTACCGAGTTATGGCACAGGAGGCTTGGCCATATCAGCGAGAAGGGGATGAGCTACTTGGTGAACATGAAGGTGATTCTAGGGCTCAAGTCTACAAAGTTGGAGAAGTGCACGCACTGCTTAGCTGGGAAGCAAAATAGGGTGTCTTTCCAAAGTCACCCAAGCTCAAGGAAGTCGGCGTTGCTCGAGTTGATTCACTCGGATGTCTGCGGTCCTATGAAGGTAAAATCTATTGGTGGTGCTTCTTACTTTGTAACTTTTATTGATGAATGTTCCAGGAAGGTTTGGGTCTATGCCTTAAAGACCAAGGATTAGGTGCTGCATACTTTCAAAGAGTTTCAGGCCTCCGTTGAAAGAGAGACGGGCAAGAAGTTATTGTGTGTTCGGTCCGACAATGGCGGCGAATACATCGGTCCCTTTGATGCTTATTGCAGAGAGCAGGGGATACGACACCAGAAGACTCCGCCAAAGACACCTCAGCTCAATGGTGTAGCGGAGCGCATGAACAGGACACTAATGGAGAGGGTACGGTGTTTGCTGTCAGAAGCAAACTTGCCAGACAGTTATTGGGGTGAGGCTCTTCTCACAGCCGCTTATGTTATTAATTTGCCTCCTAGTGCTCCTTTGCAGGGTGATGTGCCTGACAAAGTATGGTATGGCAAAGAGCCGTCATACAATCACCTGCGAGTGTTTGGCTGTAAGGCCTTCGTGCATGTACCGAAGGACGAGAGGACCAAACTTGAGCCGAAGACGAGGCGATGCATCTTTGTCGGCTACGGTCGGGATAAGTTTGGCTATAGACTCTACGACCCGGTGGGAAAAAAGCTCTACAGAAGCAGGGACGTGGTGTTCGTCGAGGATCAGACCATGACCAACACTCAGGATTCTGAGACGCCTTCTAAGGCTGAGGAATTGCCTGAGTTAGAGTCATTTCGCTTCGAGCAGTTTCCAGAGGACATCGCAGAGGATCCCATTATGGGGGAGCCAGTACATGGAGTTGCTCCCAACCTTGATCATCAGCCTGCTGATGGTGGTCAGGGTGTCCCTCAGGAGGATGAGCATGCCGGGGAGGCAGTTCCTGAAGGGGAGGAGGCTATTGGTATACAGCCAACACCAGTGGCTCCACTGAGAAGGAGCGACAGAGATCATCGACCATCTACGAGATACTCACCGGATGAGTATGTGCTATTGACTAACGGGGGAGAGCCCGAAAGCTTTGCAGAGGCTATGGAAGACGAACACAGGCAGGAGTGGATGGAGGCCATGAAGGAGGAGATGAGTTCCTTGCACACTAATTCCACTTATGAGCTGGTGCGGTTGCCAAAGGGCAAGAAGGCTTTGAATAATCGATGGGTGTTTAGAGTGAAGCAGACGGATGATGCTACTCGCCCTAGATACAAAGCAAGGCTGGTAGTCAAAGGCTACGGTCAGCGAAAAGGCATGGATTATGATGAGATCTTTTCGCCTGTCGTCAAGCATTCGTCTATTTGGGTGGTGCTAGCATTAGCAGCCAGTCTCGACTTGGAGGTCGAGCAGATGGACGTGAAGACGGCATTCCTCCACGGTGATCTTGAGGAGGAGTTGTACTGGAGCAGCCAGAGGGATTTTGTGAGAAGGGCAAGTCACATTTGGTCTGCCGGTTGAGAAAGAGCTTGTATGGTCTAAAGCAGGCTCCGAGGCAGTGGTACAGAAAGTTCGAGTCGTTTATGGGGGAGCATGGTTATGCACGGACGACGTCGGACCATTGTGCATTTGTGAGGTATTTTGCCGAGGATGATTTCATTATTTTATTGCTCTATGTAGATGATATGCTATTAGTGGGTCGGAATGCCACTACGATAGCGGAGTTGAAGCGCCAACTGGGCGCGGTCTTCTCTATGAAGGATTTGGGCGCAGCGAAGACTATTCTTGGGATGGAGATCAGCCGAGAGAGAGAGTCCAAGATGCTACATTTGTCCCAAAAGAAGTACATTCACCGGGTACTTCAGCGTTTCGGTATGGACGGGTCGAAGAAAGTGAGTTGC
This sequence comes from Iris pallida, assembly GCA_029216955.1. NCBI lineage: Eukaryota > Viridiplantae > Streptophyta > Magnoliopsida > Asparagales > Iridaceae > Iris > Iris pallida. The sequence continues at coordinate 17,449,076 of JANAVB010026799.1, forward strand.
CCCTTTGCGGCTCACTTTAAGCTCACTGAGGAGCAGTGTCCATCTACCGATGACGAAAAGGAAGATATGGAGTGGGTTCCATATGCCTCAGCTGTGGAAAGTCTTATGTATGTTATGGTGTGTACGAGGCCAGACATCGCTCATGCAGTTGGCACAGTTAGCAGGTACCTTTTAAATCCTGGAAGGGTACATTGGAGTGCGGTCAAGTGGATTCTAAGATACCTTCAGGGCACTGCCGATTGGAGACTTTCTTTTGGTAGTGACGGGCCGAAGCTGGTTGGGTATACTGACGCTGATATGGCTGGAGATGTAGACACGAGGCGATCGACTTCGGGCTATGTGATGATGTTTGCTGGAGGAGCGGTATCGTGGCAGTCACGGTTGCAGAAGTGTGTTGTCTTGTCGACGACAGAGGCATAGTACATTGCGGCGACGGAGGCTTGCAAGGAGTTGCTGTGGATGAAGAAGCTGCTGCAGGAAATAGGACCGAAAGCAAGAGCAGTATACTTTGTTTTGCGACAGTCAAAGTGCTATTCACCTTGTGAAGAACCAGATATTTCATAGTCGGTCCAAGCACATCGAGACTCGGTATCATTGGATACGGGATGTGGTTGAGAAGAAGGATGCGGCGCTTGAGAAGGTTCATACTGATGACAATGGACCGGACATGCTCACGAAGGTTCTTCCGAGGGGAAAGATTGAGTACTGCAGGCAGATCGTCGGGATGACGACCTCCTCCACATAGTTGTGAAGGGGGAGATTTGTTGGAGTGGGTGGGGTTCCCACCTATGTGGAGAATACCCTGGAGAGCGACGAGCACCATCCGTGTGTCAGAGAAGCTTGGGGAGTGCATGGATTTTATTTTGGTACATATATGGTAAGGAAATATATGATTGGATTTCCATATTTACTTTGATTATATATTTATGATTGGACCCTTCATATAGTAGCTTTCCATATTATTGGGTTTCCAATTATGGTAAGCTAATTATGATTGGATTTCCATTAAATATATGATTGATTTATATTAGAAGTTTCCATATATATTGGCCTTCCATGTTTGGGTTACCAATGGCTTATAAAAGGGTGATGCATGCTAGTTGTAAAATTATCTCAAAACAAAGAGTGCTTTACAATCTTTGAGAGAGAGAGAGGATTAAGGACTATTGTAAAGGAGAGATTGCTTCGAATAATTTTTCGGCATCTCTTGTTCTTCGGAGTCCGCAATCAAAAAATTTCTTCTTTCAAGTGAGTTGTGGTGATCCGTGTTGGATCGGGAGGAGCTTGTAGAGGGTGTATTCTCTTTATTCCATTAGTGGAGGTTCTTCAGGGTTGGACTCCGATCGTCCCGTGGTTTTTCTCGCAAGGATTTTCCACGTCAAAAATCTTTGTGTCTGCGATTGTGTTTGACGTTTTTAGTTTGTGTGTTTTTGTTCGGTTCTCTCGCAGGACTTTCTGGTTTGGGGGAACGGTTTTCGCGCTTCGTTCCCAACACTACAGCCATGATTGAGAAAGTTGTACCGTGCTACATGTGGTGCTACTGGCCGTTGATTGAGAAAGTAGTACCAATTTCCGAGCATATATACCAAAAAAAATTAAAGAATAGAATAGAAGATACTATCATGATTTATATTAAAACCTCTCCACCAGAAAATATTTTAAAGAAGATAATAATTGCTAGTGAAAATGGAATTTATATTTTGTTCAGAAAACAACATTTAATATGTGAACTTTTCTAACTTCCTGGTGAAGAACGTGCCCCACCTTACATAGGGGTGCAATTCGGACAGAGCTTAAACTCAAGTCCGATCGGATAAAGCCGTTAATGGGTTGGGTTAGGATTGAAGATACTCAGACTTGGATTATGATCCAGGTTAAAATATTTGAACCCAACCAAGAATTGGATTTGGCTCGGGTTCATAAGTCATGTATTATACATTGTTTCATACTTTTTAAAATAAAATGTTTAAACCCTAATTTTTTCCACACAAACTCTTCAACTACTCTTAAATCTCATTCAAGTTTGTATTTTGTAATTATTGATGCTTGATTGCTATTTGATTATGTATTTAATATTAATCTTGTTTAAAATTATTTCAAATATCATATTAGGGCCCGATAAACCAGATTGGCCCAAGCCAACATGGGGTTCCTCCGGGCTCCGTCTTGGACTTCATATGCTGAACCCAAGGTCAGTTTGGGCTCAGACTAGGCTTATGATTCATCGGAATGGGCTCCGATTGAATTCAAGCCCAACCCAACCCGTCAGAGTTGCACCCCTAACTATACACCAACAGTATGAAATAGATTTGTCTACTAATCAGTCAATTTTGTCTTAGTAACTTGAAGAATTTGTATTTCCAGTTTGATTTTTGATAATCATGAACTAACAAATGAAAGTCTTCTATAAATTGCATTGGAGGCAAGACAACTCATTTTAATGAAAATATTTATATGATAGTTCTTGAGCGTTAAAATGTTACCAATTGGACGACATTATAATCTGACATATTCCGAAGATCTAATTATGATCTCCTACCTAAGGATCTTAAATTACAAAACTGCTGAACTGCCATTTTGGCATTCCAAGTTAACAATGCATATTATCTGATGCTTTCACTACAAATACAGAGATGCAGCAAATACAATATCCCTCTTTATCTTTGCAACAGCCTCTTCGAACTTGTCTTCCATTTGAGTTTCACCGATTGATTTTGAGGCCACAATTAACTGTTGCAAGACTTCTTCCAACCTTCTTATTGCCCTGATTAAGCTACCTTCAAATACTTGGGTAATCTCCATGATTTCAAAGAACTTGGAGCCTTTTGCCCATGCATACACAGCTTCCATGATATCAGGGCGGAAGGAGTTGATAAAATTCTCAACATCAATCTGGACCTGTCACGCAAAGCAATTGTGTAAGACATGGGACAACTGGTTTGATACAAGTTTTTTCCCAGGCAACCTCTGCAGTACTGTTCTATGTATATCACACGAATCCATAGTTAAGCAATGTCTTTATCTTAATAGGTAGTGTCTACAGTAAACTTATCCTGCACACTTACAAGGACCATCTCCAAGACCTTCAAAAAGATCAAATCCATCCAAAGGCATCTATAGTGACTTACATGTAGTGTTATGATGAAATATATAAATAATACATGTGTCTGAAGTTACAATCCAGTCGATTGTCATAGAAGACATGCTAGAGAAGTATCAAAATTCTAGTAAAGTTGTTACCTTGCATTCAAGCTGAACAGTAGCAACTCTCCTGGCTGTCTCTTGTAGCTGGGAAAAGAGTAAGCCGAGCTCTTCCCTTGGCTTCTGGGCATCCTGGAGCTTCTCCTGCCACACAAAGCACGAGAGAAGTGCCACAATCTCCTCAACATTTACATCCTTCAGCGCCCCACCAAACATAAGTTCCGTTATTGTTAATTCGTCCGCAGTGCTGATCTCACAGGCAACCTTACCCTTCAACTGCACTACATCCTCACTGGTGATGTATCTGTAATAGATTCCTCAGGATTCAGGACATCAACCACCAATCAAATATAAATATAATAATTAGATACTAGGTTTGGTAACGCATTTGTAATTGATTCATCCGGACATACAACAAATATGAAATTAACAATTGCACTTAACATGCACGACACACTATAGTGTAACAAAATATCTTTTCTTTCCAATTCAAGTAGATATTTAGGTAAATAATGTCTAGAGCTACTTCCAAAGGATGCAGTAAAAAATTCTACTGCAGAACAAATTAATCTTGCAAGCATTGCTAGAATATAAATTTGCAGATAACTAGTCAGTTCAGTGTACCTCCTCGGAAAATACTTAGAACTGAGTGGATCTCTACTTGCAGTCATCAGACAACACCGAACTCACACCACCAGACTTGACATACTGATAAACAACCTAACATCTAGAACCTCTTTCTCTCTCTTCAAAGCCAATGATGTCAATCAAAAAACAATTAACCTTACTACATACCAATAACACCAGCTGACTTCTGTAAAAGCATCCGAAGCTGACTTCTAAACAAATGATGATGCAAGACCTTAATCCATACCCTTCCCATAAGTTCTTCGATCAATAGGCTTAAGGATTTATGCTGCTAATATATTTTATATGAAATGTTGCAGAAAGTTCATCGACCCACATGGTAGACATCCAACAAAGATGATTATAACACCCTAATGATCTAATACAATTATTTATCTTGAATAATATAAAATATTTAATCCTCAACCCTCACCACAACTCTAGAGTTCCGGTGCAATAGCAAGGACTTTAACATGGTATCAAAGTAAACGAGGTTCAAACCTCGTCTAGGGCTTCTATCCTTCTAGAGTTCAGGTAAAGTAGATTTATAAAAAATAATACGTTGTGCAAATACAGCTCTCAACCCCAAAATGGTGGTCATTCGACCTGCACCACAACTCTAAAGTTTTGGTGCAATGGCTGGGGCTTTAACACTTATGATGCCCTAAATAGATAGTCAATAGCTAAAAAAAATTACCCCAGCCTTCGGAGAACATGTTTCCGTGCCTTGAGTTCATCTTTGAAGGCTAATCTTGTGGAAGACTGCATTGCTTTCTTAATTGACTTGATCCTTGCTGTAAGTTCTTGCTTATCATGCAACACTTTCAACTTTTGTTTGATAAATGGGGAGTTCCGGATATCATGCTTCTCAAATAAGCTCTCTAGGGCTTCTAGCCTTCTAACAGCTTTCTTGTAAGAGCTACTTTGTACCTGAAAGCACATTGAGTAAAGGATTTCATGAATGAAGAAAAAGGTACAAATTATAAAACAAGATAACCTTACTTTCATATCCTCCTCGGGATCCAACAGAGGTATCCCGTCTTTCGAGAATCTGGAATGAACTTCTGCAATCTTTTTTAGAGTATTTTCTCGAGCTTCTAGATGCAACAGATTCTTGGGTATGATAAGACGGATGCTGCTCAAGCTATCTATCTATTTAACAAATAATAAAATGTCTTCCACATTAGAAAACGAGCAGAAAGAACAACATGATGATGTAGGAGATATGATAAGGTTGAAGGAGAAGTCCAACATAATATTGCAAAAGTTAATTTGTAAAAGAAGTAAAGACATAAGCGACAATACCTGAGAAAGCGGCAGAGAAACCACAACAGGATCTCCATGCTCATTTAATGGAACAATCTTCATTGATTTTTTTGCACCCACTTCTTTATTTATCTCACACCTCGTCAGGACATCCACTGTATAGTTCGCATACTCAGGTCTTCTATCTGAAACATATAACATGTAAGTTAATGCAAGACAGGATAGATGGATGCATCCCAATACAGGTTGTGAAAATGGAAGGACAGAAATAAAGTCCAATCGGCAAAAATTACCTAATCAATGCAATTCGAAAATTCCACAGTTGGTATAAAGACCATAACTGGTTAGATTTCTCTAGTTTTATGGCCCATTTACTTAGAAAAAAGGAATTGAGTTTTCATCCAGACTTGAAATGGAAGTCTTCAGTTCACTTACCTTCACCAGGACTTTTCACCCTCTCAAAATTAATTATAACTCCCCACGTAACATGTTCTTCAATGGAGAATGATGGTGTATTGCCATCACTAGTGCAATGGATACGAACAAGCCTGCCAGGCTGCAAGAATGGTAAACAATACTTTGGGGAAAACACAATATCGCGGACATCATTCTTTAAGCTTTTGTGTTGTTGTAGAAGATTGTAATAGACCTTCAAGCTCTCCTCTTCTTCAATAATAATTGAATCCCTCTCTAATTCCAACTTTCTAGCTTGTTTCTACAAGCAAAAGTTTAAATTAATAAAAAAACATAAAAGACAAAAAAGATATAGTGGGAAGCAACCATAATTCTCCCATCGAGGGAAAGTAGATAGCAGATAGGGTCAGTAGCTATTTATTATCATTCTTTCAACTAGAACATAAAATATTCATATTACAAATATAATATAAGCTTCTATCCACATGCTTTAAAAAAAGAAGTCAGTGTCGACCCACCTGAAGATCAGGAAGGGCGCAATCCGCCTGAAATTGATAAAACGAATAACGGAGAAGTTTTTCAGGATCTCCATCTTCACACCTCATCTGATTCAACAGCATATTATAACTAAGGTGGAAGGCACTGAGTTCAAAGGAAATAAAATACATCAGGATAGTCATCTTTAACAGTTCAAAAGATATATATATATATATATATATATATATATATATATATATATATATATATATATATATATATATATGTCTGGAAAAACGAGTAATTGTGACAGCACCCCTGATAGTGTATGCCAGTATAACATTAAATGGAATTTCAGAAAAATTGTCCTTGCAATGAAGAACCTTTCTGACGAGCATAAATAACACTTTTTAAGTCAAGATGTTAAGATCACGACTAGGATATATACATTAACATAATAGGATACAAAGCAGTTTATAAATATAATGAATCCAAATCATAACAGCCGTAGTATTTAAAAGTAAATGTATCCTTTATATTTTGATGAATAAGCATTATGAACGAAACTACTTGCAGATGCTACTTGCAGAGATGGAACGTTATACTCCTATTTCTTCTTAAATACCTGTTTAAACACAACTTGATCCTTTATATTTTGATGAATAAGTATTATGAACGAAACTACTTGCAGAGATGGAACGTTATACTCCTATTTCTACTTATATACCTGTTTAAACAATCGGCACTGCCTTTCACCATCATTTTAGCAGTAGATGGCTCCATCTTCTCATCTACCATCAGAATGCAAATACCACGGTGATCGATACCTCGACGGCCAGCACGGCCACTCATTTGGATATACTCCCCACTCGTTATCCATCTAAATTTATCCCCATCGAATTTACGGACATTTGTGAAAACCACAGTCTTTGCAGGCATGTTCAACCCAATACTGAAGGTTTCTGTGGCAAACAAACACTGAAATAGAAAGTTTAATTCCTCTAAAAACATCTTAAGAACACGCATTGCAGGTATTTGCTTAAACAATAATCTTGAAGAATTAATTAGGAACTTCTACAGTAATAAAGCATATCAGACTAAAAAAGAAGATAATTCTGATAGTATATGCATGAAATATATGTTTTGAAACAATACTTATTATAATGTTACGGGTTATATAGTACTAGGGTCTCATATAATATGTTATATTAGAGTTTAGGTTTCCACAAGACTCAAAATTGGTAACGTGAACAGTATAAAAATGAGACCCAAATTCTAATGTCGGACAATTTGGAGACCTAAATCCTAATATTACATATTATATGCCTATTACTAAATAACCCTGATGTTATTTATCTTGAGGAGTGTTGACATTTAAAAAAGAATTCACAAATCACCCGTCATCTGGTTCGTACACCACCAGGCTCATGCAAGGTCACAAGGGATAGAATGGTCATTTGGACCCCTAAATAGAACCATCCAAGCTCAACATGGATAAACATGCCTAAGGTAGGCTAACTTTGCCATGCACAGTGTTCTAAATGGCGGTCAAGGCGTCCGCCTAAGCGACGCCTAGGCGCGAGCGAACGCTCTCCATACCAATTTTGTCGTAAGCGGTGGAGTAGGCAGTCGACGGCAGTTTGATGGCATAGGCATAGATAGGTGAGGCGGCATAGGTGGACAATAGAGGGGTGCCTATCTCAGAAAAAACCTGCATATTTTATATAAAAAAACTGAAAGAAGAGGGAACGTCACAGTTTCTATACTCTGGATGCTCTTTATTCTAATTTTTAACTAGTGTCAATTGGGAGAATCCAACTCCATATTCTACACCAAAGACATTGTCACTCTTAATAAACTTGAAATCCTCGAAGTTAAAAAGAACTTTGTCTTCTTGAGAATTTAATTTTGTGTTTATATGCGTATGCAGGATGTCATACATACATAGGCAATATGTATTAGGTGCCTAGGTGGTTTAGAACCTTGGTCATACATGAAAGTTTGATAAGCCAATGGCTCGCTTCGCCGTAAGGGCGAGCTAACAGCCTAAATAGCTAGTCGTAAAGGCAAGCGTCGTAGTTTTCAGCCAAGTAGGCTAGCCTCGCAGTACACTAGCTTCGCCAGACAATGTCTTCTAGCGTCGTCGGACGCTAACCCCATCGTACTAGGGGAAGTTTCAATTATCCTACGAGTGAGATCTTAGGGATATTATAAATCCCTGATTAATTGGGATATCATTAATGGGTTGTTACACTCATAAATCCATATTAAATGGGATATCATTAATCCCTAATTGGACGGAATAGCTAAGGAAGGTGGACTGTCTTAGCCTTGCAGACAACTAGTAGGCAAAAGAAGACCCAGGTCTTGTCATCGGATCGTCAACAGAATAAAGTGGTCGGACTAACCAGACTTCCCTCGACACACTTCTCCAGAACTCAACTTGTAGGAATTGTATTGTAAACTTTCTTCTAAAGAACGTTCTTTGTAATTTGCTACAAATTTTAGTAAGTTCAATCTCTATCTCAAAACCAAGGTTGAACAAATGGCGCTCTGTTGGAGAATTCCTACTCCATCAACAAGAAGGTTGTGTCGTAATCTGACAACAAAACCCTCAGCTCTACTGCAGAAACCTTGGCCAACCAAGCATAGACTTCTAGCAAAGCTAACACAACTTCTTGTGAAGCTAACATAGTTTCTAGTAAAGCTAACTTTTTGGAATTAGCCTTTAGCAAGGCTATTGTTGCATCTTCCTGCGAAGCTTCGTGCAAAGCTAACTCTATGGAACTAGCCAACAGCGAGGCTAGAAAAGTATCCAATGGAGATAACTCGTCTAGCGGAGCTAATGTCAAGAGAGAGCTAAGATGCCAACCTACAACAAAGCTATTGCCAGAGCCTAAAGTCAACGCTCACGACAAACCCACAAGCATTCAGCAGAGCTAATTCCTCCAATGAGGCTAAAGCCAACACAAGCTCCAACCGAGCTAGAGGAGCAACCTTCTACAAGGCTAGCTAAAGGAGCAAGTAGGGGTAAGCATTATTCGGTTTTGAACCGAAAACCGAATCGAATAAGAGATCCGGTTCGGTTTTTTTAAAAAATTGGTTCGGTTTCGGTTTTGAAAATACTAAATTTTCTTATTCGGTTTCGGTCCAAAACCGAAAACCGAATAAGAAATATATATATATATATATATATATATATATATATATATATATATATAAACTATATGTATATAATAAATATATCTAGGTATATTTAGTTATTATATATATTAACAAAAAAACACAAATAAACCCAAAAACCGAATAAACCGAACCGATTTAATTCGGTTCGGTTCGGTTATTGACCAATTCGGTTCGGTTTTGGTTTTGCTTATTCGGTTTCGGTCCAATTCGGTTTTCGGTTATTCGGTTCGGTCGGAACCGAATAAACCGAATACTCACCCCTAGGAGCAACCTTCTACAAGGCTAAGTTCAAAATAGCTTCATGCGAAGATAAAACAACTAGCAGTGTTGTTACGACACAAGGTGCATAGCGAGACAAGGTACACATAACGCTCGAACGCAAGGCACATGGCGTAGTGCGTGCCTCATTAAAGTGAGGTGCATTTCTTTATCACTTTAGAACTCTAAAAAAACACAATAAAAGTCATTGTAACATCCTAATCAATCATTTATTAGATCAATAGTTTTAGACAAATTGTAAAATTTAAAAATCTTACCCTAGAGGGCGTTGGACTCGATAATGATAGACAGTCCATAAAGGAATATTGATGCTAACCTAATAATGAATTGTTTGATGTTGTGAGAAGAAAAAGTATAAAATAATTCACAAGAAATAAGTTGTAAAATATAAGAGCCTACTTGAGGAAGGTAACCAAATTTTGGTAGGGGAAGTTCGTAGATGCAGAAAAATCATCGTTAAAGACTAAATTAAAATCATAAACACCATAAAAAGAAAAGAAAAAATAGTACTCACAAATTAAAAAAAAAAAAACTTACATTATTTTGATGGCAATAAGTTGGCGATCGAGGGATGAGTGTTAACAATGACGGCTGAAGAACTAAAAGAGGGTCGAGAGATAAAAAACGGTAAAGATAGAAATTCTGAAAATAGAAAGCTAAAGCATACTAGTGGAATAGTAGGTTAGAGTAGGGTGCATGTTACCCGTTCATGATTGAGCCAAAACAAAGTAAAATCATAAAGTTCATGTTAGGTTTCATGAGGTGGCGCCTATGAGCCATGCGACTCGCACGATCGTGCGATTGAGGGTGCGCCTCAATGAAGCGCAATGCCTTGCGGAATCACAAAGCACCTCGCCACTATGCGCCTCAAGCCAATGGTGTGTGCCTCGATACGGTATTAATAACTATGATAGCTGCCTACACTGAGGCTATAATAGCTTTCCAAAAGCTAACTCCTCTCCACCTCCGTATGGACGAGAATGCTGCTTAACATGTGACAGGAGGTTGATCCCCACAAACTACTATAGTAGCTGCTTAATGAATAGACAGTCGATTTCTAGCCGATTGTCTGTCGCCTCTCAACCATCTCCAACTATGATTAGCCCTTTAAGACTCTAATCTTTAAAAAGGAAAATTTTAAAATTTTAAGATTTTCTCACGGTCTCTGTCAATATAACAAGCTGAAGAGTGCAAAGTCTCGAAGATTTTGTGCGGTTGACAATCTCTCGCTTTCTGTTAATCCGGACTCATCAAATTATGACTTCAGTCCTGGCTTGGGATGGATCATGGTCCGACGTGACGGTACTTTCCTAGGCATATGGTCTCGGGTATCAATACCCTACAATTACAAGCATCCTTCTTCGACATAGGGAGTTTCCTCGTCTGCCTCATGGTAACAACCCACCCAATGGTGGGACGACTCCTCCAACACCATGAGCTCTAACCAAGAAAGGGTAGCATATGCCCAAATGGCTGGGGATAGTTCTTCGGTCAGGGGTAGTTCTTTAGACCTCATTAAGCGCATGGAAGATCTAGAGCAGACTACAAGTAAGCAGCAGGCGATCCTCGCCGACATTCAGCAAATGTTAAAACAAACTCATAGCTTGGTGAAATAATAACGTAGACGAAGTCTCTCACCTATGTTGATGCTGAAGTCTTAAAAGACATCTAGGCCCAAATCGTACCCCTCACCTAAAGAGACAAGTTGAAGAAAGTGGGAGTTGTTCGACCAACCCATCGGAATAGGATGTAGTCCCATATCCTCCCTTAAGCCGCCAACGTTGCACTCGTACGACGACAAAGATCCACCAAACTGGCATGTTTATTAATTCGGTCCCAGGCCGACAACATAATAAGAAATGATGCCTAGATGATCAGGTTGTTCATTGGTACCCTAAAAGGAGTAGCCTTCAATTGATCCATAAACCTTCATACAGGCTCCATCACCTCTTTGTTAGACCTCGAGACTCGAGTCCTCCCAAGATTCAAACTTCTCCCACAACTCAGAAGGAAGAAGAGTTCGTAGAGATTTTTGTAACTTCTCTTCGATGTCCTACTAGCATGCCCTTGCCCATGTTATTGCAAACATGCAGGCATAATTTCCTCGATGAAGTGGAAGTTCGCATGGGGCCATCAAAGCTCATACTTGGAAAGAGCTTGTCGAACTAGCTGAGATAGCCGAGAAACCAACTGAAAAGTACAATCTTAATACAACCCATCAATCCGACAATGGCAAGGAGGTAGATTCTAAATCAGATGACAGCGATGCCCCCTTTGATACGAAGCCTTCCAACACTGGCAACGATGTCGTCATTATCAGAGGAGGACAACGCTGCCTCCTTTGATACAAAGCCTTTCCGACAATGATTTGAAGCCTCTGCAAGTCTTTCATTATGAATGGTCAGCACATCGTATAATAAAAAAAATTGAGTAATATATCCACTACAGAAGGGTTTGAATGATCATACACGCAGGGGGTTGGGATACGTCACCCCTCCGACAATCCCATGATAATGTTAAACATCGTACCTATGATCACTAAGTCAAGGCTCCCCATCAAGGACGTCGTCAAATCATGGCTCCCTGGCCGAGTCATCCCTAAGTCAAGACTTCTTAACAAAGTTTCTAGATCTCATTAACGTTCGAGGTAACAAGAAAAGTTAATGCAGAAGTCTACCTCTAATCCTGAACAAGCAAATCTATAGCTCCCTAGTAGAGCTCCTGCAACCAACTCCATACTGGAGTACCTCTTACTGGAGTACCTCTTACAGTTACCTCTCTACCACATATCATTATAAATTTCTTGATAGTGTTGCTCATTACCCTTAGTAGAGACATTTTTCACGTTAATCATTACCTCTAACAGTTCTCTCTCCGGCAGAGATCGTCCAATATCTCCCCGATATAGAATACATTCTATTGACATCTAACGAAACCTTCCCGATGGAGTAATTTTAACCTCCCAAACTGAGATTACCTCATATTAGAATTGCTTGTTATTCGCAGCTAAGTTGCTCATTAATCTCCCTAAAGTAGATCACCCACTTCACCGGAAGCAATTCATCCCTGGTAGAGTCTACTAACTTTTGCAGTAAACTCTTCAGTGTGTTTGCCACGTTAACATTATACCTCTGACAAATTCATTATAATCCCTAATGGATTAATCTGTCACGTTAACATTATACCTCTGACAAACTCATTATAATCCCAAGCGAATATTCGACATGTCACGTTAACACTAAACCTCTGACAAATAAACCTATGACAATTCATAATTAATCTCTCGTGGATTTTCAATACTATCACGTTAGCATTAAACCTCTAATAGTAGATTTGATCATAGTGCATACTTAGTATATCAAGTCCAGTATTACATCTCTGATAGTCGAGTTCCTAGATTAAATCCAGTCTCGAGCCGCAATCCTATCAAGTTAATATTAAATCCCTGATAGTGGATTTCGATCATGAAACATACTTAGTCTATTATCTCCAGTATTACACATTTGATAGTCGGGTTCCCAATTAAATTCAACCCGAGTCCCAATGTATATGTTAGCATTAAACAAACCTCGGATAGCCGACTCTGGTCCTACTTTTAACAGCATACCTCTGGTAGTGACCATTATGGAACACCATCTCCACATATATAGCTCTCTCAGGAGCTCATTCCTCGGAGCACTATCTCCAAACATATAGCCATGTCAAGAGCTTATTCTTTGAGTATCATCTCCATACATGCAACTCTTTCAAGAGCTCATTTTCGGAGCACAATCTTCGTTGATAGCTCTCCCAATAGCTCATTCTTCGGAGCACCATCTCCACACTACTCCGACGGCAACATGTCCCCAACAAACATCTTAAGCAAAGTCAAAAGCTATAGCAACCGTCGTCGACTTTTTGCCACTATCCTCCTTTTGTAAGAGGTATATCGAGCGAAGTAGAATACCATCTCCACATGTTCCCCGACAGCTTCGCCGACATCATAACTCTCTATTGCAATCATAATCATGACTCCTTTAGTCCGTAGCGACATCCCGTTCGAGCCAATATATTATACTTTAGAGAAGCCAAACGCTAATTTTGCGAGCTTGGACACATGAGCATCTAAACTGGATCAAAGGCCTAACACACATTTTCAAAGGCATATTGAGGCATATGATAGTCAGATTACCCCGACAAATCACTCGCGATACATCCTGCAAACCAACGGACTACTTCAAATGGTCAGTATACCAAAAGTACTTTAAAATCCGAACCAACTCATTAAGGATCTTCGAAAAGTTATGTTGACTTAAAAAAGATAATTTCCAAATAATGTGCCAGTCGATCATACAAACCCACAAGGAGTAGAATGGTCCTTTGGACCCCCAATAGACCCATCCAAGCTAAACATGAGTTAAACATGCCTAAGGTAGGCTAAATTTGCCATACATGCAAAGTTTGATAAGCCAAAGTAGCTAGTTGCGCCATGCAAGCGAGCTAACATCCTAAATGGCTATGTCCACCGTGCAGGCGAGCTTTCACGCTACCGTCACCGTATTCAACCTAGCAGACTAGCCTTACCGCAGGCTTAGTCCCACCAGCAGACTAAGGCTCGTCGTGGACTTAGCTTCGCCATACAAAATTGTCTAGCACAGTCGGATGCTAACCCCACCGTACTAGTAGTAGTTTCCGTTAACGCGTGAGCAAGATCTTAGGGATATCATTAAATCCATAATTAATTGGGATATCATTAATTGGTCATTACACTCATAAATCCCTATTAAATGGGATATCATTAATCTCTAATTGAATGAGATAGTTAAGGCATCCAGCTAGCAGGCTCCTAGCCAGACGAGGCAATCACAACAATTAATCCCACGAACGGGATTATAGGGGACATTACACCCCTAGCAACGCTATAAATAGCCCCTTAAAGGGATGAATAAAGGGTTGATTGGCGTTGGATAGATTCCATAGAGGATTTCCTACATTAGCACATCGTTGGCTCAAAAAAACCGAGCGATTAGCAACCCCCGCACATCGTTGGTACACCATTGGTTAGTCTTCCCTCTCTAAGAGAATGGTGTGTACATCATTGGCACATCTTCTTCCCTCTCTAGGAGAATGGTGTACATCATTGGAACATCCTCGGGAGTTCACTCCACACGTTCGCCCCCAAGTAGCCAAGATTGTAAGCAGCCAAACGCCCCAAACGACCAAGTGGACAAGCTCCACACATCCAAAGGGGGCTAAGCATTCGAGGGGCTAGATGTTGGTTCCGGGTTACAAAGGTCCTTTTGACAGAAGATACCCCGAGAGGCTTTTTGTATTTTCTCTATTGGAGGGCTTCCCTACAAGAGTTCACAAGTTCTACGGCTCCCGCAAAGTCGACATCACGTTAGTCGACTCCAGAGAAAGCTTCTCTAAACCAAACAAGAGGAGAATCACGACGGCCTAGGTCAAAGGATCAACACCACGTTGGTCGATTCTCACCACTAAGTCCACGGCTGGACATCAAGGAGAGAGAGAGAGAGACATCCAAAACTTGTTAGCTTCAAGTTGTCATATCTTTCGAGAACAAAAAGTCCAAAGGAATAAGAACATGTTCGTACACTATATTCCTTTGGAGAGTTCTCATAGAGACCCCGTAGACTTCAAACAGCAACCTCAAAGATTCCAAAGCATCCAAGTGGAATCCATCGGTGTCGTCTCACAAGTAAAACAGAAGTGGTCGCACACTGACCCAGATCTTGTCATTGGATCGTCAACAGAACAACGAAACAAAGTGGTCGCACGTTGACCACATGCTTCCCTTGGCACACTTCTCCAGAACATGTAGGAATTTTATAGTAAACTCTCTTCTTAGAGGGCGTTCTTTGTAATTTTCTACAAATTTTATTCTCTATCTCAAACCATGGTTGAACAAGGAGAAGATGGATATATCAAGCCTACAAAAAACACAAATAAAATAAAAAAGAATGAAAAGTGCGTCAAATTAAAGCTAAACTTGGTGGTGTAAGCATTACAGTCTAGTATAAGCAAGAAAATCTGACAGATCTTCTTGATAATCAAGCAACCATAACCTATATCCTATCCATGAAAACCATGTGATTACTGAATTCTGTGGGGAAAAAACACCTCTAGTGAGGCATATCTTGTAAGCATTACAGTCTAGTATAAGCAAGAAAATCTGACAGATCTTCTTGATAATCAAGCAACCATAACCTATATCCTATCCATGAAAACCATGTGATTACTGAATTCTGTGGGGAAAAAACACCTCTAGTGAGGCATATCTTGTTTCATTCACAAGCTCACCACATCAAAAGACATAGTCTCCTCCAATTTTTCTACTTGTAAACTGTGAAGCATGGGTACTCCAATCGTATTATCCACCCCAGCAGCATATAAACAAGAGTCAAAATCAGTTTTGTGACCCTGCCTGCATGTCCTTAACTTCTCGTGTTGCAAGTGTAAAAGAGTAGACCTTAGCAAGATTGCTCCACATAGTAAGTGCATAACTACTAGAAATTAAACTTCTCCAGCCTTAAAATATCAAAATAACCCTTCTTTTGCAACTTTTATTGTGCTGCCGCATAGCAACTTCTCAAGATATCATCCATTTTTCTTCTGTACTTCTTTGATACAGAGCAGTTCTGGCTTGCTCCTTGCTCACCCTTATTCGCCATACAATCAGTCCACCAAGTCAACTTTGACTTCGCACTTTTTATTGTTTTTTCTTCATTGCCTCGTGAATCATGAGCCCACCACTCTGTTTTGTAAGTTGCTCATACAAAAAAGAATATGAACTTATGATGTTTCAGCTTTCAAGATGCTTTTATTATTTTGTACGAAGGTTGAGTCGTTTGTCATTTTCATGTGTTTCATGGTTTACTTACAAGTTTCAACATTGTAGTACCATTTTATTTTGAACATCAAGTTCTAGTCATGATGCATGATCATGAAAAGTCAACATTTACATCTTAATCAATGAAGTAATCTAATGAAGATTTGAATCTTCTCTTCTTATGTTCAATAAAGTTTTTTCTTTCTCTATATAAACACAACGAATGAGTTGAATTTTGAAGTAACTAGCATTGACCGAAGTAGCATTTTAAAGGATAAGGCTAAACGAATTAGCGAACCAACTCACCCTACCCCCACGTAACAAAGAGAAAGACAAGTAGCATACCTTGTTCCTGAACCTATACCATGACCCAGGGCGTACAACATTCCAGATACCCTACCTAGGACCCTACAGGCACATATGAATGTTTCCTAGGGCCAAAGTTGTATGCCTAGTACCTGACCTGGTTTGCGTACTGACCCACCCAAGCCTTCTAGACCCACTAAGCCAATCTAGGCCCCGTAGTACTGAACAATGAATAGTTTACAGATTTACTTGAATACTGGTTGGTCAATGACACCAAAAACTTTGGGATAAAGGCTCTGTTGTTGGTTGTCGTTGTACTGTTAGGTATTGAAAAATGATTAGTCCATTGATATATGTGCCTATCATTTATCTTTAATTTGTCAGTAGTCATAACTTCTTAAGTGAATCTCCAGTCACATTTAAACTTTTTACATGATTTATACTTGATCTTTAAACGCTTATAAATCATTCAAAATTTCCAAGATTATAGTTCCTTATTTTAAGTCATTTAAAAAATATTTAAAACTTTTAGACTTGGAAAATGGTTAGTGCTATATAAGCCACACCTAGTGCCTAGGCACTCAGTTCCCCTTCTAGTCACTTGCCAATGAACAATGACTAGTTTACAGATTTACTTTAATACTGGTTGGTTAATGACACCAAATTTGTTGGGATAAAGACTATGTTGTTGGTTGTTGTACTGTTATGTATTGAACAATGATAGTCCACGAAATATGTGCATATCATTTATCTTTAATTTGTCAGTAGTAAAGAAACTTCTTAAGTGAATCTCCAGTCACATTTAAATTTTTTATCTATATATGGCATGGAAGGTGCAACCTATAGCCTCATTCTGCTACTCTCCTTTACTGTCAAGCCAAGTTGTCAGATAAGACTACCTTTAACCACAGTAGCCATCGCCTCCGAGTCTTTGCCTTTGGAGTATATAACTGAAAGCACAGTGTTCCAAGTGGCTCACAAACATTTACTGTATTATACATAAACTATTAATCTTCTTTCTAACTACAGTACTATATAGAGAAAATGGGACACGGACATACCCACTACCATAGGGTACAAACTAGAAATGTACTCATCTAGAATTCATAAGTCATTCCAATGCATGATCCAACACCCTTCAAACTGGTCTGCTTTAAAACATCTATATATCAAAGATCTGATTAAAAAATTCCAAATCACTTATAAAGTGATGGCAAGATAGACTATCTTTTAACTAATAGCAAAACCATTTATCTTGCCATTAATTACTTGATGGACGAGCTATAGATGTCCAAACACGAGATCATTAATTCATAGATTCTCTAAAACCCACTTTGAATGCAGAATTATGCAATGGGATAGATTATGGACCGATTACTATACGAGTGTTGTTATAGGTTGTAGCCTAGGGTCAGTATTTCCCATTTACTATGTGTATAACTTGTATCAGCTCTCTCAAAAACGAATTTGAGTGCATCCACATAAAGCAATGTGAGGCGGCAAAGCTCCAAAAGGCCTAGGAGGGACCTCAAGGTGGGGAAGTCGGAGCCTCGAGACTAAAATTTTGGGGTGTGCAAAAGATAAGACCAAATTGTAGTTTATGATTGTGTGTGTGTTATGGCACGACCATGTGAGGTTCTAGTCTTATTTTCTACTTGAAATAATATTTTGGATTTTTTTGGGTGTGATGTCTCATGTTGTTTCAAAGATAGGGATAACACTAATACCTCCTATAGAAGTTGAAATGTTGAATTATTGTAGAGAGTTTGCTACCTCTCCCGTCGACAAAATTAGGTAAAAGAAGTGAGAAGAGACGGTTCAGGGAGAGTATGTGTGTGTGTGTGTGCGTGTGTGTGTGTGTGTGTGTGTTAGAGAGAGAGAGAGAGTCAAAATTAGAGATCCAACTTTCTCTTTTTATCATTGTCTTTCATATATGGTTGGGCTTGAGCTTGAGCATATTTTCATTAATATGTGGGATGAAATTTAAATTTTAGAAACATAATAATGCGGTCGAGATGGAATTAGGCGGCCTGAGGCGCTCAAGATGGACGTCTCATGTACCTAGGGGCATCTCATGACCAATCCACTTACTCCTTGTTGCCTAGGCGCTCGTATGCCCAAGGCACCTTGAGAGCCACCTAAGGTGACAGGATGGTTGCTTTTAGAAAGTTTGGTCTTAAGTGCCTATGAGAAACGAGCAACCATTCTACATTTGAAGCGTGAATATGTTCCACAGTATGTTATATAGCAACCTCAAGGTATAAGTTATATCCATATTATGCAAATATGCTCTAATCACTTTTCAAAAATTCTAGTAACATTTTTATGTTTAGCTCTTACAAAATGTATCGTTAGGAAAAGCACACTAAAAATGTGTATTATATTAGCAGGACTTAGAAATTTGGACCTCTTTGCAACTATAACCAGCCTAATGAGCCTAACCTTTCTATTTTCAACATCCAGTATTACTAAAATCGTTTTATAAGGCCGATTAATCGTCTGACTACAAGTTTTTGGCCCATAATCGGCTAAAGTTTCATTAATTGTGCCGATTAATCAATGAGGCCGCCGATTAATCAATGAGGCCGCTTAACCCACCCCAAAACAAGTAAGTAGGCCTGCCTTTGTTAACTTTGTTAACTGGCCAGATTAACCATACCCTGGTCGGTTTGGAATCATGTTAGATAAAAATCAAATACTCCAAACCTGAGCGATTCATTTTCCCAGATAAAACCTGACTGAAATCCCAAATATCCAATCAGTAATCTTAACACCTTATTGTCAAATTTTCATTCCCTAACTTTCTTCCTCTTCCATCTAACAAGAGTTAGAGAATAAAAGGGCAGTGCACTGATGATGTGCAACGGCACACTAACGACCAACAATAGTAAAGTAGATTTGTTTTTTCTTCAGTATATATGATTCTCTTTTTTTTCAACATGCTATTAAGGACTATTTTTTCTTGTTGTTTTCCTTAATGAAATGGTAGAGGCTTGATGCTTAGTCTTAGCTTTATATTACTTCCTTTTTCGTTGGTTTGACATGATTCTTGATATTTAAGCTAAAGATTGCCGTATCATAATTATTATTATTACATGGAAGCTAATTGACACACACACGCACACATATATAAATATTATCTTCTATTTATAATTAGTTTTTCCTTTCTTTTTTTTCTTGAACTATTAAGATTGCTTTTGGGAAAAGTAAGTGTACCGAGTAATCCAATTGATCGAAGAGAAATCCGGTTACTTGTCCAAGTCCTGGACCGAGCAGTAAATGAAAGCGAGGAATTTATCTTTGTCCACATCTATTTCAGATGCTTGACTACATCATCCAAACCCTTCTCCATGTTTTTCACCATTTTTTGGTTTGTCCAAATTACCTTGGATCGGATAATTTGTCAATTCAGTGCGCCCAAAGAACTCTAGATAAAAGTAAACCTGTTTTTCTCCCTATCATTAAGTATTAAGAATATCCATCTTGTACTTCTTATATATTCATAGTCAAACGTAGAAAGCATGCTTGGATGAGACATGGGTTTAGTTTCCTTAGTCAAAAACCAATCCCAAAAAAACTAAATAAGTACTCATATTTTAGTAGTTAATTTGTATTTTTGTAAGAACAAATTATTAACAATTTTTATTAAATATTAAATAGATTAGAATCATTGTTACAAAATTACATCAATGGGACTAAAACCTTCTATTGCATCAATTTACATGTTAGTAAGAGTGTTAAACTACTTGATGGAGGAACATTACAAATTGGCTCTGGTTTTAAGGATTTGAGTCTAGTTCAAAGTGATTCCGACCATCGGCTTGCTCTTACTTGATGGATTATATTTAGACCGTTGGATTGATATTTTTGTCTTTATTTGGTTCATTAGGATTTGGATATATTTGCTTTCAAGGGTTAGTTAAATTAAGTTCTGTTTGACACCCCAACCGCGAAAAATTATTCTTCTATTGTTTGATCCCCCAACGCTCCCCCCGCCCCCACACCCAACCCCTTCACACCCCTGTCAAAATGTATGTTAAAGTAAAAAAATTCTGGACCAAAATGCCCTTTCCCTAGTACAAAGCAAACAAAAAAAGGGGAAATGGAGGGTAAAAAGTAAAAACCTCCTCTCACCATCCACTGGAGAACTCACCTTCACCACTCTCTCTAAACAATGCCGTAGTCTATCCTAGGTGATTACCATTCTGGCTTAGAGAGAGTATCAACAAACAATGGTGGGGAGGTGGAGAAAAGAAGAGAGGGAGAAGGGTGGGTCAGTGTCACCAGCACCCACTGTTGGTACCACTAGCATCCATCATTGGTATCAACGGCTAGAAGAGATTGGAGAGGAGAGAAGGGGAGGAAGGAATTGTCTACTTTACAAAAATGTCTCCTCTTTCTTTCTTGCTTTTTATTTTGTTTTCTATTTTACGTTACCAATTTAACAAGGACAGTTTACGCTAATTGGGGGGGGGGGGGGGGGTGTTTGTCAATAGGGGTGTGAACAGTTTACCCTAATGGGTAAATACATTAGCAAAGTGGTTGACATTACAATCAGCAAAGTCGGTATTAAGTACAGAGGACCATCATTCCATTGAATCAAACAACTATGATAAAAATTTAAAAAGTAGTGTGACCTGCTAGCTACATGAGGTTTCTACTTTCTAGAATATCACACTGGAACTGTGACATACTGATATAGACATAATAACATTTGGATAATTTAGAAGTTGAAAAGGCTCCAAAAACCATCATACTACACAAGCAATCTGGTGTCGCGTGCACCTAGGCACTAGGTAGCTCCCAAGCACCCAGTTGTTACATCTATAATTAACTATGATAAAAATAAAATGCCTATTAATCTAGAAAATTCATCAATAAATCATGAAAGCTAAGAAGTAGAACGTTTGTGTACCTCAGTACTAAGTTATGTAAACTTCAGTGTATAGTGTGGCAAAGTAACAAGTCAAAGTAGAATTTCATTGAAGATGATTTAAATAGATGTAAATCACTCCACACATTCAAATAAAAGTCTCTTTGAATATGTAAAGATTGTAGGCCACACTAGTAGACTGCCTAAATAGCTGTCAACTGCCTAGCCCACTTGAGTGCACCTATGTAAACCAAAATTCACCTTGGCTTGCCTTCTTTAATCTCTAGGTCAGAAGGCGCAAGGCAGGCAACCAGGTGGCTCTCTATGCAGGCTGAAGAATCTACTGATAATTCTGCTTAATTGAATACCTCTCTCATGTATGCTAAAGGTTACAGTTCCCAATAAAAACAGACTACACAAGTGTATATATGGGTTCTGTGTATGGGTATGTATGCACTAGCAAAAAAAAGGGTTTCATGGTGTTGGTCCATGTTCGCACACATGAATGTGTCAGTTGTCTCTCTATATGTATGTCTATACGTACCTACAAAAGCTATATGTCAACTCAGGTAAAGACAATATCTCCCCTTTAAGAAGAAAAGAGATGCATGCATGTAAAAAATCACAGAGATAATTGTATGCCAACTCAGTTTCACATCGTATAGGGTTTGGAGGGAGAAAAGTCATCCATTAACCTTACTTATACCATGCTTCAGATAATTTCATGATTCTTATTGATTCACTATTTAACTGGAATTCAGGTTATCAACTCAGAGTCTCAGATCCTAGATCCAAACATATGATCTAAGTTTGGCATAGATACATATGATCTAAGTTTGGAATAGATTGTATCAGTTTTAAATCGAAAAGCACATTGTGGATGGATAACTATGTACCATATTCAGCCATAAGTAGTGGATTATTCGAAATGGTCTATCAATCTTACCATACATGTACCAGTGTCTAATACAACCTTCACAGTATTAGCAATATGTAGTGAATCTACTCATTAACTCCTATATGGTTGTTACAGATGTAGAACGACGTCCGAACATAACCCAGGCTATATATATATATATATATATATATGGGTCCTTCTACAATACATGGGATGTATCAATACATCCCAAACAATTGCATTGAAAATGCATTGGAAATTGTGAAAGGTGTTTACTTTGACTTTGACTTTACCTGTTACTTTGACTTCGGCTTTAATCTGAACCATTGGATCAACATCCAATGATTCAGATTTGGGATGTATCGATACAAATCGATACATGGGATGTATTGAAGAATTTTCCTATATATATATATATATATATATATATATATATATATATATATATATGCTTAAGTAACAAATTATCATTCATAATATCAATTCAAACTAGGTTCAGCTAGTGAATAAAATTTAATCCTCAAATGAGAACTGTCAGGAGGAGACTGATCACTGAGTGAACATTGGCACAACTAAAGTTCATGTATTTATAACCTTGATAAGGCCCTCTTGGAAGAGTATTTCAATCACTTCCTTCAGAATTGGAAGTAGACCAGAATGATGTACACCAATACCGCGTTTTAACAAGGGCAGCATATTTGAAACCTGTGGAAATACAGATGCATAAATACAACTAGATCTCAGTGATTCAGCAAAAATACTGATAGAATATAAACAAGGAACCGAAGCTTCTGTGATTTGACTGGGTTTGCATACAAACCCTTGAACAGGATATATTCACAAAAATAACACAATAAAATGTTTAGGGCAGTATCCAGTATGACATCAATAGGATAGTTCAAACCAACCAGAGAGATCCGCCACTACTTGTGGAAACCCCAAGTTCCCAACCCACCCAACATCACCTTATCCCATTATCAAGAAATAACGAAGAGTATGTGAACAATATTGAAAATATAACAAAAAATTAAACTGATAAAAGATTGCTTTTAAAACTGGGAAATAGAATAAAAGGCAAGGAAAGAAGAAAGTATATTTCTGACTGCAAAACCTCAGAAACACAGTACCTATGTAATAAAGCAAGGTTAATTTTCACTTAAATACCCTGAACTATCATGTATTGTTACTTTAATACCCTGGACATATTTTTATCAAGTTGCTACCATGAACGTTTTAAGTTTTTCCAATTTACCACCTTCGTTAGTCTCCCGTCGTAATTAACGGGTCATGTGTAAACATGTGACAATTGGGGACTCTTTTTCCCCTAATCAAAAGAAATTTTACTTTTTTCTTTATTTTCATAAAATAAGTAGATAATCACCTTCTTCTTTCTCCCACCATGACACATCCGTAACCCATTTCAATTCCCATTACCCCACGCCACTTCCACCACACACACCAATACCCACCACCTGCTGTCGTCCTTAACCCCCGACTTCCTCGCAATCGTCAGTTTATTTTTATTAAACCAGGTAAGTCATCAGTGCATAACGACATGGAATGGTTGAATCTCATAAATGATGAAACATCTCCCAAAGTACTTATCTGGTTCCTCCATGTATATGGAGCATGGAATTATTGGATTCAAAATAAAAATGAAACCTCCCATACTCTTGACCTGGTTTCATGTTATATGTAGCCTAAAGAAAATGAAAATGTCGCATTCTCCCAAAGTCTCACTCTTAATCTGGTTCCATGTATATAAAGTCTCATCTGGTACTCCCGAAGTCTCACTCTTAATCTGGTTCCATATATATGTAGTCTAGTCTGGTACATAGACTCTAAAATTTAGTGGTATAGGGATGCATCGATCCGGCCATAATCCTTGTATACTACAAAACAAGTTGTTTCACATGGTGATTCAAGCAGTAAAGTTACCAGCCAATGAGGGGGGCGACAAGTGGCAACGGCATGTAGGGGTGGTGGGAACGGGGATGGATTAGGAATAGGAATATGGGAGAAGAAGTGTTTTATTTTTTTTAACAAAAAAATTATTATTACGCAGTGTTCTAAAAATTGGCCTAAGGGGCTGCCCGAAAACACCCTGTTCGACAGCCCTAGGCGCTTGTGCGGCCCTATTCGGGCCTGTGCAGCCTTGTGCCGATGTTCAGTTTTTGAACTTTTTGAATTTTTATTTTTATTTTATTTTTTTTTATGATTAGTTGTATTGTGGATATGTTGTTTGGGTTTTAAGATTGGATTTGGACTTTAGAACATTAAAAATTCAAAATTCAAAATTTTCAAATTTTAAATTTCAAAAAAATTATGAATTGTATTATGGATTTAGAAGTTAGAACATATATTTGGATTTCAAATTTCAAATTTCAAAAAAAAAAACACTTTTAGGCCGCTTAGGTGGCGCCTAGTCGCTGGCGGCCCTCTGCCACACCGAATCTGCCTAGCAAAAGTTAGAACACTGTTATTATGGTGCTTGTTGTTAGGGCTAACTTGAAAATAGTGATAGTTCTAGGTATTTAAGTGAAAAATAAAGTTCAAGGTATTTAAAAAAATTGTTTGTGGTATTAAAGTTAAAAAGCATAAGATTCAACAGAGTAGCAGATCGCAGTGGTTTATTTGACATCACAATATACTGGAAGCCTTCTATTTTTATAGCAATATCAATAGCTCTATGATCCTAGCAAGTAGCAACGGTTTCAGTAATCTATACATTACCACATACGTTCACAAACCACTGCAAGATATATTATGTTAATCATTGGAAAACAGAAATCAGAAAATAAGAAATCGACCACTTGTCATGGTTGTCTAATCTTATCCCGTTTAACTTATAAGAACTATTGAGTTCTGACAATTGCCAGCAAAAAGCTCAAGTCTATAATTTCTAATAAATGGTCAGGTTATGAATTAACTTGTGTTTTTTGAAAGACTTTTAACTGCAAAGATATATAAGTAGTGGCCATTAACAAAATAGTCATGCATCAAATAGTTAAAAGAACAATCAAAGACGAGTTGACTATTATTGTGAAATAGGATCACAAAGGCACACCATTTTACATGGCCAAACATCATAAATTCTCATTTCTCAGAGTCTCCACATCAAAGAGAAACCACATTGATAGAGAAGTCATGACAGAGCAATAATTGAACATTTAGTGGGAGAACTAGCCACAAACATTGTTTGATTAAGAAGAACATAGATGATAACACATGGATGTATCTTGCCTGGGGAAGCTTCTTGTCATCATCAGAAAGCATATCCATAGCACTCCAGAAGATAGTTTCTATATTCACTTTTTCATCATCTTCATTCAAGTCCATTTTAGCCATCTAAAATGAAAAGTGATCATGTTAGTAACTTAGGTACACATATAAATACACCAGTTATTAGACAAAAACCACTTTTCAGAACATGACAAGAAACAAGGCTTCAAAAAGGTTTGCAATATCGGAATCGGTATCGGATCATTCCTATGAGTATCGGGATCGGCGGTATCGGCACTATCGGCGGTTTCGGATCGGAGTATCGGATTTATTGGTATCGGAAAACAAATAATCATTAATAAATTATATATTTTATATATTTAGCCATAATTTTAAGTATTTTCACTGTTATTTCTTAGTAGTTTTGAAACTGAATGAAATAATAGTCACCCTTGCTGATTGGTTTACATGCGATAGATAAGTTTTCTTCTTTTACATGCTTTTACAACCTTACTATGTTTTTACACCCTTGTTGATTGGTCTTTTTCGTTCATTTTCTTTGCCGAATTGGTTGGAAAAGAGACCCCGATGTCAGTATCAGTCAGTATCGGATATCGGTCGGTATCGGATCGGGACATGCCAAACCGTATTGATATTGGCCTTATCGGATCGGTATCGGCCGATACTGTGAACTATGTTCAAACATGCAATGGTTATGGTGCTCAATTAAATGAACACCATAAATCAATTTCTGGTACTAATAGTCTAAGCTTCTTCTCATCATTTCTCTGCAAACATAACAGAAATCACAAAGCTAACACATTCGTGAATCCATAAAATATGGTAGCAGTCATATACGGTTGGAGTTTTTCCCTTGACATGTAGAGAGCTTGCTCTCAACATGCCTAGTAATTTTAGTCCCACATTGGAAAAGCAACAAGAGTAGCTATGTTGTATTAGGCGCTAGGCGAGGCGAGGCGGGCCTAGTAATTTTAGTCCCACATTGGAAAAGCAACATGAGTAGCTATGTTGTATTGGGCGCTAGGCGAGGCGAGGCGAAGCGGGACTAGTAATTTTAGTCCCACATTGGAAAAGCAACATGAGTGAGTAGTATCTCAATATATACTTGGTATGTAGTTGGGGTGTGCACATGGGGTGGTGACCCTAAGGAGAGAACCATGTGGTTGATTTTACTAGGAGGTAAGGATAAGACTCCATGGTAAAGCTAAATGCTTTTTGCTCTTGGAATTTATTCCATCGGAGCTAAGTCCCATAGGGGCTTAGCGACTCGACTCGGACTCGGGCTCATGAGACGTAATGTGGCGTTTTGTTGGCGCACTTAGCACGTCAGCATCGTCGCTAGGCGCATAGTGCGCTTAAGTTGCGCTCGTTGCGCGAGCCTCTTGCGAAGCCGTTCGCGCGCCAGTTCGAGCTGCCCGACCGCGCGACCAGATGGCGCGCCAGTTGGCGTGGCCAGATGGCGCGGCATGATCATGCGGCCAGATGGCGCGCCAGTTGGTGCAGCCAGATGGTGCAGCAGTTGACGCTGCAGTTGGCGCGGCGGGTGGCGCGGGGTGCGCGGAGTGCGCGTGTTGCGCATGTGCGCGCGGGAGCAAGTGGCACCATTGGCGCGGTGGCACAATTGCTCAAATCGTGTATGTGCAAGATTTGAGCAGTTACAGAATGTTCGGGACAGTTTTTTTTCCACGTCCCGAACATTTTGCTAACTAGACAGTTACAGTGCGGCCTATATAAGCTTCTCTGCTCTCTCTCTCTCGAGATACAAGTGTTCCGAACACAATTCCTTACAAATTTTCAGAGAGTTCAAGAGAGAAGAAAAGTGCACCAGCACCACTTAGCGCAGGAGTCCGTGCCATCCGAGGAGTCAGAAGAGCAGAGTGTTCCGAAAGTTCTTCGTCGAACTTGCTGGTTCCTGGAAGCTGTTCGTGTGGGGCGAATCAAGCTTTGAGCGTCGGTGATCATTCACCCCAGCAGGACATTTCATCCTTCTGTTCATCCAAATGCAACTCGTTCTGAACGAGAGCTTTTCTGATCTAATCAGAAAAGTTAGTGGACTTTCGCTGCTGCTACTACGAATTCTTCTGTGTCTTCTTCGAAGTAACACATTAGTTTTTCGTCTCTCAGAATCCTCCAAGGATCTTTGTCTTGTACCTTCTTTGAAGTGTTGCATAATTTTCAGTTTTCCATCGAAAATTATGCCTCGGAACTAACAATCTCAAAGCTTGATTTCACAAGATGGAAAACTTCCATGCTTCACTCATCAATCCTAACTTCTGCAAGTTAGAACAATTTGATGGAGAGCATTATCAAGTCTAGAAGAGAAAGGTGACTCTCAATCCTCAACTTTCTCAAGTTGATCATGTTCTTTTTGAGGAAGAACCTACTGTTCCAAAAACTGGGTCTGCAGCCGCAATTACTGCAGCTACTAAAAACCAGGCCAAATGGAGAAGGGAGAATAGCATCTGTAGGCTTTTAATCCTAAATGCTATGGAGGACTCCCTGGCGGAATCATACACTAAGAAGACTATTACCAGAGAAATATTGGAGTCTCTGGAAAAACTTTATGAAGAAGACAAGAACATGAGCAAAATATTTATGGTTGAAAAATAACACAAGTGGCTCTTTGAAGACGAGAAGTCTATGCTGCCGCAGGTGAAGGAGTTCCTGAAGCTGCGACAGAAGCTGGAAGATGAGGCGATGCCCCTCCTCGACAAGTTTGTTGTTGGAGGAATCGTCTCAAAGCTCCCCGCTGGGTGGAGCAAGTTCTATGCAAATATGCATAGGAAGAAGTTGGAGATCAGTCTGGAAGATCCTCCTGCAAGAAATCTATGTTGAGGACCAAATGAGGGCTCAACTGAAGGTGGACGCTCTGTCCAAACAGCTGGCTAACGTCAATTTGGTTCACACCAAGGAATCAAAGGAAAAGCATGCGGCTTCCCACAGTAAGAAGAAGGACCCCAACAATCTGAAAGTGAAGGGGACTTCCTTCAAACATCAGAAGTCAAAGGCTCAGATGCCTTGCTTCAAGTGTGGCAAGAAGGGCCACTTCAAGAGTGAATGCAAATCTAAGACCAAGCAATCAGAGCAAGGTGAGCCTAGTAAGGTTTCAATGATCACTGACGTTATTGCAATGATTGCTCAGGTCATTGCGGTGGGGGCTGACTTTGGGTGGTGGGTAGACATTGGGGCCACCTGTCATGTCTGCTCAAGCAAGAAGTGGTTCACCACCTACACACCAACTTCTGAAGTTGTTATGGTGGCGAACCAGGCACAAGCTGAAGTGCAAGGGATCGGGACGGTGGTATTGAAGCTGACTTATGGGAAGTCTCTGACGCTTCAAGGTGTGAAGCATGTACCTGCTATCGCAAAGAACCTGATCTCTGGAGGCCTACTCTGCAACGCAGGCCTAAGGATGGATATCAATGTTGGCCAGATGGTGATGTCCATAAAGGGAACATACTTCGGAAAAGCTTTTATACCGAAGGAATGTTCAAAATACAGCTTGTAAATCAGTCCAATGTAATTAATGATATCACTCATTCTCCTTATACTCTTGAGTTGTGGCATAATAGACTAGGAAATGTTCATTGTAAAAGAATAAACAGAATGTCTAGTCTAGGACTTAATCTCCAAATATGGGGATAAGGTAGAGAAATGTGAAGTTTGTGCTCAGACAAAGATCACAAGAAAACCCTTTCCTCGGGTTAATCGAAGCACAGATCTTCTGGAGTTGGTACACTCCGATATATGTGACTTCAAACAATTCTCTACAAAGGTCGGGATGAAGTATTTCATAACCTTCATCGATGACTTCTCTAAGTACGCGTTCGTCTACCTGCTGAAGGCTCAAGACGAAGCATTCGAGAAGTTTAAAGAGTACAGGGCCGAGGCTGAACGGCAGACTGGACAACAACTCAAGAGAATAAGAAGTGATCTAGGTGGAGAGTACCGATCTCATGAATTCGCATCATTCTGCAAAGAACATGGAATTGTCAACGAGACTACGGCTCTGTACTCTCCTCAATCAAACGGAGTAGCAGCGAGGAAGAATAGAACGTTAACAGAAATGATAAACTCAATGTTGTTGACTGCGGGTCTTCCAAAATGCTACTGGAGAGAAGCTGCATTGACGGCCACTTTTATTCTAAATAGAGTGCCTCATGCAACTTCGGACGTTATTCCTCATGAACTCTGGTTCAAAGTCAGACCTAACTTGAATGTCATTCGAGTGTGGGGGTGTCTTGCATATGTGAAGCTTCCAGATCTGAAGATTCAGAAGCTCGGGACAAGGACTACAAAGACAATCTTCTTGGGTTATGCCGAGAAGAGTGATGCTCGAAGATTTCTTGATATTGAATCAAATCATATCATTGAATCTCGCGACGCAGAATATTTTGAAGACAAATTTGCAAGACACAAGAACATTGTTCTTGCGGATGTTCGGGAGAACAATGAGGGTGCACAGGAAACTAAAGTTTTCAATAAGAATGTAGTCCAAGAAGATGTTGAAACAACGGTTGAACCAGAACTCGCTGAGCCGTCAGCTAAGCGTATGAGGAGGCGAAGGACTTCGGAAATGACTTTGTCATCTATCATGTGGAAGCAGATCCGCTACCTATGATGAGGTGATGAAGACCAAAGACGTTGTTTACTGGAAGGAGGCGATAGACAATGAAATTGATTCAATCACCTCAAATAACAATTGGGTGTTGGTTGATCTTCTTGAATGAGCGAAACCCATCGAATGCAAATGGATCTTCAAGAAGAAGATGAAAGCAAACAGAACTATTGACAAGTTCAAGGCTAGGCTAGTAGCCAAGAGGTTTACTCAGAAGCAGGAGATCGACTACTTTGACACGTATGCTCCAGTAGCCCGGATGACCACCATCAGAATGTTAATTTCTCTCGCAGCAATATATAAGTTGGTGATACATCAGATGGATGTGAAAACGGCTTTCCTAAATGGCGAGCTGACCGAAGAGATTTACATGCAACAGCCAGAGGGATTTGTCGTCAAGGGTCTTGAAGACAAAGTCTGCAAGTTGGTGAAATCCTTGTACGGTCTTAAACAGGCTCCCAAGATGTGGCATGAGAAGTTTGACAAGGTTATAAGGTCAAATGGCTACAGGGTCAGTGGGACGGACAAGTATGTTTACACAAAGTTAGATGATGGAAGAGGTGTAATCGTTTGTCTGTACGTGGACGACATGTTGATCCTAGGTACGGATATGGGCTGTGTCACGGAGACTAAGAAGTTCATCTCGAGCAGGTTCAGTATGAAGGACTTGGGAAAAGCTAATGTGATCTTGGACATCAAGATAATTCAGACAAATACTGGACTGGCACTGTCACAATCTCATTATATTGAGAAGATCACACGCTACGGGTATCAGGATCTTCCAGGGATCGATATGCATTACAGGTGTGATCTGAAGCTGAAGCCTAATTCAAGGGAAAGCGTCAGGCAGCTGGAGTATGCAAGCGTCATCGGAAATTTAATGTATGCTACTACTGCCACAAGGCCTAACATAGCTTTGTCGTGGGAATGCTGAGTCATTTCACGAGCAACCCAGGCATTGAGAACTGAAAAGATGTGAAACGGGTAATGAGATATCTCAAGAAGACTCAGACATATGCACTGCACTACAGCGGAGATCCGCCGGTAGTAGAAGGCTTCAATGATGACAGCTGGTGCTCAGAGTTGGAGAGCGAGAGATCCACAGGTAGATTCATTTTCACAATGAGTGGAGCTTCTATATCGTAGAAGTCGAAGAAGCAGACTATGCTCTCGCGGTCCTCCATAGAATTTGAGTTCTTTGCACTTGATACCGCAGCAGAGGAAGCAGAATGGCTTCGGGAGCTCATGTATAATCTTCCAGTGGTTGGAACATAAATACCGTCAATTCCGATATACTGCGACAACCAGACGACTTCGGCGGTGGCATCAAATGACCTCTTCAACGGGAAGAAGAGGACTGTGCGGTTAAAGCACAGGACAGTACACAATCTCATCAAGAGAGGTATTATTGCAGTGATTGATGTTCGGAGTCAGGAGAACCTGGCAGATCCGTTCACCAAGGGCCTCAAGCGCAAGCTGATCGATGACACAGCAAGTAAAATGAGATTGAACGCATTCTGATATTATGTTATTGCAATCCTACCATAAAGTTTTATACTATTAGTTCAAAGAGAAATCTACTAGGCATCTAGCTTTTGGTTCAAGGTAGGACCATTAACTGGAAAAATATCAGGAACAGTGGGTACATATCCTCTGTGGCATGGAGAGGTTACGGACCTACAACCACTGTTGTCTACTGTATGTTTTCTGCGGAAAACGGATCCTATGGTGAGGATGGCTTAAACGCCTTAATGAGTTCTCAGGCAAGGTGTAACGCCCCAGAATCAGAATACTGGAGAGCGGGGGCGTACATAGAGCTACGTATATTGAAGTGCAACCCACCTCGCTATACTGTCACGGCTGTCTAGATACATGAGGGTTTAACTACAAGCCAACAGTCTCCTATGGTCATGAACAAACCTATTGTCTCAATCACAAGCAAGCAATAGTAGTTACAAGATGTCAGAGCACCAAATATATAATAGCAAGGCGTCCCATACATTACATATTGGATGATCATGAAGCTAGTCGTACAAAATGTCAGGACTAGCAAGAGTTCAGTCATACATGATCAACCCTAGGATCTGTCAATCATGTTACAGCCCGTAGGCAGACAGTAAGTAAGGTACAATCGAGCTAACACGTGCTCGCCGGCTAAACGCCTCAAAAGAATAATTTTACAATAAAGTGGGAGGACAAAAAGAAACCCACTCGTTGCCAGGGTTACGCCTGGTGGTCACCATCTGGCTGGAAGACCGGTGGATCCTCTGGTGCTGCTCCGACATCTGGCCACACAAAACCAGCTGGGTCAGACCCCAGAAAGAGCAAGTGCCACAAATGAGGCTTCACTTAGGAACTAAAACCAGCATATCACAATAGAATGTTAAAGATAATAAATAAGAAATGATAATAATAGAGATAACAACAGTAAACTGAGTACGAGAAAACCATTCAAGTAGCCAGGTCACAACCCTTAAACCAAACAAGGACCGGGGTTGTAACCCTTCACCTGAATAAAAACCCGTCTCAAATACTATTGGTACAGTGAAGACAATAAACGAAGAGAGGACACAGAACTGCTCCGGGAGCCAGGTTACAACCCTTAAACCAAACAAGGACCGGGGTTGTAATCCTTCGCCTGAATAGAACTGAACCCCTGATCTTTATTGTTGAGGCCGGTATAAATAATCATTGATAAGGTAACAAGACAATAAATGAAGAGAGGACACAGAACTGCTCCGGGAGCCAGGTTACAACCCTTAAACCAAACAAGGACCGAGGTTGTAACCCTTCGCCTGAACAGAACTGGACCCCCGATCTTTATTGTTAAGGCCGGTCATGCTTGTTGAAGTCAGGTAAAACATGACGAGCATGACATGGGGTGCAATAAGACAATAAACGAAGAGAGGACACAGAACTGCTCCGGGAGCCAGATTACAACCCTTAAACCAAACAAGGACCGGGATTGTAACCCTTCACCTGAACAGAACTGGACCCCCGATCGTTATTGTTAAGGCAAGCATCAATAATCATGTCATGTCACAATCTTGCACAAGATCAGGATAAGACTAAGCTAGAATAAACTCCATCCAATCAATCACGGTCAATCAAGAGTACAGCTTGATACTTTTAACTAACTAGGGTTATCACAGGCCTAGTTACTAGCAAGATGCAATGAGATTATCCCAACAGACACAAGCCCTGCAGACCATCCGATTATCCGGGTCGAATGTTCGTTTATGAAAAATGCAACACGTGACTGTGTGCTGGAAATGTGCCCTACTCATTGGTAGGCTACAAGTCCGTTAGTGCGCCCAGATAACGGGATTGCCTGTAGCTGGGAATCTCTTCATGACTACTGAATCATTCTAGTTAATTAGCCTTAGTCAATTTCAGTAGGTACCCCTGACCGTGGTACTCAGGGATCCCCATCCTACACATGATGCAAGACAGTACTGGTTTATTTGTACAAACGCACTCGCCCACGATGTCCAGATCTTTATACTTGTCATGTCAGGCTACCTGTCATAACGGCATACCGAGACATATCATGTCAGTTTACTTGTCCAGAGTACGCCACGGCGGGCCACTATCGTGTTCTATTCTTACCTTATCATAAATGAGAAAAACTTGCATAAAATAACTAGTGACATATTCTTGAAGCTAGGGAAAAGATCTACAACTTTCATGTTTTAAGTTTTTCAAGATTCTAGCTACAAAACAACTTAAACAGGCAAAAACAGTGAATTCCTGCACAATCGGCGCATGGGATTCCTGCGCAATCGGTGCATGGGATTCCTGCACCAATCGGCGCATGGGATTCCTGCACCAATCGGCGCATGAGATTCCTGCGCAATCGGCGCATGGGATTCCTGCGCAATCGGCGCATGGGATTCCTGCACCAATCGGCGCATGAGATTCCTGCGCAATCGGCGCATGGGATTCCTGCGCAATCGGCGCATGGGAAACTCACGTTGCGTCTTCAATACATGCGCGTAGGGAACCTACGCGCATGACACGCTCGGAGTTAAGGGATGCATTGCCGGGACTTCACGGCGCATGGCCTCCCGGCGCATGGCCTCCCGGGCGCATGAGGTTCATCGTCCCCAAACAGCAAGTTCAGCCATGAAAGTTCCGAAAACTTGCCATGGCCATAACTTCCTCATCCGAAGTCGAAATCAAGCGAAACAAAAGCCAAAACTGCATGAAATTGAATTCTCTACCACATGGAACCACTAGTTTTTGGAAATACCAAGTTTTTAGAGATCAAAACCAAGAAAACTAAACAAGAAGGAACTTAAAACTTAGATCTACAAAAATATAACCATCAAAACCGAAAACTTCCAGTTCTAAAGAGGCTTAGAATCTAGTAAGGAAGAGAATGGAACAATAAAACATGAGATCCATCATGAAGCAAGTTTGCACTTGCCTAAGCTCTCCCTCTCTCTCTCCCTCCTGGTGGTTGAAGAAGTAATGGTGGAGAAGTAGTAATGAAGAGAGAGAGTGTTAGGTGGAAATATATATGAGGATGATGGTGGTAGGTGGGAGGGTTCACCTTTGGTTCATGATGAACCAAAGCAAACCAAGCCAAGCCGAACCAACCCAAGAATAAACCAATCAATGAAATGCTAGAATAAATCAAGCAGTGAGACTTGCAATACGGGTCAATTTACGTATACGTATACCAAGATACGCAATACGAACCACAGGCATTACAACTCTACCCACCTTAAAAGAATTCCGTCCTCGAAATTTAATTAAGAGGCTAGAGGGACAAGAACAAGCTATACTAATCACCGGCAAGCTATACTAATCAAGCAATCAAGTAATTATTCATGCAAGCAAGGAATCGAAGGCATAAGGCATAAGAAAGATATTATACCTCACGAGTCAAACAGGTCGGGATATCGCGATCGGATATCATCCTCACGCTCCCACGTCGACTCACCCAAAGAGTGATGACCCCAAGCAACACGGACTAAACTAATAGTCTTGTTCTTGAGTATCTTCTCTCTCCGGTCCAATATAGACACGGGCCTCTCCTCATACGAAAGGTTGGTACCAACAACCAATTCCGAATGATCCAGGATGTGGCTCGGGTCCGGGATATACCGTCGCAGTTGGGATACATGGAACACGTCATGCACCTCACGTAGCGACGGCGGAAGAGCGAGACGATAGGACACATCACCTACTCGCTCCAGAATATCGAACGGCCCTATATACCTAGGACTAAGCTTTCCCCGTACGCCGAAACGAATGACGCCACGGTTAGGCGAAATCCTCAGGAATACATGGTCGCCGACCGAGAATTCAAGGGGTCGCCGATGGGAATCGGCCCAATGACGCTGGCGATCTTGGGCAACTCGAAGATGATCTCTGTCTCTCCTGACCACTTCAACGGTCTGAGCAATCATTTCCGGACCGAGCATCTGTCTCTCTCCGACATCGTCCCATGCTAGCGGGGATCATCACTTCCTACCATACAGTGCCTCGAACGGTGCCATCTGGATACTGGCCTGGAAACTGTTGTTGTACGAGAACTCCACCAGGTGCATGTGATCTTCCCACGATCCACCGAAGTCGAGCGTACAAGATCTCAACATGTCTTCAAGAGTCTGGATCGTGCGTTCTGACTGGCCATCTGTCTGCGGGTGATAAGCTGAGCTGAACTGGAGGCGAGTCCCCAAACTCTCTTGCAGGCTACGCTAAAAGTGCGACGTAAATCTGGAATCTCTGTCCGAGGTGATACTGGCTGGTACACCGTGCAATCTGACAATCTGTCGGAGATACATCTCCGCTAGCTGAGACGTCGACTGACCAACTCTGAACGGGAGAAAGTGAGCCACTTTCGTGAGCCTGTCTATGACAACCCAAATAGCGTCTCTGCCAGCCGGGGATCTAGGCAATCCAGTCACAAAATCCATGGTTATATGCTCCCACTTCCATTCTGGAATTGGCAAGGGCTGAAGTAGTCCAGCTGGCCTCTGATGTTCAGCCTTAACTTGTTGGCAAACCAAACATCGAGAGACAAACCGGGCTATCTCCCTCTTCATGCCATTCCACCAAAAGTGCTGACGAATATCACGATACATCTTCGTACCGCCGGGATGAATGGAATACTGCGAACTGTGAACCTTCGTCATGATCTCCTGTCTGATATCTCCACTGGGTACACAAAGACGCTTCCCATGTCGAAGTGTACCGTCTTTATGGATACATAACTCTGGTCTTCGTCCTGCCTCACACTCTGCTCTGAGTCGCTGAAGCTTGGAATCTGCTGACTGCGCCATCCGGATCCTCTCGACTATAGTGGACTGAACTTGCATGCTGGCCATCAATGCCACACTGGAAGGGAGGACAACTTCTATACCCATCTTCTGAAGGTCTGCTAACAGCTCTGGTTGTGCTGTTAGGAAATAAACTCCGGCTCTCCTGCTCAATGCATCTGCAACAACGTTGGCCTTCCCAGAATGATACTGCAAGTTAACATCATAATCCACAAGTAGCTCTAGCCACCTTCTCTGACGCATGTTAAGATCCTTCTGGGTGAAAACATACTTCAGGCTCTTGTGGTCAGTGAAAATCTCCACCCTATCTCCATATAGGTAGTGCCTCCACAACTTAAGCGCAAATACTACTGCTGCCAGCTCCAAGTCATGGGTTGGGTAATTTCTCTCATGATCACGAAGTTGTCGTGACGCATAAGCTATTACCTTCCCATGCTGCATCAGAACACATCCTAGACCTCTGCCTGAAGCATCGCAATACACTGAGAATCCTCCGGTTCCATCTGGAAGCGTGAGAATAGGAGCCGTCATCAAGCCTCGCTTCAACTTCTCAAAAGAATCCTGACATTCTGCTGTCCAAGCAAACTGCACATCCTTGCGGGTCAACTCGGTCAATGGCGCTGAAATCCGAGCAAAGTCTGAAACAAATCGCCGGTAGTAGCCGGCCAATCCAAGGAAACTGCGAACTTCTGCAACTGTGCTAGGCACTGGCCATGTTTCAATGGCCACGATCTTCTGGGGATCCACTTCGACTCCTCCTCTGGCGATGATATGACCCAAGTACGAAATACGATCGAGCCAGAACTCGCATTTACTAAACTTGGCATACAGCTGGTGCTCTCGGAGAATCTGGAGGACAATTCTGAGATGATGCTCATGCTCCGCCTCACTCTTACTGTAGACCAGGATGTCGTCTAGGAACACAATCACGAACTGATCCAAATAAGGCATGAAGATGCGATTCATGAGGTCCATGAATACAGCCGGCGCATTGGTTGCTCCAAATGGCATCACAAGGAACTCCCAATGTCCATATCGGGATCTAAAAGCTGTCTTCGGGATGTCCTGCTCTCTAACTCTGATCTGATGATATCCTGACCGCAAGTCGATCTTCGAGAACACTGCTGCCCCCTGGAGTTGATCAAACAAGTCATCTATCCTCGGGAGAGGATATCTGTTCTTGATTGTCACTGAGTTCAAGGTACGATAGTCAACACATAATCTGGACGTACCATCCTTCTTTTTCACAAGAAGCATCGGGGCTCCCCAAGGCGATCCACTAGCACGAATGAATCCCTTGGTTCTGAGTTCTTCAATCATCTTGTACAATATCTCTAGCTCTGACGGCGCCATCCTGTAGACTCTCTCTGATACTGGGGCTATCCCGGGAATCAAGTCGATAGTAAACTCGATCTCCCGCTCTGGCGGCATCCCTGGAAGCTCTTCTGGAAAAACGTCTGGAAACTCTTCGACCATCCGAGGTAACTGTACTGCTGCTACTGCCATCCGCAACACTGGAGGAGAAGGTTCAACTTCGCCTCGGGAAAAGGAAAACTCTGGCTCGCCTGGGATGCTAAAAATAACCCTGCCGATATGGCAGTCTATCCTAGCATACTGGTCCCTCAACCAATCCATCCCTAAGACCACATCATAATCGGCCATCGGAAACTCTATCAATCTAGCGGGGAATTCTCTACCGCTAACTACGATCCGACATGAGAAAAACACCCTATCTACTCCCACAAGTCCATTACCAGTAAGTATATTGAGCCTCACTGATAATGACTCGGGCTCCAATCCTATCCGTGTCGCGAATCGTGCAGACATAAATGAATGCGAGGCACCAGAATCAAATAATACTAAAGCTGGAAAGGTGTTGACGAGAATAGTACCTGCCACTACCTCACCTGGTGCTATCCCTTCTTCTCCCATGGTCAAAGCCAGCACTTGACCATGTCCTCTGGGTGCGGGTCCCCTCTGTTGAAAATTCCTCTGCCTGCTCTGGATCAGGGCTTAGGCTTGGGCATACTGCTGCGGTCTCTGCTGCTGGAATGCCTGGGCCTGCGTCGGCAATGGCCTCGGAAACGGGTACTGCAGCTGCTGCTGCTGCTGGACTGGTGCTGGTCCTCGAACTGAAGGACTAGAGAAGGCCGACGAACTCCCCCTGTTCGGGCAGTTCCCAACCCTGTGGTCCGGGGCACCACAAACCAAGCACAAACCCTGTGCTCTGCGACACTCTGATACCACATGTCCTGGCTTCCCGCAGTGTGAACATCCCACTGCGGAAGACTGCTTCTGCTTCTGCTGCTGAGGGTGCGTCGGGGTGGAATGCTGAACCGACGTCACTGAGGCTGCCCGCCTCGGAGCTCCAATGGTCAAAGCCCTGGCTGCCGGGGCTGGTGCTGATGACTGATTCATCTGGCCGTGAGATCGCTTCCGACCTCCGGTCCTATCCACGATCCTCTGGGAGGTATACTCATGCCTCCTAGCTGCTCTCAATACTGCATCAAAAGTCTGATGCTCAAACTGCTCCACTGCCAACAAGATCTCTAAATGGAGCCCCTGCTGGAACCGCTGGGCTCTATCGAACTCGGTTGCTACCAAGGTGGGAGCAAACCGACTAAGCCTGGAGAACTCGGCCGCATATCCGTCGACCGTCCTGCCCATCTGCTTCAGATTGGTGAACCTCATCTGTAGATCGTACCGAGCTACAGCATCGAAGTACTTGGTCTGGAATCTCTCTCTGAATACTGCCCAAGCAATGGGTGCCAATAATCCAACGACCTGCACTGCCCACCAGCTGCGGGCAAGATCTAGTAACTGCAGGCGCACTACGGCCACCTTCTCATTCTCTGGAGTCCTGGCTGCTTCTAGAATCACCTCTGTGTCCTGAAGCCATGCATCTGCAGCGATCGCATCTTCATTGCCGTCGAAGAAGGGAGGGTTCAAGCGCTTGAAGCTGTTGGCCGCGCTATTACTCTGATGACCTCCTCTGGTCAAAGCGTCTGCCACCGCCTGGTGCAAGGCATCTCCTCGCCGATCCTGGGAAACTAATAGCGTCCTGATAAGACCCACCAAAGTGCCATCATCATGCTCTGCTGGCTGGACGGGCTGAACTGGTGGTTCTCCTTCGGTGGGCACGACTCTGGAGGCTACTCCTGAATGCTGGGCTTGATCTCCAGGTTGCTGCTGGCCCGCGGGAGGTGCTCCGCCTTGCTGATCGGCAGGTCCAGGAACAATGCCGCTGAAGAAGACGACATAGGGAACAATAAGAAAGGACCAGGACAGATCAACGATACAATCATGTGATCAGGTCAAGATTTTCAGGGATCAAGAGGATACGAGTAGAGATCAAGGGCGAGTACTGATTGAGACATCTATTCGGTAAACCCTCACGCATCTTGATTTACAAGACCTGCATGGGCCACCACTTAAACCATGTAACGCCCCAGAACCAGAATACTGGAGAGCGGGGGCGTACATAGCCAACTACGTATATTGAAGTGCAACCCACCTCGCTATACGGTCACGGCTGTCTAGATACATGAGGGTTTAACTACAAGCCAACAGTCTCCTATGGTCATGAACAAACCTATTGTCTCAATCACAAGCAAGCAATAGTAGTTACAAGATGTCAGAACACCAAATATATAATAGCAAGGCGTCCCATACATTACATATTGGATGATCATGAAGCTATCGTACAAAATGTCAGGACTAGCAAGAGTTCAGTCATACATGATCAACCCTAGGATCTGTCAATCATGTTACAGCCCGTAGGCAGACAGTAAGTAAGGTACAATCGAGCTAACACGTGCTCGCCGGCTAAACGCCTCAAAAGAATAATTTTACAATAAAGTGGGAGGACAAAAAGAAACCCACTCGTTGCCAGGGTTACGCCTGGTGGTCACCATCTGGCTGGAAGACCGGTGAATCCTCTGGTGCTGCTCCGATATCTGGCCACACAAAATCAGCTGGGTCAGACCCCAGAAAGAGCAAGTGCCACAAAGGAGGCTTCACTTAGGAACTAAAACCAGCATATCACAATAGAATGTTAAAGATAATAAATAAGAAATGATAATAATAGAGATAACAACAGTAAACTGAGTACGAGGAAACCATTCAAGTAGCCAGGTCACAACCCTTAAACCAAACAAGGACCGGGGTTGTAACCCTTCACCTGAATAGAAACTCATCTCAAATACTATTGGTACAGTGAAGACAATAAACGAAGAGAAGACACAGAACTGCTCCGGGAGCCAGGTTACAATCCTTAAACCAAACAAGGACCGGGGTTGTAACCCTTCGCCTGAATAGAACTGAACCCCTGATCTTTATTGTTGAGGCCGGTATAAATAATCATTGATAAGGTAACAAGACAATAAATGAAGAGAGGACACAGAACTGCTCCGGGAGCCAGGTTACAACCCTTAAACCAAACAAGGACCGAGATTGTAACCCTTCGCCTGAACAGAACTGGACCCCCGATCTTTATTGTTAAGGCCGGTCATGCTTGTTGAAGTCAGGTAAAACATGACGAGCATGGCATGGGGTGCAATAAGACAATAAACGAAGAGAGGACACAGAACTGCTCCGGGAGCCAGGTTACAACCCTTAAACCAAACAAGGACCGGGGTTGTAACCCTTCGCCTGAACAGAACTGGACCCCCGATCGTTATTGTTAAGGCAAGCATCAATAATCATGTCATGTCACAATCTTGCACAAGATCAGGATAAGACTAAGCTAGAATAAACTCCATCCAATCAATCACGGCCAATCAAGAGTACAGCTTGATACTTTTAACTAACTAGGGTTATCACAGGCCTAGTTACTAGCAAGATGCAATGAGATTATCCCAACAGCCACAAGCCCTGCAGACCATCCGGTTATCCGGGTCGAATGTTCGTTTATGAAAAATGCAACACGTGACTGTGTGCTGGAAATGTGCCCTACTCGTCGGTAGGCTACAAGTCCGTTAGTGCGCCCAGGTAACGGGATTGCCTGTAGCTGGGAATCTCTTCATGACTACTGAATCATTCTAATTAATTAGCCTTAGTCAATTTCAGTAGGTACCCCTGACCGTGGTACTCAGGGATCCCCATCCTAGACATGATGCAAGACAGTACTGGTTTATTTGTACAAACGCACTCGCCCACGGTGTCCAGATCTTTATACTTGTCATGTCAGGCTAGCTGTCATAACGGCATACCGAGACATATCATGTCAGTTTACTTGTCCAGAGTGCGCCACAGCAGGCC
Source organism: Iris pallida (assembly GCA_029216955.1). Taxonomy (NCBI): domain Eukaryota; kingdom Viridiplantae; phylum Streptophyta; class Magnoliopsida; order Asparagales; family Iridaceae; genus Iris; species Iris pallida. The sequence continues at coordinate 17,490,842 of JANAVB010026799.1, forward strand.
ACTATCGTGTTCTATTCTTACCTTATCATAATGAGAAAACTTGCATAAAATAACTAGTGACATATTCTTGAAGCCAAGGAAAAGATCTACAACTTTCATGTTTTGAGTTTTTCAAGATTCTAGCTACAAAACAACTTAAACAGGCAAAAACAGTGAATTCCTGCGCAATCGGCGCATGGGATTCCTGCGCAATCGGCGCATGGGATTCCTGCGCAATCGGCGCATGGGATTCCTGCACCAATCGGCGCATGGGATTCCTGCACCAATCGGCGCATGGGATTCCTGCGCAATCGGCGCATGGGATTCCTGCGCAATCGGCGCATGGGATTCCTGCGCAATCGGCGCATAGGAAACTCACGTTGCGCCTTCAATACATGCGCGTAGGGAACCTACGCGCATGACACGCTCGGAGTTAAGGGATGCGTTGCCGGGACTTCACGGCGCATGGCCTCCCGGGCGCATGAGGTTCATCGTCCCCAAACAGCAAGTTCACCCATGAAAGTTCCGAAAACTTGCCATGGCCATAACTTCCTCATCCGAAGTCGAAATCAAGCGAAACAAAAGCCAAAACTGCATGAAATTGAATTCTCTACCACATGGAACCACTAGTTTTTGGAAATACCAAGTTTTTAGAGATCAAAACCAAGAAAACTAAACAAGAAGGAACTTAAAACTTAGATCTACAAAAATATAACCATCAAAACCGAAAACTTCCAGTTCTAAAGAGGCTTAGAATCTAGTAAGGAAGAGAATGGAACAATAAAACATGAGATCCATCATGAAGCAAGTTTGCACTTGCCTAAGCTCTCCCTCTCTCTCTCCCTCCTGGTGGTTGAAGAAGTAATGGTGGAGAAGTAGTAATGAAGAGAGAGAGTGTTAGGTGGAAATATATATGAGGATGATGGTGGTAGGTGGGAGGGTTCACCTTTGGTTCATGATGAACCAAAGCAAACCAAGCCAAGCCGAACCAACCCAAGAATAAACCAATCAATGAAATGCTAGAATAAATCAAGCAGTGAGACTTGCAATACGGGTCAATTTACGTATACGTATACCAAGATACGCAATACGAACCACAGGCATTACACAAGGTGAATGTCTGGTGTGCTTTACAGAAAGCACGGTAGCGCAGCACTACAAGGAGTGTATGTAACGCCCCAGAACCAGAATACTGGAGAGCGGGGGCATACATAGTCAGGTACGTATATTAAAATGGAATCCACCTCGCTATACGGTCACGGCTGTCTAGATACATGAGGGTTTAACTACAAGCCATCAGTCTCTTATGGTCATAAACAAGCATATTGTCTCAATCTCATGCAAGGAATAGCAGTTGCAAGATGTTAGAGCATCAAATATACAATAGTAAGGCGTCTCATACATTACATATTTGGATGATCATGAAGCTAGTCGTACAAAATGTGAAGACTAACAAGAGTTTCAGTCATATATGATCAACCCTAGGATTCGTCAATCATGTTACAGCCAGTAGGCAGACAATGAGTAAAGTACAATACGAGCTAACACGTGCTCGCTGGCTAAACGTCTCAAAAGAAAAAAAATTTACAATAAAGTGGAAGAACAAAAGGAAAACCCACTCGTTGCCTTGGTTAAGCCTGGTGGTCATCATTTGGCTGGAAGGTAGGGGGATCCTCTTGACCTACTCCGGTATCTGGCCATACAAAACCAGCTGGGTCAGATCCCAGAAAGAGCAAGTGCCACAAAGGAGACTTCACTTAAGAACTAAAACCAGCATTTAGCACAAAACATAATTATATAATAAAAGACTTGAAATATAGAAAATCATAACGATATACGATGAGATAACCATGGGACTATTCAGATAACCGAGTTACAACCCTTAAACCAAACAAGGACCGGGGTTGTAACCCTTCGTCTGAACGAAACTTGGTTTCCAACATTTATCGATAAAGTAAAGCACAAGAAATCAGGTCATGCAACAATCTTGTACAGGATCAGGACAAGACTAGGCTGAGTTAGACTCCATCCAATCAATCACGGCCAAGCAATAAGTACGGCTTGATACTTTAACTAGCTAGGGTTATCACAGGCCTAGTTACTAGCAATATGCAATGAGATATTCCAACAGCCACAAGCCCTGCAGACCATCCAGGTTATCCAGGTCGAATATCCGTTCATGAAGGGTGCAACACACAGTGTGCTGGAAATGTGCCCTACTCGTCGGCAGGCTACAAGTCCACTTGTGCGCCCAGATAACAGAATTGCCTGTAGCTGGAAAATCTCTTCATGACTACTGGATTATTCTAGTTATTAGCCTTAGTCAATTTCAGTAGGTACCCCTGACCGTGGTACTCAGGGGTCCCTGCCCTAGACATGATGCGAAACAGTATTGGTTCATTTGTACAAACACAATCGTCCACGGTGTCCAGGCCATTCATTCTTGTCATGTCATGCTAGCCGTCGCAACAGCATTCAATAGTTCCCATCATGCTTACTTGTCATGTCTTGTCATGTCATGTACAATTATCTGTCCAGTCATGTCAATCAATTCAATTTATCAAGTTCATGAAAAGTGCAGGGACATAAAGACAATCGGGTACGCAAAAGGGGGCTCAAGTCTCTACGCTAGCGAACCTCTATGCTAGGCCAAGAGGCCCCAAGCGTAAAAATGGCTTTACGCGCGAGCAAGACCAAGGAAAGACCGTTTCTACGCGAGCGGGAGCCCTACGCGAGAGGGAACTCTATGCGGGCAAGGCTCTACGCTAGCAAGCACCCTATGCAAGCAGAACTTTACGTGCACGAGCACCCAAGTGTAACTCTACGCACGCAAGGCTCTACGCTAGCGAAGGAGAGTCTACGCGAGCGAGGCTCTACGCACGGGGCACTCTACGCTAGCGAGGCTCTACGCACGGGGCACTCTACGCTAACGAGACTCTACGTGGCAGGAGAATACGGGAGCGGGAAGGCCCATGCGTAGAGTTTAAGTGAACTCGGCGTAGAAGGATTACGCTGGCACGCAATGCGTGTGCGTAAAGGGGACACTACGCAGGCACGTTAAAACGTGTGCGTAAAACTAAATACTACGCTAGCACGTAAGAACGTGTGTGTAAAAACTTCATCTTCTCCCCAAGGCCAAGACAAGCAGGCGTAAAAGCTCAAGAGCTCAAGAAAGCCCCATCTCGGTCAAGACTCGATGAAATCCAACCATTCCAAAACCAAAATTTGCGTAACATCAGAATGCCTTCTACATAGAACTCTTAGTTTTCAAAAACAAGCCAGTTTAGTAGATCAAAACCGAGAAATTCAAAAATGCAACAAACTTAGATCTACATGAAATGAACCATGGAAACTAAAAATGCTAAGTACTAAAGGGTCTTAGAATCTCGTGAGAAGGGCAATGGAACAATAAAACTTGAGTTCCTCCATGAAGCAAGTTGCACTTACCTACGGTGGTGCTCGGTGGAGAAGAAATGAGGAAGAAGAAAAGAAGTAGTAATGAGTAATGAATGAGGAGAGATAATGGTTGTTGGGTTAACAAATGAGGGATGGTGGTAGGTAGGGGTTTGCATATCAACCCAAACCGAGCCCAACCAAGCCGAACCCAACCGAACCCAATGCAGGCCAAGGCCAGGATAAACCACATGAACCAGAAAATGCTAACTAACGCATGCCAATGCAAAACCCAAGACTAGCCAGTCAAGACAAGTCGAACCAGGATGAACCCAAAATAAACCAAGGCAAGATTAAACCAGGATCAAGCTAAGCAAGACAAGTCTAATTACGGGTCGGAATTCCGTACACGTATACCAAAAATACGTAATACGAACTACGGGCGTTACAACTCTACCCTACTTAAAAGAATTTCGTCCTCGAAATTTAATTAATAGGCTAGAGAGGCAAGGGCGAGCTATACTAAGCAATCAATCAAACAATCAATCATGCAAGCAAGGAATCGAAGGCATGAGGCATAAGGAAGACATTTTACCTCACGAGTCAAACAGGTCGGGATATCGCGATCGGATATCATCTTCACGCTCCCACGTTGACTCACCTAGAGAGTGATGACCCCAAGCAACACGGACTAAACTAATAGTCTTGTTCTTGAGTACCTTCTCTCTTCGGTCCAATATGGATACGGGTCTCTCCTCATACGAAAGGTTGGTACCAACAACCAATTCCGAATGATCAAGGACATGACTCGGATCCGGGATGTACCGTCGTAATTGGGATACATGGAAGACATCATGCACCTCACGCAACGACGGCGGGAGAGCGAGACGATAGGACACGTCTCCTACTCGCTCAAGGATATCGAACGGCCCTATATACCTAGGACTACGCTTTCCCCGTACGCCAAAACGAATGACGGCACGGTTAGGCGAGATCCTAAGGAATACATGGTCGCCGACGGAAAATCCAAGGGGGCGCCGATGAGAATCGGCCCAATGGTGCTGGCGATCTTGTGCGACGCGAAGATGATCTCTGACTCTTCTGACCACCTCAATTGTCTGAGTAATCATTTCCAGACCGAGCATCTGCCTCTCTCCAACATCGTCCCATGCTAGCGGGGATCTGCACTTCCTACCATACAGTGCCTCGAGCGGTGCCATCTGGATACTGACTTGGAAACTGTTATTGTACGAGAACTCCATCAGGTGCAGGTGATCCTCCCACGAACCACCGAAGTCGAGTGTACAAGATCTCAACATATCTTCCAAGGTTCGTATGGTACGCTCTGACTGACCATCTGTCTGCGGATGATAAGCCGAGCTAAATTGGAGGTGAGTTCCCAAACTCTCTTGCAGACTGCGCCAAAAGTGCGACGTAAATCTTGAATCTCTGTCCGAGGTGATACTGACTGGTACACCGTGAAATCTGACAATCTGCCTGAGTTACATCTCTGCTAGCTGAGCCGTCGACTGACCAACTCTGAACGGGAGAAAGTGAGCTACCTTGGTGAGTCTGTCGACTATAACCCAGATAGCATCTCTCTCAGCTGGGGATGTAGGTAACCCAGTCACGAAATCCATGGTGATATGCTCCCACTTCCATTCTGGAATCGGCAAGGGCTGAAGAAGTCCAGCCGGTCTCTGATGCTCAGCCTTAACTTGTTGGCAAACCAAACACCGAGAGACAAACCGGGCTATCTCCCTCTTCATGCCATTCCACCAAAAGTGCTGACGGATATCACGGTACATCTTCGTGCCACCGGGATGAATCGAATACTGAGAACTGCGAGCTTCTGACATGATCTCCTGTCCGATATCTCCACTGGGTACACAAAGACACCTCCCATGCCGAAGTGTACCATCCTCATGGATACATAACTCTGGTCTTCGCCCTGTTACACATTCTGCCCTAAGCCGCTGAAGCTTAGAATCTGTTGACTGAGCTAACTTGATCTGCTCAACTATACTGGACTGAACTTGTAGACTGGCCATCAATGTTACACTGGTAGGAAGGACCACTTCTATATCCATCTTTTGAAGATCTGCCAATAACTCTGGCTGCGCTGTGAGGAAATAAACTCCGGCTCTCCTCCTCAACGCATCTGCTACTACATTAGCCTTCCCTGGGTGATATTGCAGGTTGACATCATAATCCACAAGTAGCTCTAGCCACCTTCTCTGACGCATGTTAAGATCCTTATGGGTGAATACATACTTCAGGCTCTTGTGGTCGGTGAAAATCTCCACCCTATCTCCATACAAGTAGTGTCTCCAAAGCTTAAGTGCAAACACTACTGCTGCCAAGTCATGGGTCGGGTAATTCCTCTCATGATCACGAAGTTGACGTGACGCATAAGCTATTACCTTCCCATGCTGCATCAAAACACATCCCAAACCTCTGCCTGAAGCATCACAATATACTGAAAATCCTCCGGTCCCATCTGGAAGCATGAGAATGGGTGCCGTCATCAAGCCTCGCTTCAACTTCTCAAAAAAATCCTGACATTATGTTGTCCAGGCAAACTGCACATCCTTGCGGGTCAACTGGGTCATAGGTGCTGAAATCCGAGCAAAATCTGAAACAAATCGTTGGTAGTAGCCGGCCAAGCCAAGAAAACTGCGAATTTCTGCAACTGTACTGGGTACTGGGTACTGGCTATGTCTCAATGGCTACTATCTTCTGGGGATCCACTTCTACTCCTCTGGTAATGATATGATCCAAGTACGAAATGCGATCGAGCCAGAACTCGCATTTACTGAACTTTGCGTACAACTGGTGCTCTCGGAGAATCTGGAGGACAATTCTGAGATGCTGCTCATGCTCCGCTTCACTCTTGCTATAGACTAAGATGTCATCTATAAACACAATCACGAACTGATCCAAGTATGACATGAAAATGCGATTCATGAGGTCCATGAATACAGCTGGCGCATTGGTTGCTCCAAATGGCATAACAAGGAACTCCCAATGCCCATATCTAGATCTAAAAGCTGTCTTCGGGATGTCCTGCTCTCTGACTCTGATCTGATGGTATCCTGACCGCAAGTCGATCTTTGAGAATACTGCCGCCCCTTTGAGTTTATCAAACAAGTCATCTATCCTCGGGAGAGGGTATTTGTTCTTGATTGTCACTGAGTTCAAGGTACGATAATATACACATAATCTAGACGTACCATCCTTCTTTTTCACAAGAAGCATCGGGGCTCCCAAGGCGATCCACTTGCACGAATGAATCCCTTGGTCCTGAGTTCTTCAATCATCTTGTATAATATCTCTAACTCTGACGGCGCCATCCTGTAGACTCTCTCCGACACTGGGGCTGTCCCTGGGATCAAGTCGATAGTAAACTCGATCTCTCGCTCTGGCGGCATTCCTGGAAGCTCCTCTGGAAAAACAACTGGAAACTCCTCGACTATCCGGGGTAATTGTACTGCTGCTACTGCCATCCGCAATACTGGAGGAGAAGGTTCAACTTCGCCTCGGGAAAAGGAAAACTCTGGCTCGCCTGGAATGCTAAAAACAATCCTGCCAACATGGCAGTCTATCCCAGCATACTGGTTCCTTAACCAATCCATCCCTAAGACCACATCATAATCGGCCATCGGGAACTCTATCAATCTAGCGGAGAACTCTCTACCGCTAACCACGATCCGACACGAGGAAAACACTCTATCTACTCCCACAAGACCGTTACCAGTAAGTATATTGAGTCTTACTGATAATAACTCGGGCTCCAGTCCTATCCATGTCGCGAATCGTGCAGACATAAATGAATGCGATGCACCATAATCAAATAATACTGATGCTGGAGAGAAGTTTAGTACCTGCCACTACCTCACCTGGTGCCAATCCTTCTTCTACGGTCATCGCCATTGCCTGACCATGTCCTCTGGGTGCGGGTCCCTTCTGCTGAAAACCTCTCTGTCTGCTCTGAATCAGGGCTTGGGCTTGGACATACTGCTGGGAGTTTTGCTGCTGGAATACTTGGGACTGAGGCGGCAAGGGCCTCGGAAACTGTTGCTGCTGCTGGACTGATGTTGGTCCTCTCACCGAAGGAATAGTAAAGTTGGACGATGATGAACAACCCCGACTCGGGCAGGATCCTATCTTGTGATCCGCTGTCCCACAAGCCAGGCACAATCCCTGCGCCCTGCGACATTCTGCCACCACATGTCCTGGCTTCCCGCAATGTGAACATCCCACTGCGGAAGAGTGCTACTGCTTCTGCTGCTGAGGGTTTATCGGGGTCGAATGCTGAACCGACGTCACTGAGGCCGCTTGCCTCGGGGTTCCAATTGTCAAAGCCCTAGCTGCCGGAGCTCGTGCCGAAGACAGATTCATGTGGCCATGAGATCGCTTCCAACCTCCGGTCCTGTCCACGATCCTCTGGGAGGTATACTCGTGCCTCCTGGCTGCTCTCAATACCGCATCAAAAGTCTGATGCTCAAACTGCTACACTGCCAATAAAATCTCCAGGTGGAGTCCTTGCTGGAACCGCTGGGCTCTGTCGAACTCGGTCGCTACCAAGGTGGGAGCAAACCGACTAAGTCTCGAAAACTCGGCCGCATATCCGTCGACCGTCCTGCCCATCTGCTTCAGATTGGTGAACCTCGCCTGTAGATCGTACCGAGCTACAGTATCGAAGTACTTGGTCTGGAATCTCTCACGAAATACTGTCCATGCAACAGGTGCCACTAATCCAACGGCCTGCGCCGCCCACCAACTGCGGACAAGATCCAATAACTGTAGGCGTACTACCGCCACCTTCTCATTCTCGGGCGTCTTCGCCGCTTCTAGAATCACTTCTGTATCCTGCAGCCAAGCATATGCGGCAATCGCATCCTCACTGCCGTCGAAGAAGGGAGGGTTCAAACGCTTGAAGCTGTTGGCTGCCTGGTTCCCTTGATGACCGCCTATGTTCAGAGCATCTTGTACTGCCTGGTGCAGGGCATCGCCCCGACGATCTTGAGATGCTAGCAATGTCCTGATGAGACCCACCAAGGTACCATCATCGGGCTCTGCAGGCTGGACTGGCTGAACTGGTGGCTCTTGACCCCCAGTAGGCATGACTCTGGAGGCTACTCCTGAATGCTGGGCTTGATCTCCAGGTTGCTGCTGGCCCACGGGAGGTGCTCCGCCTTGCCGATCGGTAGGACCAGGAACAATGCCGCTGAAGAAGACGACACAGGGAACAATAAGGAAGGACCAGGACAGATCAAAGATACAAGCATGTGATCAGGTCAAGAATTCAGGGATTCAGAGGATACGAGCAGAGATCAAGGGCGAGTGCTGATTGAGACATCTATTCGGTAAACCCTCACATATCTTGATTCACAAGACCTGCATGGGCCACCACTTAAACCATGTAACACCCCAGAACCAGAATACTGGAGAGCGGGGGCATACATAGCCAGCTACGTATATTGAAATGGAATCCACCTCGCTATACGGTCACGGCTGTCTAGATACATGAGAGTTTAACTACAAGCCATCAGTCTCTTATGGTCATGAACAAGCCTATTGTCTCAATCTCATGCAAGGAATAGCAGTTGCAAGATGTTAGAGCATCAAATATACAATAGTAAGGCGTCTCATACATTACATATTTGGATGATCATGAAGCTAGTCGTACAAAATGTGAAGACTAGCAAGAGTTTCAGTCATACGTGATCAACCCTAGGATTCGTCAATCATGTTACAGCCCGTAGGCAGACAGTGAGTAAAGTGCAATACGAGCTAACACGTGCTCGCCGGCTAAACGCCTCAAAAGACGAAAAAAATTTACAATAAAGTGGGAGAACAAAAGGGAAACCCACTCGTTGCCTTGGTTACGCCTGGTGGTCACCATTTAGCTAGAAGGTAGGGAGATCCTCCGGAGCTACTCCGATATCTGGTCATACAAAACCAGCTGGGTCAGATCCCAGAAAGAGCAAATGCCACAAAGGAGGCTTCACTTAAGAACTAAAACCAGCATTTAGCACAAAACATAATTATATAATAAAAAACTGGAAATATAGAAAATCATGACGATATACGATGAGATAACTATGGGGCTATTCAGATAACCGAGTTACAACCCTTAAACCAAACAAGGACCGGGGTTGTAACCCTTCGTCTGAACGAAACTTGGTTTCCAACATTTATCGATAAAGTAAAGCACAAGAAATCAGGTCATGCAACAATCTTGTACAGGATCAGGACAAGACTAGACTGAGTTAGACTCCATCCAATCAATCACGGCCAAGCAATAAGTACGGCTTGATACTTTAACTAGCTAGGGTTATCACAGGCCTAGTTACTAGCAATATGCAATGAGATATTCCAACAGCCACAAGCCCTGCAGACCATCCAGGTTATCCAGGTCGAATATCCGTTCATGAAGGGTGCAACACATGACAGTGTGCTGAAAATGTGCCCTACTCGTCGGCATGCTACAAGTCCACTTGCGCGCCCAGATAACGGAATTGCCTGTAGCTGGAAAATCTCTTCATGACTACTGGGTTATTCTAGTTATTAGCCTTAGTCAATTTCAGTAGGTACCCCTGACCGTGGTACTCAGGGGTCCCTGCCCTTGACATGATGCGAAACAGTATTGGTTCATTTGTACAAACACAATCGTCCACGGTGTCTAGACCATTCATTCTTGTCATGTCATGCTAGCCGTCGCAACAGCATTCAATAGTTCCCATCATGCTTACTTGTCATGTCTTGTCATGTCATGTACAATTATCTGTCCAGTCATGTCAATCAATTCAATTTATCAAGTTCATGAAAAGTGCAGGGACATAAAGACAATCGGGTACGCAAAAGGGGGCTCAAGTCTCTACGCTAGCGAACCTCTACGCTAGGCCAAGAGGCCCCAAGCGTAAAAATGGTTTTACGCGAGCAAGACCAAGGAAAGACCGCTTCTACGCGAGCGGGAGCCCAACGCGAGAGGGAACTCTACGCGGGCAAGGCTCTACGCTAGCAAGCACCCTATGCAAGCGGAACTTTACACGCACGAGCACCCAAGTGTAACTCTATACACGCAAGGCTCTACGCTAGCGAAGGAGAGTCTACGCGAGCGAGGCTCTACACACGGGGCACTCTACGCTAGCGAGACTCTACGCGGCAGGAGAATACGCGAGCGCGAGTCTACGCGAGCGGGAAGGCCCCTGCTTAGAGTTCAAGTGAACTCGGCGTAGAAGGATTACGCTGGCACGCAATGCGTGTGCGTAAAGGGGACACTACGCAAGCACGTTAAAACGTGTGCGTAAAACTAAATACTACGCTAGCACGTAAGAACGTGTGCGTAAAAACTTCATCTTCTCCCCAAGGCCAAGACAAGCAGGCGTAAAAGCTCAAGAGCTCAAGAAAGCCCCATCTCGGTCAAGACTCGATGAAATCCAACCATTCCAAAACCAAAATTTGCGTAACATCAGAATGCCTTCTACATAGAACTCTTAATTTTCGAAAACAAGCCAGTTTAGTAGATCAAAACCGAGAAATCCGAAAATACATCAAACTTAGATCTACATGAAATGAACCATGGAAACTAAAAATGCTAAGTACTAAAGTGTCTTAGAATCTCGTGAGGAAGACAATGGAACAATAAAATTTGAGTTCCTCCATGAAGCAAGTTGCACTTGCCTACGGTGGTGCTCGGTGGAGAAGAAATGAGGAAGAAGAAAAGAAGTAGTAATGAGTAATGAATGAGGAGAGAATGGTTGTTGGGTTAATAAATGAGGGATGGTGGTAGGTAGGGGTTTGCATATCAACCCAAACCGAGCCCAACCAAGCCGAACCCAATGCAGGCCAAGGCCAGGATAAACCACATGAACCAGGAAATGCTAACTAACCCATGCCAATGCAAAACCCAAGACTAGCCAGTCAAGACAAGTCGAACCAGGATGAACCCAAAATAAACCAAGGCAAGATTAAACCAGGATCAAGCTAAGCAAGACAAATCTAATTACGGATCGGAATTCCGTACACGTATACCAAAAATACGTAATACGAACTACGGACGTTACAGTGTAACTTCATGCTACAGTGGGGTGACTCCACCATGAGGTTCCCGGTTGAGTAATGCTACAGTTACAACCAAATGCTTACAACCCTCTTACAACTTTCACCCATTGCTGACATGTGGGCCATGGTCCACATGTCAGCACATGGGTGAGTGGTTGTAAAAGGGTTGTAAGAATTTGGTAGTAGACTTAGCATTATTGTTCCCGGTTAGGGGTAATGCCTCGACTTTGCGAGCTAAGTCACAGCGGTGTAGCACCGCAAATAGGCAGGTAGCCTAATGTTGTATGTTGAAATTAAAGAGGGGTAGACAGCACTACAAAGGGGAGGATGTCCCCATGTTACAGTGGTACGACACCACGATGAGGTACTTGGATAGGGGTAAAGCCTCGGCCTTGCAAGCCATGTCGTTGCGGCGTAACACCGCAAGGGAGCCTAAGGCTTCATGCTGGATAGTTTGGCACTACAAAGAGGCTTCTGACCTCATGCTACAGTAGTAAGACACTATGATGAGGTTCCCGAATAGGGATAATGCCTCGGCTTTAGGCCATGTCATAGCGGCGTAGCACCACAAGGGAAGCGCAAGGCTTCATGCCATATCTCTTTAATAAAGAACTCACCTATAGTGTATGGACAGAGATATCAGGCCGTCTCTTGAGGGTAAACTTGTAGACGCCTAAAATTATACACTGAAACCAGGCTGGCACAGGGCCTTTAATGTGCAGCCAGAAACACATGTAACTACATTATGTGAGTGGAAAGAATTACAGCTATGATGCAGAATTCAAGGCTTAGTCCATTCTTGTATTATAGTATGTTTTTTGACTCATGCGGGAAGATTCAAGTCGTCAGCGACATCTCTCCTAATGCATGATGGACAGTTTAGTGTGGGGAACACTCAAACCCATATATTGAGATATGTGGGAGATTGTTAGAGCTTTTCCCTTAACATGTAGAGAGCTTGCTCTCAACATGCCTAGTAATTTTAGTCCCACATTGGAAAAGCAACACGAGTAGTATCTCAATTAATACTTGGTATGTAGTTGAGGTGTGCACATGGGGTGGTGACCCTAGGAAGGGAACCATGTGGGTGATTTTACTAGGAGGTAAGGATAAGACTCCATGGTAAAGCTTAATGCTTTTTGCTCTTGGAATTTATTCCATGGGAGCTAAACCCCGTAGGGGCTTAGCGACTCGACTCGGACTCGGGCTCATGAGGCATAATGTGGCGTTTTGTTGGCGCAGTTTGCACTTAGCACGTCAGCATCGTCGCTAGGGGCATAGTGCGCTTAAGTTGCGCTCGTTACGCGAGCCTCTTGCGTAGCCATTCGCACGCCAGTTCATGCTGCCCGATCGCGCGACCAGATGGCACGCCAATTGGTGAGGCCTGATCGCGCGGCCAGATGGCGCGCCAGTTGGCACTGCCAGATGGTGTAGCGGTTGGCGCCGGGTGCACGCAGTGCGCGTGTTGCGCATGTGCACGCGGGAGCAAGTGGTGCCATTGGCGCGGTGGCGCAATTGGCGCACGTTGTGCACCAGTTGACTCAAATCGTGTCTGTGCACGATTTAAGTAGTTACAGAATGTTCAGGGCAATTTTTTTCCATGTCCCGAACATTTTGCTAACTCAGTTACAGTACGGCCTATATAAGCGTCTCTGCTCTCTCTCTCGAGATACAAGTGTTCAGAACACAATTCCTTACGAATTTCCAGAGAGTTCAAGAGAAAAGAGAAGTGCACCAGCGCCACTTAGCGCAGGAGTCCGCGCCATCCGAGGAGTCAAAAGAGCGGAGTGTTCCGAAAGTTCTCCGTCAAACTTACTGGTTCCTGGAAGCTGTTCGTGTGGGGCGAATCAAGTTTTGAGCGTCGGTGATCATTTACCCCAGCAGGCCATTTCATCCTTCTGTTCATCCACTTGCAACTCGGTCTGAACGAGAGCTTTCCTGATTCTAATCAGAAAAGTTAGTGGACTTTCGCTGCTACTACTACGAATTCTTTTGTCTTCTTCGAAGTAACACATTAGTTTTTCGTCTCTCAGAATCCTCCAAGGATCTCTGTCTTGCACCTTCTTTGAAGTGTTGCATAATTTTCAGTTTTCCATCGAAAATTACGCCTCTGGACTTAACATATACAACAGAAATTTAGTAGGAACCCAAATTAGGATTTAACTTTTTTTTCCTAAGAAATCATTTCCCTTCAACAAAATCTTTCTTTACTAGATAAAGGAACCTAATCTGATCCTTTGTCCAGACGAGATGTCTAAACAAAAATACTAATAATAAAAGTTTTCTTAATAAGCTTAAAGACACTGCAAGTTTCAATATAATTTGGAAATCCAAAGCATGAAGTGAACTTTAGCAAAATGTCTACATGTGAAAAATACAAGGAATCAAACAAACAAACTATAGAGTGATACCTGCATTGCAAGAAATTCACATTCCCTTTTGCTAAAGCTGAAAAGTATCACGGGATCATATTGGCGCTGTATTATCATTTTCACCATTTTAAATATGTCACTGTCTTCAGTAGATCTGCCTGCCAGTAAACCTTTTTGCCACTTACCATTTTCCTTTTTCTTATCACCATTACCGGCTGGCACAAGTGCATTCAAAGCTTTTTGAAAACTCTCCTCACGAAACTTCCCCTTCTCATCGACCACCAAGTATAAACCATCACCTCCAGAAGGGAAAATATAATGTTGGAGTGGTGTAGGCCGATAATCCGTATAAACAATGTGACAAGGCTGGTGATGTACCTGAATTTAGAAAAAGATCATGCATTATGAGTATTTTAGAAAACTAATCCATCAACATTGTATGAATTATTCAGGAAGCAAATAACAATACTAAAATAAGAGCAACAATTTAAATATTTGAAATGGTTGTTAGTGCACTTTCACCTCAAATATTCCACTTGCTTTTCTTTCCTATGCATATATAATAAATACTAACCCGAAATTTCTTGACATCTTAAGGACCTGATCAGTCATAAAATCTACTATTTTCAATTCTTACTAAGCACATATACCAGGTTTGCACAGACTGCCCCTAACCAAGTCAAACTTTCTCTCGTTTGCATCCATTAGTTCCCTTCACCTTTTGCATCTTCAGCTCTTCCATATTCTTCAGTAAAGACTAAAGATGCTAACAAATCCCTGCATACTCTTCCAAGTACATTTACAAATGCCCTCCTCTGAGATCACATGTGTTCTTGTATAAGTAGATTGATAAAACAAGATAGAAGCCTTTTATCTTTATACCCTCTAGCATAATGCAAATCCTATAGTTTCCCTTATGTGTTAGTCCCGGGACGTGATTTTTCGATGAAAAACTGATTTATGCAACACTTCGAGGAAGGTGCACGACAGAGATCCAGGAGGATTCTGAGAAACGAAATCAATTGTAACACTTAAAAGAAGGCACAAAAGGTTTCGTAGTAGCAGCGATGAAATTCCACTAACAGTTTCTGATTAGATCAGAAATATACTCGTTCAGAAGGACTTGCAAGTGGATGAACAGAAGATATGGACGGAATGAGGATACAGCCTGCTGGGGTGAATGATCGCCGGTGCTCAAAACTAGATTCGTCCCACACGATCGGCTTCCAGGAACCAGCAAGTTCGTCGAAGAATTTCAGAACACTCTGCGCTACTGACTCCTCGGATGGCACGTACTCGCTTTGTTTCTCTCTCCTCTGCTCTTAACTCTGGAGAAATTTCGTAAGGAAATAATGAACTGTGTTTTGAGAGAGAGAGAGAGAGAGGAGAGAACCATATATAGGCGCGCGCAGTAACCATCCGGTATACAAAAAGTTCGGAACGTGGAAAAAACTGTCCCAGAATGTTACGTAATTGTTCAAATCGTGCACAGACACGACTGCGCCAATTGGCGCACGGCGCGCGCCATTGCGGGACCTACGCCAACTGAGCCCGCGCGCACTTGCGCACAACACGCACCGTGCGCACCGTGCGCAAACTACGGCGCCAACTGCCGCGCCATCGGGCAACGCCATTGTCACGCCCCGATTCGTAGAGTCATTTATTCACATATTTATCTCTTGGAATCGATCGTCCTCGCTTGGACGTGATGTCGTACAAGTCTGGTATTGCACTTGTACAAGACAAAGATGGTACATAATTAAAGTTAATGAGGACAACATTTCTTATTGAATAAAAATACATCACTTCTTTATAGCAGCGGAGATAAAATGATAAATTGAAGTCGCACAGAGATATATAGAACTTTATTCTCTTTATTGATAATTGAAGAAGAGTACAAGACTCTAGTTTTTCATTCAGTTCTTTGTTTTAATAGCATAACCAGTTCATTTCTCATGTATCATTCACGCAGCATCATTTTACTCAAGTATTTCATTTGTTTCAGCGGCATTAAACATAAGGGACAATGTTATCAATTCATTCTCAGGCATCAAGTTACATTAACAGTTCAAGTGTGATTCATTCGGCGGTTCAATGTTCATGTGTTGTACATTTCAACGTTAGGCAACTTAAGTATCTCTATTATCCAGTAACCAAAACATGGGACATTTAGGGACAATTCATAATATCATATTACTCCATTTTATTAAGCATGCGGAGTAAGGAGGGAGAACAATTACACTCACTTGCATAAAAGGGTCTTCATGTTCCGATTGTACACATTCCTCCTAAACGTAGCTCCACCAGCGAACCACGTTCCAATACCCATTCCGTCTAGCCGGCTATGAAAGACTGCATTAGTCTCAATTCTCCTGATTTCCAACCCATGTCACGGTCCAACATTCTGATCGCATCCACAAGCCACCCAAATGCCTCGCGCGGAACGGAGCATTACATAATATACCACTCAGAAAAAGTTTCGTCCTCGAAACTTAAGAAAACAACTCATTCTACTAATTCACTTAGTCACAACAAGTTACTCATTCAGCTTCAAATTCAATATTCATTTCAGCATACTCGGCCATCTCAAAATTACTACCTAATTGTACAACTTAACTCATCAATGATTCAATCCGTCGTTTTCTTTTCCAATTACTTGCAACTTCTCTTTGATTCACCCACATTTTTCATGAATTTCTATCTTGGTTGCAACATACCACTTTGTTTGGATCCATACATATGGTTTAAGCGTCTCCAAAACATATTGTATTTCAGCCAAAGTTCGTGTCAGTGCGATAAACTCTTCCCACAATGTTATCTCGGTCATAGCCTATCACTTCGGTTGGATCCATACACATATTCTAGGCGTCCCCAAAACATATGTACTTCAGCCAACTTTCATGTTAGTGCGATTCGATAAACCACGGTATAACTTTCTTTTCCAATTCCGACTTAGCATCCTTTCAATTGACTTATCACTTTATTCACTTTGCCATAATCACTATCTTCCAGGCCATAACACTTAACATCAGGGACAACTCGGGTAAGCTCCTTACCCAAGTATAATATTTCTAACATTAGGGCCAAGGGTCTAACTTAGAGCCAACCATACTAAGAGTTCACAACATGCAATCATATTCCTTCCCAAATCCAACAATATTTCTCACCGAGGCAATTCATCTTTTCTAAAAGATACAATCAGACGTCACCCACTATTGATTACCCGAGCCAAGGGTACAATTCTATGCGACAGTCAAGGTTAACCCAGCTACCCGACTTTAGATACCGACCCAACTTTCCCGTCATGAGCAGTCAATTCCATCTCATAGAATAATTCACTACTCGACATGCACCACTCAAGTCTTACCCTACGATTGTACTTCCCACTTACGGCCGACATATAACTTAAAAAGGGTCAAACATCTCTAAGGCACAAGCTGAAGCATACATCTCCTTAGGTCAATACTTATTACCACCATCTCTCGTTCAATGTCACTAGGTCATCCTATGGGTCGCCAACGGCCATCTACTATTCGATTAAGTCTCCAAGGCTAGCTATACCGACAGATAAACCTAATCATTCAGGTGACTCCCCTAGAGTGAACGGCTACTAAGGATCATGCTAGTTTCTTATTCTCAGGCCAACATGCAACCAACTATTCGAGGCAACTCTACCCAAACCTATGGGATTCAACTCAGTCTGAACAACTAATCGCCATTGTCAGCTATGCCAACAACTGGTCACGCAGCCCACGGTCGCTAGGGTCAAGTCTATCTATCCAGGATCTTCCTTAAGGAAATAATTCCCACAGAGGCTCATTCTAGACTTACCCAACGATCGAGTAAAATCGATCTATCAACATTACGGTCAGTCCCAACCCGACATACGATTCTCATCGTTCTAATAATCCATCAAGTAAAAAATTTCAATAATTCAATTTCTATTCCAATTCCTTTGTACCCACACGAACCCATAAGCCAAGGCTAACTATTCAAGGGTCATCGATTCCGATAGTCTTAACATAACTATGGAATCATACTATTCGGTCTGTATGACAAAGTCACACCACTAAGACATAAATCAACAATCTATATCCCAACCAACAGTCACCTATACCGACACTATCCAACACATTTTCTAGTTCTACATCTCATTCGTTTTCCAGTCATCAAAATCTTGTAATGACATTCTTAAAATCTCATACCGCAAGGGTCGAGTAATTCATTCCATTCAATCTGACAATCTATGTATCACTTAACCATCCTCTAGGCAACACCAGTATTCAGAGTAACTACTTGTTATTTTTGTGATACACTTCAAATCCTCTGCATACATGTAACGACTATCCTTTGGTGATCAAGATGGGTTAACATCTATGACACCTTAGGGTCAAGGCACAGATTTCTAATATTTCTTTGGGTCACCGACAACATTTTCAAAACTTTCACCTTAGCAACCAACTTTGTATTAGCCACATATGATTTGCATCCAACCAATCGAAGTCAACATTCAGATGTTCTAAGCCACAACATTCTCTAGCCAAATCCATTTACCCATAGCATACTAACTGTCTTACTAGTCAAGTCACGGTCCAACATTCTAATACAAATTTGTCACGCCCCGATTCGTAGTCATTTATTCACATATTTATCTCTTGGAATCGATCGTCCTCGCTTGGGCGTGATGTCGTACAAGTCTGGTATTGCACTTGTACAAGGCAAAGATGATACATAATTGATAATCTTCAAATAGGAGCACATCGCAGCGGCAGAAACAGACAAATTGTTAATGAGGACAATCTTTCTTATTAAATAGAAATACATCACTGTCAAGGGGCACTCGAGTCATCTAGCAACAATACATGACTCCCGACTAAGTCTCGGCACTACCCAGTACCCACAGATAGTCTCATTGCTATCCTATGGAAAGGGTCAACATATATCTCGTTCTGAGGTGGTAGAGGCAATATACCACTCAGAAACGAAGCCATCCTTAAACAATATCAACTCAAATCTATTCCAGACATTCATGATCTATAATGATCACAACACTTAGCCAACATTCTTAAGGTCTAAAAAGCACTAGCCATCACCCATGAGTCAACTCATCCGTTCTGTTGAACCAGTATTCTAAATGGCGTCCGCCTAGGCCGCCTAGGCGGTAGGCGGTCCCTCTCCGCACCGCTTTTCGGTAGGCGGTGGAGTAGGCGGCCAACGGAGGTTGGCGGCATAGACGGAGGTGACGCGGCGTAGGCGACGCCTAGACGGAGCAATACTTAACAAAATATTTTGGTCAAAAAGGTTTTTTTTTTAAGTATTATGGGCCTATGGTTCACTTTTACAAAACTAAAACTTTATAAATCTTCGTTCTACAACTTAGTTATGTATGGAACACCCTTAAAATATGCATATTATGCAAAAAAAAAAAAAAGTGGCAAAATAGTAAAAAGTATTCAAAATGTAACGACCGCCTAGGCGGTAGGCGGACTCTCTCCGCCGCACACCCGCCTACCGCCGTTTATAACCTTGTGTTGAACTCATCCACTAAATGTTTCATTCCCAATTCTTTCCCAACATCACATGCAATTCTTAACTTGTTACAGCACATATAGCCACTTTTCTTTATTCCCACATTCCAAACAGCATTCACAATATAGCCTACTATGGCATCGAGTGATTGTTGGGTTAATTGTGTCCAAACCAACAACAATCATTCATTCAGGGGCATCACAATGTATATAGACTTATTGTATGGAACATCCAGTAAGCAGCCAAGAGGGTCAACGAACTTTCAGACACAAACAACATATGATGATTACAGAACAACAGTATAATCGTGGAAGCAATCTTTGATTTAATCGTGGAAACAACGTTGAGTGATCGCGGAAGCAACTTTGGTTAATCGTCGATGCAACTTTGATTTGAAACGAATCAAGGAAGAGACCAAGGACGTAAAGCCGTGCTCTGATACCAATTTGTCACGCGCCGATTCGTATAGTCATTTATTCACATATTTATCTCTTGGAATCGATCGTCCTCGCTTAGGCGTGATGTCGTAAGTCTGGTATTGCACTTGTACAAGGCAAAGATGGTACATAATTGAAGTTAATAAGGACAATCTTTATTATTGAATAGAAATACATCACTTCTTTATATCAGTGGAGATAAAAGGATAACTTGAAGTCGCACAGAGATATATAGAATTTTATTCTCTTTATTGATAATTGAAGAAGAGTACAAGACTCTAGTGTTTCATTCAGTTATTTGTTTTAATAGCATAACCAGTTCATTTCTAATGTATCATTCACGCAGCATCATTTTACTCAAGTATTTTATTTGTTTCAGCAGCATTAAACATAAGGGACAATGTTATCAATTCATTCTCAGGCGTCAAGTTACATTAGCAGTTCAAGTGTGATTCATTCGGCGGTTCAATATTCATGTGTTGTACATTTCAACGTTAGGCAACTTAAGCATCTATATTATCCAGTAACCAAAACATGGGACATTTAGGAACAATTCATAACATCATATTACTCCATTTTATTAAGCATGCGGAGTAAGGAGGAGGGAGGACAGTTCCACTCACTTGCATAAAAGGGTCTTCCTGTTCCGATTATACACATTCCCCCTAAGCGTAGCTCCATCAGCGAGCCACGTTCCAATACCCATTCTGTCTAGCCAGCTAAGAGAGACTGCATTAGTCTCAATTCTCCTGATTTCCAACCCAAGTCACGGTCCAACATTCTGATCGCATCCAACAAGCCAACCAAATGCCTCGCACGGAGCGGAACATTACAGCCATCTGGCCGTGCCATCTGGCCACGCGATTAGGTCGTGCCATCTGGTCACGCCAACTAGCACGCTATCTGGCCGCGCGATCGGACAGCACGTACAGGCCCACAAACGGCTGCGCAGAGGCTCGCGCAACGAGCGCACTATGCGCCTAGCGACGATGCTGACATGCTAAGTGCGCCAATAAAACGCCACATTACGCCACATGAGCCCATGAGCCTGAGTCCGAGTCTGAGTCCCTAAGTCCGTACGGGGCTTAGCTCCAAAGGAATAAATTTCAAGAGCATCAAAAAGCATTAATGCTTCATTTGTTGAGTTAGCATTTTTTTCCACTAGAAAAACACCCCCACATGGCACACCCATGTGCCTCTCCACACCTCATGTGCTTCTCTCTCATACAAGCAAAGCTATATATGCAGATACCACTCATTTGGCCTAGGCAATGTGGGACTATTATTTCTAGTGCAAAGGCCAAAACCAACAACAATCTCACACATATCTCCATATATATGGGTATGAGTGTTCTCCACAGTAACTATCCATCATGCATTAGGATAGATGTCGCTGACGACTTGAATCTTCCCGCATTGGTCAAACAACAGACTATAATACAAGAATGGACTAAGCCTTGAATTCTGTACCATAGCTGCAATTCTTTCCACTCACATAATGTAGTCACATGTACTTCTGGCTGCACATTAAAGGTCATGTGCCAGCCTGGTTTCAGTGTATGCATTTTGGGTATCTACAAGTTTACCCTCAAGA
Organism: Iris pallida; assembly: GCA_029216955.1. Taxonomy (NCBI): domain Eukaryota; kingdom Viridiplantae; phylum Streptophyta; class Magnoliopsida; order Asparagales; family Iridaceae; genus Iris; species Iris pallida. The sequence goes on from JANAVB010026799.1 coordinate 17,512,216, forward strand.
GACGGCATGCTATCTCTGTCCATACACTATAGGTGAGTTCTTTATTAAAGAGACATGGCATGAAGCCTTGCGCTTCCTTGCGGTGCTACGCCGCTATGACATGGCTTAAAGCCGAGGCATTACCCCTACCCGGGAACCTCATCGTAGTGTCATACTATTGTAGCATGAGATCATAAGCCTCTCTATAGTGTCAAACTACCCAGCATGAAGCCTTGCGCTTCCTTGCGGTGTTACCCCGCGACGACATGGCTTGCGAGACCGAGACTTTACCACATCGTGGTGTCGTGTCATTGTAACATGAGAACATCGTCCCTTTTGTAGTACTGTCTACAACTCTTTAATTTCATCATACAGCATTATCCTACATGCCTATTTGCGGTGCTACGCCACTGTGACTTGGCTCGCAAAGCCAAGCCATGACCCCTACTTGGGAACCTTATGGTGGAATCACCCCACTGTAGCATGGAGTTACACTCCTTGTAGTGTTGTGCTACCGTGCTTCCTGTAAAGCACACCAGGCATACACTCTGCCTGAGAACTCATTAAGACGTTTAAGCCATCATCACCATAGGATCTGTTCTCCGCAGAAAACATATAGTAAACAACAGTAGTTATAGATCCGTATCATTTCCATGCCACAGAGGACATGTACCCATTGTTCCTGAAATTTTTCCAGTTAGTGGTCCTCCCTTGAACCAAAAGCTAGATGCCTAGTAGATATCTCTTTGAACTAATAGCCTATATTGTATTGGGCGCTAGGCGAGGCGAGGCAAGACCATGCCCGCCTCGCCTAGGCGCGACTAGGCAGCGCCTAGGCGTCCGCCCAGATTTCTGGATCTCTAAACCTGTGTAAACATTGTAGGCAGCAGCAGTAGCAAAAGTCAGCAGCAACAGTAGCATAAGGCAGCAACAGTAGTAGCAGAAGGCTGCAGCAGCAGTAGCAGATTACAATAAGAGGGAGAAGACAACAATAGCAGTAGCAAAAGGCAACAATAGCAGTAGCAGAAGGCAGCAAACAGCAGCAATTTTTACAATAGCACTTATTTTAGCAACAATAATAACCCTAAAGCCCCAAAAAAATTATTAGTAAAAAGCCCATAGCCTATCCTGAGATCCACCACCTAGGCGCCCGCAGTTGTCCCCCCTGGGCGAACCTGGACACCCGCCTAGGCGGCCCTCGCCTTACACTGCAGTAAAATATGCAGGTCGAGGCGACCTGTTCAAATCGGGCGCGTCTAGGCGTCGCCCGTAACAACATAGCTAATAGCATAAAATTTTATGATAGGATTACAATAACACAATATCAGAATGCCTTCAAGCCCATTTTACAAGCTGTGTCTGCGACCAGCTGTCGTTTGAGGCCCTTTGTGAACGGATCTGTCAGGTTCTCCTGACTCCGAACATCAATCACTGCAATGACACCTCTCTTGATGAGATCGTGCACTGCCCTGTGATTTAACCGCACAATTCTATTCTTCCCGTTGAAGAGATCATTTGATGTCACCGCCGCAGTCGCCTGGTTATCGCAGTATATCGGAATCGCCGGTATCTGAGCTCCAACCACTGGAAGAGTATACATGAGCTCCCGAAGCCACACTGCTTCTTTCGCTGCGGAATGAAGTGCAAAGAACTCAGATTCTATAGAGGAACAAGAGAGCATAGTCTGCTTCTTCGACTTCCACGATATAGCAGCTCCACCCATTGTGAAAATGAATCCACCTGTGGATCTCTCGCTCTCCACCTCTGAGCACCAGCTGGCATCACTGAAGCCTTCTACTACTGGCAGATCTCCGCTGTAGTGCAGTGCGTATGTCTGAGTTTTCTTGAGATATCTCATTACCCGTTTCACAGCTTTCCAGTGCTCAACGCCTGGGTTGCTCGTGAACCGACTCAGCATTCCCATAACGAAAGCTATGTCAGGCCTAGTGGCAGTAGTAGCGTACATCAAACTCCCGATGATGCTTGCATACTCCAGCTGCCTGACGCTTTCACTCGAATAAACATATATAGGCGCATAGTAACCGCCCGGTATACGAAAAATTCGGAACGTGAAAAAAGATGTCCCAGAACGTTACATAACCGTTCAAATCGTGCACAGACACGACTACGCCAATTGGCGCACAGCGCCGGTCATATGTGCGACATGCACCAATTGCTCCAACTGCGTCCGTGCGAACTTGCGCACAATGCGCAACGCACAACGCACGCACCGTGCGCAAACCGCCGCGCCAACTGCAGCACCAACTGCCGCGCCATCGGACAGCGCCAACTGCCGCGCCATTTGGCCACGCGATCAGGCCGCGCCATCTGGTCGCGCGATCGGACAGCACGTACAGGCCCAGGAACGGCTGCGCAGAGGCTCGCGCAACGAGCGCAACTTAAGCGTACTATGCGCCTAGCGACGATGCTAATGTGCTAAGTACAAAGTGCGCCAACAAAATATCACATTACGCCTCATGAGCCCATGAGCCTGAGTCCGAGTCGCTAAGCCCTACGGGACTTAGCTTCAAAGGAATAAATTCCAAGAGCATCAAAAAGCATTAATGCTTCATTTATTGAGTTAGTCTTTTCCCACTAGAAAAACACCCCACATGGCACACCCATGAGCCTCTCCACACCTCATGTGCTTCTCTCATACAAGCAAAGCTATATATGGAGATACCACTCATTTGGCCTAGGCAATGTGGGACTATTATTTCTAGTACAAAGGCCAAAACCAACAACACTGTGCACTAAAGTGTCGTCTAACCAAGGGACGTAATTAACACCTTTCAACCAAATTCTAAACCAAGTCAACTAAGAGCTGTGACTAACTCCTTTGGTCACATCTAAGTATCTAACCAAATTTGAGTTTAGACCACTGTTCTAAAAATTGGCCTAGGCGGTGCCTGGTGCTCGTCCGATGCCCGCCTAGGCACCCACCTAGGCCCCCTCAACCCCCAACGATGCATGATTTTAGGTTTTATGGACTTTTTCTGCAATTTTCAATAGGTTTTTTTTGGGGTTTTTAATTTTTTTGAACCGCGGCCACCTAGACGGGCTAGGTAATAGACGCCCAATAGTCGCCCGACTAGCGCCTAGCGCCTTTTACAACCTTGGTTTAGACTAACAAGCTACGTTGTCAGTATCTTACGATACGTATCTCACAATACGATATACTACCATTTCGCTATTTATCGATCGATCTGATGCATGATATGCAAGGAAATCGACAAACGAAATGATAAAAGAGTTGAACGTAGAAAACAAGGTACAGTGATCTTAGATTTGAGCCAGGTATTGAGTAACTGCCAAAGCAATTTGATCCAACCAGAACCAACGCAAATCTCTATACAAGTTGAGTTTCATGACTTGACAGTGACAACTGGATAAATTGACCATATATATACCAGGTGTCTCATCCATTGCAGTGTTCTAAAAATCGGCCTAGACGGCACCTGGTGCCACCCTAGGTCCGTATAAGCGCCTGCCTAGCCCCCCCCCCCACCCCCGACTATGCATATTTTTGGGTGTTATTGACTTTTCTGCAATTTTCTTTTTTTTTGGGTGGGGGGTTAACCTAGGCGGGCTAGGCACTAGGCGTCTGGTGCCCACCCTGTTGGTGTTTTTGCCTCTAGACTAGGAAAGATAGTCCCACATCGGCTACACAAAATGGTGAGTATCTCAATATAATGCATTACTTGTGTTGAGGTATGCATATAAGGTGTGGTAGGGCACAAGTGGGTGCCATGTTGGAGTATTTTCCTAGAAGGAAAAAGGATTAATTCTAACAAGGATGCAAGTTGATTTTTGTCACTCGGACACGGACTCCAGGATGCCTCGTGCATGCACGGACGTGTATTCGGAGGATAGGCGTAGACTGGCACTCGACTATGCTGATTGTGGGATGATGTAAAATATCAAACTCTATTTTAGAGTATTGGTATTTTAGTCTCACATCGGATAGGAGAAATGGTGAAGTCTCACTCTACTCTATAAATAGAGCCCCCTGGCCTCCTTTCTAAGATGCACCAAAGAAAAGAGTTAAGGGAGTCCGTGACGTCCAGGAAGTCCGTTCAAGTCACAAAAAGTTGACTAACAAGCGTTCCAGAAGTTCTTTGGGAGTTAAGGAAGTCCGTGGCGAATCTTGCTTTGAACAACGGTGATCTGCATCACCCCAGCAAAGTTACCTTTCTCTTTCTTCTTTCTTCTTTCTTCCTCTTCTTCACTTGTAACTCGTTCTATCCCATTAAAGAGGAAGAATGAGATCTTCTCTGATCTAACTAGAGACCTTTTGTGGGCTGAGATCTTCTCTGATCTAATCAGAAATCTTTTGTGGGCTGAGATCTTCTCTGATCTAATCAGAAATCTTTTGTGGGCTTTCGTCGCTGCTGCTACGAATTTCATTTGTGCCTTCCTGGAAGTGTTACATTTAATTTCGTCTCTCTGAATCCTCCGGGATCTCAATTGTGCACCTTCTTCGAAGTGTTGCCAAAATACGTTCTTCCATCTAAGATCTGTTTCGGGAATAACACACCCGACTAGCGTCATTTACAATCTTGATCCATTGTATCTGCTTGCATTATAAAATTGCATCGTCTTTCCACATAAACAGTTGTAGCAAAAGATCCACAGAAAATGTCTTGCAATTCAGCAGACAAATTCACCAAATATGTGTTGGCTCTTCAATAACCAGCTACGTTTCCTTCTTCAAATCACCCAAACCTTGAGAACACCTGGTATATGTACCAGATGTACTTCATCCACTGTATCTGCTTGTATTATAAAATTGCATCATCTTTCCACAAAAATAGCTGTAGCAAAAGATCCACAGAAAAAATGTCTTGCAATTTAGCAGACTACTTCACGAAAATGTGTTGGCTCTTCAACAACCAGCTATGTTTCCTTTTTCAAATTACCCAAACCTTGAGAACACCTCAACATGGTAAAAGCCATGAGAAGAGACTAAACAGACATCCTCCATATGTATGTGGAATTTGCAGTAAATATTCACATAGCAGCTCAGTGTTCCCTGCAAATTTGCTTCATGATCAAGATGACGACATTTAGTGTATAAAATTCCTTTGTTTTCATATATGTTTTATTTTCTTTCTAAATCCTTCCATGCCCTGTACAACATTACATACCTAATCTTCAACTGTCTACTAGCTTGAATAAAATGGGATCTAGCTGCTTGGGTCCAAGGTTGAGTTGTCCAGGTTGTTAATTTGGTAATGTTGTTTAGGTCCGCTCAGCCCTCAACTTGAACTAGGATGTCAGTTGCACCATTTCCACATTTACTCCATCGAGCACTTGAAAGAACACATCTGAAATATAAAAATTCTTTCTCATATTTTAACGTAAGGGGTTGACTGTAATGAAAATCCTATGCTATGTTGTACTAGGTGCTAGGCGATGCGAGGCGACAGGCCACCCACCTCGCCTAGGCGCGCCTAGACGTCCGTCCAAGATATCAGCTTCAAATCAAAAAATTCTGCAATTATGCATACAACAAATATGTAGTATAACTAATAAGCATTAAGTAATAAGTTTAAAAGTAATATAAGAAGCAACAAATATGAAATAACCAATATTCAACGGCAAGCAAGGAGAGTAAGCATAATTGGGCGACCCTAGGCGGACATTCTTTTCCCCTGGACGACCCAAGGCGGGCTCCTAGGCGAGCAAAACCTCACCCATGAAAATTTTTCTAGGTCTAGGCGAGACCTCTCCAACCCGCACGCCTAGGCCGCCTAGGCGTGGCCTGTGACAACATAGATCATATGCAACATTTGTTGCATGTAGCATTTGTCGTTGTAAGTGATTTTGGAAATGCACTAGTTGGTTGCATGTAAATGGTGTTGCAATATTTACAAATCCACCGTTTGGAACGATGTAAGTTGTAACTATGATGCTTTGTTGCAACTTTTGTTACTGTAAATTCAAATTCATTGTCTAGTTTTGACTTGAAAGCAAAAAGAATGGAGGAAAAGATGTAAATGTCGTAATTAATGTTGCCGTAAGTGGTGTTGCGGCCGTTTTTGCCACAACCAAAGTTGCGGTAGTTGGGGGAGTTGATGCAAGATTTGTTGCATCACTTACACCATTTACACCACCAAACCAAACATTGGAGATGGCATAAATGGCGCAACATGTGTTGCATGTAGGTCCTTTTACAGCCAACCAAACACCCCTTAAGGAATCTTTTAATTTCCATTATGATGATTTCATAGTAATTTCTATAAAGGACTAACCTCAGGTTTATATTTACTCTTTAGACTTTGCATATCTTGTACGCTTACGAAACCACAATAAGTTCTACTGTAACTGGCCCACCCTTTTTAATGATTTTTTTGGTATTCTCTGTTTTTTTTTTTTGTTAAGGTTTAAAAGGGATTGAGATAAGTTGTTTAGTCCTTCAATATTTTCTATTGTCTTATGCATGTATAGACTGAAACCTAAATTGAAGAATTTTATAATTATCTATGTAAATATGTAATCACTTTTTTCTTATTTATTCAATAGTTCCAGAGTGAACAAGCCTGATTCAAGATTTTTCCTTAAAGAATTTTTCTTTCCACCTGATTACCTTATGTATTCCATATTTTGTCTCTAAAGAAATAGGAGACGATCAGAAATATTTTTATCTTTCTGGTCAAATTCATGTTCCTCAATTAGTTCGATCTTTCCAATGTCCTTGATCCAATCATCTTACATTTCTCCTTATGATTAATTTTTGAGTCAAGAGTAAAAAGGCTATTATTCTCTCATAGTTCCATCATTGATAAACGTATTTAAAGAAGAATAAGAAATAAGAAACTAAGTGCTAATATAAAATATAAATGAGCATTATATATCTATTATTAAAATCATAACAGGCATTAAAGGGAAGGTCAAACGAAAAGCTATTCTCAATGCAGAGTCATCTTACACACTAGAACCTGTGCAATCAAAAAATATCAAGAAAGTCATCACTAGTTGCTAAGATGTCATTCACAAAGTCTCGAAGGAACAAACACGAAATTAACACATGGAAACCAAAGGAAAAAGGGAATAGATGAACCTTTGCAACCCAATCAGCAAATTCTTTAGCATTAGGAACTGTTGCTGAAAGGAACACAAACCGCGAGTTCTTAGGAGCCATAACAATACTTTCCTCCCAAACAACCCCTCTTTCCCTGTCACGCATGTAATGCACTTCATCAAAGATAATCCAAGCAACCTCTCGCATGAGCTCTGATCCCTTGTATTGCATACTACGCCAAATTTCTGTTGTCATGACCTAAAACAATTGACTTGACATTAGAACTTTATATAACATGATTAGACACATAAAGCAAGATGCATGTCCTACCAAGCAAGAGGCATTAGGTTCAATAGTCACGTCCCCTGTCATAAGACCAACATCTGAGAATTCTTCTTTAAACTCTCTGTACTTTTGGTTGCTAAGAGCTTTGATCGGAGAGGTATAGATGACTCTTTGCTGATCTCTCAGAGACATGGAAATTGCATATAAGGCAACAACAGTCTTCCCAGCTGACGTATGTGCCGATACCTACAACAATATCAAAGAGTGAAAAAATTCAAACTTAGAAACAACCATATCTGATAATTCCCAACATTTTGATATAAATTGCCTAGATGTTGCAAAGTACTCAGCATTAGATGGGAAAAGAATCACAAAGAAAATAAGAGTAGCCCTAGAGCTAGTAGTTTAAAAAAATGTATAGTAAAACCATTACTAATAGACAATTTAATCGCCTTAAATGAAGAGATGCATTTAAAAGGATCCTAGCACCAAAGTTTGGTGACTAGTGGGTCAGCTTTAACTTTGAGTTACCAACAGCATGAAACCTATCAAATCAAACAAACAGTACAAAATCTACTATAAATCATATTTAAGCATCCATATCGAGAAACTAAAAGGAATAAATAATCAGGGTGTAGTCGTAGCCTGATTTGAGGTTGATTTGCCTAATTGTTTAAAAACCTAATTTTGGACTGATTTCATTGTTTGTCGTGATTTCATCCTGATTTGCCTGATTTCATTTAATCACTCCTTATTTTGTCATGATTTTACCATGATTTTGAAACTCAAATTTGGATGACTGATTTGAATCGTGTTTGAATTCTCAATTTCTGATTTCTTGATAAAAAATTAAACAAAATAAAGTCCAACAACCATATCATCCTACTAGTTAATGCATCCCTCAAAACTTTGGAATCACGAGCAAATCCCTCCCATCCACTAAAACATATATATATATATATATATATATATATATATATATATATATATATATATATATATATATATATATATTCCAGACCAAAGTTGCAAGTTGTTAATACATTCTAGAACGTAAATGCATGTCAATTGCAATTTCTTGCAGCATTTTTCGTTGGCACCGTTGCAGGGATAGGAGTTCCATTGACAACACCAATACATACAATTTTGTATTATATAACTCATCTGAATCATATCTTGTAATGTATTTATGAAGAGTGAATTCTGAAACCACCGTTTTCCAGTGTTTAATTGGGGTTGTCTTTTTAATCTTGATATCACGTAGAATAGGACAAAGAAGGTATTGGTACATCGCTAATACCAACACTAGTAAAGTGGTATATCACCTATGTCGTATGCACACCAGCATCAGGTTTATTGCAATATTAATGGAAAATGAAGTTTTTAAACATAGAAATCAATAAATTGAGTGCCTATTTGTATGATATATCACAACACATAATATGGACATTGCAACACATGTTTTTGAAATATAGGTATTTGACATGGCACCGCACTGATTTTCAGAGTATCCTTCCTAGTTGCGGACCGAACAGGAGCTCTAAGTAAATAAACCTAAGTTATATAAATAAAAATTCTAAATGAAAGTAGTAAGACCATCTCCAAGGGACAACCTAATTTACCCACACACACCCCCCCCCCCCCCTTTTCCTTACTTAGATTTAGGTAGAGGATACAAAAATGGACTCCAAGGAACTAAGTGACCCCCTAACTTTAAGGACTACCCAAGTGACCCCCTAACTTTAGGGCTCCCTAAGAGCATCTCAAGTGGGTCCCATCGATATAAAATACAAAAAATAATAAATTAATTTGTATTTCTCACACTTAAATTAATTTAAATATTATTATATTTAAAATTTAAATCAAGGTTCGCAGTAAAGGTATCGGGATCGGTATCGGACCCATCCGATGAGTATCAGGATCGACGGCATCGACAATATTGGTGGTTTCGGATCGGAGTATTGAATTTTTTGGTATCAAAAAAATATTATTAATAAATTATTAAAATTCTAGAAAAAACATACTTTATATATTTAGGGATAATTTTAAGTATTTCATGTTTGTTTCTTCGTAATTTTGAAATCAAATGAAATAGTAATCACCTTGCCGATTGGTTTAACTCCGATAGATTATTTACATGTTTTTACAACATTATTATGCTTTTACACCCTTGTTGATTGGTCTTTTTTATCATTTTTGTCGAATTAACTGAAAAAGAGACCTCTGATGTCGGTATCGGTTGGTATCGAATCAGAACATGCCAAGCGTATCAGTATCGTTCGTATAGGATCGATATCAATCGATGCTGCAAACTACGATTTAAATATTATTAATATTATATTTCGTGAATAACTATTACCATTAATCTTTGATATGTGAGTTCCAATTACTACGTTAAATATAACATTTAAATAATATGAGTTTCAATTTCAAACGGTAATTATTTAATTAATATTTTTAATTTAATTATTTGATATATGTGTGTGTGTGTGTGCGTTTGTGTGAATAAAATTTGTATTCATAAATTATACAAAGCAAATAATATATTAATTAAATTAAAACTAGTACAAAATATTATATTACTACAATACTTTTAAGGGAGACACATAAGGTAGAACATTGGAGTCATCTACCTAATTGACTCCCTAAATCTACAAAATGCTTTAAAGTCTACCTAAGTTAGGTAATGTCCAAGGTAGACCCTTGGAGATGCTCTAAAGAGTGAATTCTGAAATCAAGTAAGTTTGCTTGATTTTGAATAGCCAAAAAATACTTATATATGAGCCTCCAAATCAGGCTTAAATCAGTCAAAATCGAAATCAACTTGGAATCCACTCGATTTCTCAGTACATCCTATTTTGCCTGATTTGGCATTTTTTTTACTACACCCAATTTGAAAGATATCGGTTCGATTTTGGTGATTCACAAATCCGTGAATTAAGATTTTGGTTTGACTATATCTAATTTTCATCAAATTTAAAATCACGAAATTTGACTACAGCCAATTATAAGTGCCTTCACAATCGAGCAAAATCAGGTTGAAACCAAGCTACGATTACACCTATAAATTCTTATGGAGAAGACAACATTAGCCGACTTGGTAAGAATTACTTTGCCAACAATTTAATCTGACGCTGATATCGACAGAGAGAAAATCAATCAGCTCCCCCAGGCCTAATATCCTCAAATATAACTAATTAATCATATCGAAAAACTTAAAAACTTCAAGTTTTCAAATTTTGGCAAGAATCAAAGAATTACATCAAATATCATCACAAAATTATCAGATATTCGCCAGCATATTAAAAAAGGCCGGTGCCGTCAACATATTTCAGCAACTCAGATATTTCAATCTTTTGGCCAGAATCAAAAAAGTAATGGCATTCAAAAATAGCACACTAGTACCACTTACAACACTAAAGCTTGACTATTTGAGAATCTATAGCTTTTACCATGACCGATTCGCCATTGTCGAGGCACTTGATGGCCTCGGACTGAAAAGGGTCGAGCTCGAAAGGGAACTCCCTTGCCGGAGCCTTCTTGTCGCCGGTGTCGGGAGGAGAAGTCCGGAACGGGACGTAGCCATCGGGGTAGGACACGTCGTGGAGACATGTCACGGGCTCGTCGATCGGGATCGGGACCGGGCCGGACTCTTCTTCCCTCTTCGTTTTCTGAGGGAAGTGGGGGTCGGAGTTGGGGTTTTCTACGATTTTTCTCTTCAGGGACGACATGGAGAACTGGAACTTGTGGAGGAGATATCGTCGTAGAAGAAGAACAACAGGTTTGGGGTTTAGGTTTCACGGAAAAGGATAAAAGAAAGGAAAGGTAACTAGGGGGGTTTGGTTAAAAGTTTTGTGGTTTGGGAATGGATTTTGAATTCCTTACACATGTTTGGTATATTTAGAATTGGAAATGAGGAGAGATAGGAGGAGCTTAGGGGGAAAGCTATTTTCATTGACTTGGGAAAGCTATTCCCAAGCCCCGGAATAGATTTGCTTTTCTAGGAATGATGCTTGGCTATTTTGTTTGGACGGTTATACCCTCTTTTTATTTTCAAATTTTCAACTTCTATCCCAAACATGTAAATCATCATGAAATTAATGAAACGGTATTAAAGGAAAACTAATAAATTAATATTTCTATCCCTTTGTAAACCAAATATGAGATGAATTTTTTTAAATTTGTGAACTACCTATTCCCAACCTAACCAAACATGGGTATGGGAATGTTGAATTATTTTCCCATGGGAAATGAATTGAAAACTTATTCCTATGAATACAAAAACTTGATCCAAACGAGCCCTTACGTGCGTTTGATTGCAAGGTGGAAAATATATGAAAAAGAAATTAATTTCATGAAATTATTTTTATAGGAAAAAAATTTATGGAATTTTAAAAAAAAATCATGAAAAATTTAATTTGGGTGTTTGATTGCCATTATTTTCGAAAATAGTTATTTTCCATGGAAAATAACATTTTCCTATGGGTTGGACAAGTTTTATTTTCCACCATTTTAGATGAAAATATGAAAAATGATAATTTTTTGGAAAATAATTCCATGGAAAATATAGACAATCAAACACTACAATTGGTGGGAAAAAATGTATGGAAAAAAAGTCCAATCAAACACAGCTGTATAGTTTCTGAAGGTTTTTGACATGGCACTACAAAACTTACTCGCTCGGGACTGGCCCACGGTGGAAACTGAGACTAGCCCACGGTGCGAACTGATCCAGTTTTGAGAAACTTTTATTTTGGTTATTTATAAGGGCACATCAAAAGTTGATCAGAGCTGTCACATTCTTAACTTTCATTTATTTACAAGTTTGTCACTGAATTTACTAGGGCTATCACATTTTAGGTATAAAAGACAACTTTTATTTATTTTTTGCTCTCATCTCCTTCTTCACAAGAAGAAAGAAGAAAAAAGAACAACAAGAACATGAACAAGAACAAGAAGAAAGAAAACAAGAAGAATATCTCTTTCTTCAAACCCTAGTTTTTTTTTATTTTTGCTCTCTTCTAATTTCTCATATATTTTTTCTCCAAACCCTAATTTATGGATGAAACCTAGTTGTAGAAGAAATTGGGTTATCAAATCTATCAAATCTATTAATCAAATTTTCTTCATTAATAGAAGAAATTATGGATGAAACCCTAATTATAGAAGAAATCGATTGGTTGAGCAATTTTATATCAGGACTGCCACAATTTCTGGCAGTCCTAGAAGTATTGAGCACTGCCAGCAATTGTGGCAGTCCTGAATGGGACTTGTTGTACAATAGGACTGCCACAATTTTTGGCAGTCCTAGAAGTATTGAGGACTGTCAGGAATTGTGGCAGTCCTGAAGGAGCTATACAACAGGACTGCCACAATTTCTGGCAGTCCTAGAAGTATTGAGGACTGCCAGAAATTATGGCAGTCCCGAAAGGGATTTGTTGTACAGCAAGTACATTTTAGGACTGCTACAATTTCTGGCAGTCCTAAAATCGAAAATGGCCGAATGAAAAAACATATGTTAGAATTTATTTCCATCTTGATAATATAGTGAAATATATATTTTAGGGTTTACTTTTATGCATTTTTGTGAGAAAGAATGAAATAAACATGTTAGGGTTTATTTTCATGTATTATTTGTGAGGAATCAAAATGATGAGAATGAAAATTGTGGAGAATAAAACTAGGATTTTGATGAAAATGATGGAGAATAAAACTAGGGTTTAGAGGGGAAAATGGTGGAGAAGAAGATGTATAGTTTGGGGAGTGAGAAATGGTGGAGAAGAAGAAGAAGAGAAAGAGAAAAAGAAGAAGAAGAAGGAGAATAGAGGAGAGAGAAGGGAGGAGGAGGAAGAAAGTTAGGATTTTGAAAGAGAGAGTGAAATCTGCAAATGAGAGTGAAATTTGGGGTTTGGGTGTGGGGTTGGGGCAGCCCCATGAGTAGGAAAATGGGATAGCCCGAGTAATTTTTCCTCAAATATGGGCTAGTCCCAATCCTGGCTAGCCCTGATCAACTTTTGATGTGCTCTTATAAATAACCTTTATTTGTGACAAACCAAAAATTTACTAAAGTCTATCAACAACCCCCAACCTCTAATCAAAATATTCTAACTTCTATCTCTTCTTAAAAAATTATTTTCCATCTTCTCTACCTTTTCCAATTGAAAACCTTAAACTTCTCCACCTACTCCAATTCCAAGCATAAATCGATGGCACCCAAACCTTTTTCACAATCAAGGTATAAATTTTCTCCTCAATCTTCTTCCTCCATCTCCTCCATATCTAACCTTATGTTTGTATTTTTTATTTCATTTTCATTAATTCTTCTCAATACTTGTTAATGCCCAAATATCCTATTGTAGTAACATAAAATAGGATTAGGATAAACTTTCGGCGGATTTATGAAGTTTTGATCTCATTTTATGATTTCGAGCAAAATAAATCTGCCAAAAGTCGTTGGGAACGTTCATGATTGTCAAAAAAATTTGCAGTCTTGTATGTTGTTAGGATTGTAGAAATTTTTTATAGTCTTGAGTACATCAAGGACTGTAGAAAATTTATATAGTCCTGTCAATGGGTCATTAATTGGTTTCTAGCTTAAGTTCTAGATCAAACACTATATATTGATTGAATTGTTGTTGTTACAACAGAGAAGACAGTTAATAACACGTGCCAATGCCAAGTGCAAGAGTGAGAAGATCCTGCAACCTCATGAAGATGGTGCTCTTAGCTTCCCTATGGGTTCATTAAATCACATGGATCCTTCCTTTGAGGCCCCAGATCATTTTTTGCTCACCACGGTGTTCCCCTACCAAAAGGAGAGCGTATCAACATGGTCAGGGCCATTGGTGTCCCTACTTCCATTATTTACCCAATAAGGAAGAAATCAAGCCAGAGATGGCCGTGCGCCACTCGACTCCTCAAAACCATAAAGTGGAGGTCGGAAAGATAAAGGATTTAGAGAATTGCATGTGATTTTCAGGATAGTAGCGCAAAAAACATGTTCATTGTATGACAAGTACAATTTTACATTTGTTTTTCTTCTCACCATATGTAATAAAATTATTTTCCAATTTGTAAACTTGTTATTCATAAGCCTCCATGTTCATTGCTCAAGTTCATTCTATCATGTTCTTTCTTGCTTAAAAGTTTTTGAGACCACATGTAAGCAAACTACTATGATGGTTTTTCATTATAGTTGTTACAATAATTTGTTGCACATAGGATGTCGCACAAAACTATACCAGCGAATCGACCACCATTGCCGCAACAAGCAGTAGTTGTTGTTTCGAACCCTACATGAATTCACATCATCAAACTCCCATTCCTAGCAATGCAGTTTCAGATCTTTAGGACTACCAAAAAATTGACCAGTCTTGACTATAGACAACATACATGTTGGTGTTTTTGCCTTTGGACTAGAAAAGATAGTCCCACATCGGCTACACCAAATGGTGAGTATCTCAATATAATCCATTGCTTGTGTTGAGGTGTGCACATGAGGTGTAGTGGGGCACAAGTTTGTGCCATGTGGAAGTATTTTCCTAGAAGGAAAAAGGATTAAATCCAACAAGGATGCAAGTTAATTTTTGTTGTGCGGACTCGGACTCGGACAGGACTCCAGGATGTCTCGTGCATGCACGGGAGTGTTCGGGGGGTAGACGTGGACTGGCACACTTCTATGCTGATTGTGGGATGATCTAAAATATCAAACTCTATTTTTGAGTATTAGTATTTTAGTCCCACATCGGATAGGAGAAGAGGTGAAGTCTCAACTCCACTCTATAAATAGAGCCCCTTGGCCTCCTTTGAAAGATGCACCAAGAAGAGAGTTAAGGGAGTCTGTAAAGTAGGAAGCCCGTTCAAGTCTCAAATATTGACTTACGAGCGTTCCAGAAGTTCTTCGTGAACTTGCTGGTTCCTGGAAGCTGTTCGTGCTCGTGTGGGGCGAATAAAGCTTTGAGCAACGGTGGTTCATTCACCCCAGCATCTCATTCTCGCCTGTCATCGCTGCTGTTGCCTTTCACAGTAACTTCTTTTAGAAGCTCTACTGCCGATAGTCGCTTGCACAAAAGTCTCTTTAGATTTTTTGTGTATTACGTAGAATCTTTTTAGATCTTCGTAATTCAGAATCCTCCAGGATCTCTGTTGTACATCTTCTTTAAGGTGTTGCATTTGAAACGTTGTCTTTACAATTGTTTCAGTTTCAGAATTTTCTATCGAAAATTGTGCCTCGGTACTAACAATCTCAAAGCTTTATTGAGAAGATGGATAATTCTCGTGCTTCGCTCATCGATATCGGCTTTAACAAGTTGGAGAAATTCGATGGCGAACACTTCCAGATATGGAAACGAAAGGTCACTTTAAATCTTCAACTCGTGGATGTTGATCACGTGCTGTCAGAAGAAGAACCGATCGTTCCAACCACTGGATCTGCTGCGGCTGTGGCCGCTGCTACAACTAAGCAAGCGAAGTGGAAGAGAGAAAACAGTATATGTAAACTACTGATACTCAATTCCATGGAAGACTCTCTGGCAGAGTCCTACTCCAAGAAGACATCTGCCAAAGAGATATGAGACTCCTTGGAAAAGCTCTATGAAGATGACGAGAACCGGTCCAAGATCTTCATGGTAGAAAAATACCACAAGTGGACCTTCGAAGACGAGAAGGTGATGCTGCCCCAAGTGAAGGAGTTTCTGAAGTTGCGTCAGAAACTAGAAGACGAGAACATGCCCCTCGTCGACAAGTTTGTCGTTGGAGGGATCGTCGCGAAACTTCCTACAGTGGAGCAACTTCTATGCAAGGATGCATCGAAAGAAGATGGAAATTAGCTTGGAAGATTTCTTGCAAGAGATCCATGTTGAGGACGAGATGCGCTCTCAACAGAAGATGGATACTCTGTCCAAACAACTGGCGAAGGCAAATCTGGTCCAAACCAGAGAGTACCAGGGGAAGCAGGCTGCTTCTCATCGCAAAAAGAAGGACTTCACGAATCTGAAAGTGAAGGGTCCTGCTTTCAAGCAGCAGAAGTCCAAGTCCCATGTGACTTGCTTCAATTGTGGCAAGAAGGGCCACTACAAATCCGAATGCAAGTCCAAGCCCAAAGAACAAGGTGAGCCTAGTAAGGTTTCTATGATTACTAATCTAGTTGCCATGATAGCACAGGTTACAACTGTGGGGGCTGACTTGGACTGGTGGATAGACACTGGTGCGACCTGCCATGTCTGTTCAGACAAGGACTGGTTCTCTTATGAGCCAACTTCAGAGAAGGTCATAATGGCAAACCAGGCACAAGCTGAAGTACTGGAGATCGGGACGGTGGAGCTGAAACTCACATCGGGGAACACTATGACGCTTCAAGGTGTGAAGCATGTTCCAGTAATTGCTAAGAACCTGATCTCTGGAAGTCTGTTCTGCAACGCAGGCTTGAGGATGGACATCAATGCTGGCCAGTTGGTGATGTCCAAGAAGGGTACATTCTTCGGAAAAGCTTTCCAAACTGAAGGAATGTACAAGATTCAGCTTGTTGTAACCCAGCATGATAATATAAATGCAATCACTTTTTCTGATTATTCTCTTGAGTTGTGCATAATAGGCTAGGACATGTTCATTGTAAAAGGATTAACAGAATGTCTAGTCTAGGACTTATCTCCAAGTGTGGGGGTAAGGTAGAGAAATGCGAAGTATGTGCTCAGACGAAGATCACAAGGAAACCCTTTCACAGGGTCCATCGAAGCACAGATCTTCTGGAGTTGGTTCACTCAGATATCTGTGACTTCAAACAATTTATACAAAGGCCGGGATGAAGTATTTCATTACTTTCATCGATGACTTCTCAAAGTATGCTTTCGTCTACTTGCTCAAGTCTAAAGACGAAGCATTCGAGAAGTTCAAGGAGTTCAGGGCCGAGGCTGAGCGGCAAACTGGACAACAACTCAAGAGGTTAAGGAGTGATCGAGGCGGGGAGTATCGGTCTCATGAATTCTTATCATTCTACAAAGAACATGGAATCATCAATGAGACAACGGCTCCGTACTCTCCTCAATCCAACAGAGTAGCAGAAAGGAAGAACAAAACGTTGACAGAGATGATAAACTCCATGCTGTTGACTGCGGGTCTTCCAAAGTGCTACTAGGGAGAAGCTGCACTAACGGTAACGTTCATTCTGAACAGAGTGCCATATGCAACTTCCGACATAACTCCTCATGAACTCTGGTTCAAAGTCAGACCTAACTTGAATGTCATTCGAGTGTGGGGGTGTCTGGCTTATGTGAAGCTCCCGGATCTGAAGATTCAGAAGCTGGGGACAAGGACTACGAAGGCGATCTTCTTGGGGTATACCGAGAGAGTGATGCTCGGAGATTCCTTGATATCGAGTCAAACCATATCATCGAATCTCGCGATACTGAATACTTTGAAGACAAGTTTGCAAAACACAAGAATATTGTTCTCGCAGATCTTCCGGAGAATGATGAGGGTACAAAGCAGACAGAAGTCTTTAATGAACCATAGTCCAAGATGAAGCTGTCGTCAAGGAGACACCAGCTGAACCAGAACTCGCTGAGTCGTCAACTAAGAGAACGAGGAGGCCGAAAGACTTCGGAGATGACTTCGTCACCTATCATGTGGAAGCAGATCCGCTTACCTATGATAAGGCGATGAAGACCAGAGATGCTGTATTCTGGAAGGAGGCGATAGACAACGAGATTGACTCAATCACCTCCAACAACACATGGGTATTGGTTGACCTGCCAGAAGGAGCAAGACCCATCGGATGCAAATGGATCTTCAAGAAGAAGATGAAAGCAGATGGAACCATTGACAAGTTCTAGGCCAGGCTAGTGGCCAAGGGGTTTGCTCAGAAGCAGGGATCGACTACTTTGACACTTATGCTCCAGTAGCTCGGATGACAACCATCAGATTTAATTGCTCTAGCAGCAATACACAAGCTGGTGATACATCAGATGGATGTAAAAACGGCATTCCTTAATGGCGAGCTGACCGAAGAGATCTACATGCAACAACCAGAAGGTTTTGTCGTCAGAGGTCTGGAAGACAAAGTCTACAAGTTGATGAAGTCTCTGTATGGTTTGAAACAAGCTCCTAAAATGTGGCATGAGAAGTTTGACAAGGTGATAAGGTCAAATGGCTACAGGGTCAGTGAAACAGACAAGTGTGTCTATACAAAGTTTGCTGACGGAAGAGGAGTAATCGTTTGTCTTTACGTGGACGACATGCTAATCTAGGTACGGATTTAAGCTGCGTCACAGAGACAAAGAAATTCCTCTCGACCAAGTTCAGTATGAAGGACTTGGGGGATGCCAACGTAATCTTGGGGCTCAAGATCATCCGGACAGGCACTGGAATAGCGCTGTCACAATCTCATTATATTGAGAAGATGCTCACTCGCTACGGGTATCAAGATCTTCCCATAATTGATACACCGTACCGGATTGATCAGAAGCTGGAGCCAAATTCGAGGAAAAGCGTCAGGCAGATGGAGTACGCTAGCGTCATCGGAAGCTTGATGTACGCTACTACTGCCACAAGGCCTGACATAGCTTTTGTAGTGGGAATGCTGAGTCGGTTCACTAGCAATCCAGGCGTTGAGCACTGGAAAGCTGTGAAGCGTGTTATGAGATATCTCAAGAAAACTCAGACATATGCACTTTTCTACAGCAGAGATCCGTCAGTAGTGGAAGGCTTCAGTGACGCTAGCTGGTGTTCAGATATGGAGAGCGAGTATTCTACAGGTGGATTGTATTCGCCATGGGCGGAGCTGCTATATCGTGGAAGTCGAAGAAGCAGACTATGTTATCTCGCTCCTCCATGGAATCTGAATTCTTTGCATTGGATGCTGCTGCAGATGAAGCAGAGTGGCTTCGGAAGCTCATGTATGATCTTCCGGTGGTTGGGGCTCAGATACCGGCAATACCGATATACTGTGACAACCAGGCGGCAGCAGCAGTGGCATCAAATGACCTCTTCAACGAAAAGAAGAGGACTGTGCGGTTGAAGCACAGGACAATACACGATCTCATCAAGAGGGGTGTTATTGCAGTGATTGATGTTCGGAGTCAGGAGAACCTGGCGGATCCGTTCACCAAGGGCCTCAAGCGCCAGCTGGTCGATGACACAGCTTGTAAAATAGGCTTGAAGGCATTCTGATATTGTGTTATTACAATTTACCATAAAGTTTTATGCTATTAGTTCAAAGAGAAATCTACTAGGCATCTAGCTTTTGGTTCAAGGGAGGACTATTAACCAGAAGAATATCAGGAACGGTGGGTACTTGTCCTCTGTGACATGGAGAGGTTACGGACCTACAACCACTGTTGTCTACTGTTGTTTTCTGCAAAAAATGGATCCTGTGGAAAGGTTGGCTTAAATGCCTTAATGAGTTCTCAGGCAGAGTGAATGCCTGGAGTGCTTTACAGGAAGCACGGTAGCGCAGCACTACAAGGAGTGTAACTCCATACTATAGTGGGGTGACTCTACCATGAGATTCCCAGGTAGGGGTAATGCCTCGGCTTTGCAAGCCAAGTCACAGCAGAGTAGCACCGCAAATAGGCAGGTAGCCTAATGCTGTATGATAATCGTAATAAAGAGAAGTAGACAGCACTACAAAGAGGACGATGTCCTCATGTTACAGTGGCATGACACACGAAGAGGTACCAGGTAGGGTAAAGCCTCGGCTTTGTGAGCCATGTCATAGCGGCATAACACCGCACGGAAGCGCAAGGCTTCATGCTGGGTAGTTTGGCACTACAAAGAGGCCTGTGACCTCATGCTACAGTAGTATGACACTACGATGAGGTACCCAGGTGGGGTAAAGCCTCGGCTTTAAGCCATGTCATAGCGGCGTAGCACCGCAAAGAAGCGTAATGCTTCATGCCATGACTCTTTATAAAGAACTCACCTATAGTGTATGGACAGAGATATCAGGCCGTCTCTTGAGGGTAAACTTGTAGACGCCCAAAAATTATACACTGAAACCAGGCTGGCACAAGGCCTTCAATGTGCAGCCAGAAGCACAGTTGATGTCATTATGTGAGTAGAAAGAATTGCAGTTATGGTGCAGAATTCAAGGCTTAGTCCATTCTTGTATCATGCTGTTATTTAACCTATGCGGAAGATTCAAGTCGTAGCGACATCTCTCCTAATGCATGATGGACAGTCACTGTGGGGAACGCTCAACCCATATTGAGATATGTGGGGGATTGTTGGTGTTTTTGCCTTTGGACTAGAAAAGATAGTCCCACATCGGCTACACCAAATGGTGAGTATCTCAATATAATGCATTGCTTGTGTTGAGGTGTGCACATGAGGTGTAGTGGGGCACAAGTTTGTGCCATGTGGAAGTATTTTCCTAGAAGAAAAAGAATTAAATCCAACAAGGATGCAAGTTAATTTTTGTTGTGCGGACTCGGACTCGGACACGGACTCCAGGATGTCTCATGCATGCAGGGAGTGTTCGGGGGGTAGATGTGGACTGGCACACTTCTATGCTGATTGTGGGATGATCTAAAATATCAAACTCTATTTTTGAGTATTGGTATTTTAGTCCCACATCGGATAGGAGAAGAGGTGAAGTCTCAACTCCACTCTATAAATAGATCCCCTTGGCCTCCTTTGAAAGATACACCAAGAAGAGAGTTAAGGGAGTCTGTAAAGTCCAGGAAGCCCGTTCAAGTCTAAATATTGACTTATGAGCGTTCCAGAAGTTCTTCGTGAACTTGCTGGTTCCTGGAAGCTGTTCGTGCTCGTGTGGGGCGAATAAAGCTTTGAGCAACGGTGGTTCATTCACCCCAGCATCTCATCGCCTGTCATCGCTGCTGTTGCCTTTCACAGTAACTTCTTTTTAGAAACTCTATTGCCGATAGTCGCTTGCACAAAAGTCTTTAGATTTTTTGTGTATTACGTAGAATCTTTTTAGATCCTCGTAATTCAGAATCCTCCAGGATCTCTGTTGCACATCTTCTTTAAGGTGTTGCATTTGAAACGTTGTCTTTATAATTGTTTCAGTTTCAGAATTTTCCATCGAAAATTGTGCCTCGGCACTAACAATACATGACTATATAAATTTTCTACAATACTAACAACATACAGGACTATATAAATTTTCTACAATACTAACAACATACAGGACTATAGAAAATTTCTACATTCTTGACTAGATCCAGGATTTATCAAAAATTATACCTATTGGAAGGACTGTAGAAATTTGGGGATGCTCGTAAGGTATGGATGAACAAAAACATAATTATACTTTATCAGTGCATCTTCCGAAAGGAACTCAAGTAGAAACACTAATACCAAGCAACCAGATATCATGGATGGAGAAGAACTCTTCGAACCAATACTCAAAGCCTAGTACAAAGGGAACAGATAACTATATGCATCGTCATCTAACTCTGACGACGAGTCTATCCATTTAAGAGAGTCTTGATCTCCAAGTTGGGATAATATACCATTTGTGCACTTGGTGTTTGTGAGATTCATTTGCAACTTGAGCCTTTATACCGTCCATACACTTGGTCCATGAAATTCTTGTCATTGTTCACTTAAAGCCAAATTTGGTCATGTTGAGGAAACTTTCAATGTTGTTCTCTTTAAAGCTCAATTCCATTTAGTATGAGATTGTAGCATGTGCCGAGTGCATAGACATCCTGTTAAGGGAAAGGATGTCGTTGACTGCATGCTTTTTAGGATTGTCAAAAAATTAACAGTCATATCTATTGGAAGGGCTGTTAAAATTTTTGGCAGTCCTAAAAATAACATATTGTTCATTCAAAAGTCTAAAATTATAATCGACTGTCAAATTTTTTGACAGACCTAAATATACAACATATTTTGTCACCCCGTTCCCGATATACGTATTTTCCTACATGAATCATGAATGTGATATATGGTATCTATAATATGTGCACCTGATCGTGGCATGGAACAGTGTGTTTAACAGAATAGTGTGATACCCCTTGTTCTTGTCTGGTTGTAGGTGTGGTTCACTGGTTCGATGATGGATACTGGACTGTGTCGTGATCCGAATTTTAATTAATTATTAATAATATGGCATGACATATAGATTGGATTAGAAAATTTAGGGCTAAGATTTAGTGGAGCAACCATCCTTTTCTATATAAATATTCCCTTCCATTTTCTCTCCTCATTCATCTTCCATTTATTTTCCAACCAACCCATAGGCAAGTACATATTGCACTAATGGAGAGACTACTTGCCATTTTGCTTTCTTTGATTTGTTTACATATTAGTCTATGTTATGTATCTAAACTTTCTCTACATGTTTAGTTCTTGGAGATTTTGGATTTGATGGCTAGTTTAGTGTAGATCTAAGTTTGAAAGTTAGGGTTTTGTGGGTTTTTTTTATGGAAATGATCTATTAAAAGTCCTTATTTTCAAAAACTAAATCTTCCATGTTGTAGAGAATTCGATTTCATGCAGTTTTGGCTTTATTTCACTTTGATTTTGAGATTATAAGGAAGTTATTATCATGGCAAGTTTTGAGAAACTCTATGGCCAAACTTGTTGTTCGGGACAACGACCCTCCATGCGCGCAGTAGGCCATGCGACAGAATACCAAGTGGCCATGAAAACTTGTCGCATGAATCCTGACAACATGTGCAGAAAGTGCATGCTTGTTCACCATATGCCTATGGCCATCATGCGCATATGGATGACATACGCCTAAGGTCGTCATGTGCCTAAGGTTGCTATGTGCTTGTGGCTACTATGTGCCTGCTAATGGTTATGCGTCTGGCCATGTCATGCGCCTATTTGTTCATGTGCCTGATGTGTTCGTGCTCATGTTCTCTATCCGAACCTGACCACCCCATGCGCATGTATGCCTTATGTATGCCTTATGCGCCTGTATATTTTGTTGGATTTATATTTTAATTGATTTTTTGCT
>JANAVB010026799.1:17554727-17603877 GCA_029216955.1 Iris pallida
GTGAACCATATACTACTAACCCTCGTCCCTAGTGTGGACTCGCAGGCTAGCATCACCCTCGCCCCTAGTGTGGACTCGCAGGTGTGGACCAATAACTACTAACCCTCGTCCCTAATGTGGACTCGCAGGTTAGCTTGAAGATTTTAAGACACGAAGGTAAAAGCAGTTCAGTTCACGACTTCTCGACCCACGACACGACTCGATCAAGGCTCCAATGAATATATCCAATAAGATACAAAGCTAACTGTGAACACGGTCTATATAGCAATGATACAAGTATATAAGCAGGATATGAAAGATACATGTCAATAATACGAGAAAAAACTGGATAATAATAAAAAGACAGTGCATGTAAATAAAGCTGTGTAGAAAGGCAATGATATACTTGCCTGTGGTCCTGAGCTGTTGTATGGGACAAGTCCAAAATGTTGTTTCAAGTGGCCTGTCAGTGTTTGTAGAAGTCTCGAACTTCTCTTTCCTTTGGCAGTCGATTATAGGTTACTAGGGTTGGCAGATGGTTTTTGGGGGATCGGCTACGACCTTCCATATATATGTACTGATTGATCGATCAAATCTTTGAGGAGATAAAGAGGATTTGAATTGATCCTATCTACGGTTCTTGGTGAGGATTAACTTTGAATTCGAATCGAATTCAAATACAGGGTTGAGTTATCTCGAGTTCAAATCGAATTTGAATGCAGGGTTCAGCTGTAGAGGGATATTTGAATGAGGATATTTGTATTTTGGTCCCTGTCATTAAATATATTATCCTTTGGGTCCCCTGTACATTTAAAAAAAATACATCACAATAATGAGATATTAAAGGAAATATTTATTCAACTTAATAAATAATAAAAAGAAAATTTTGGTCAAGGGGTTGACATATCCGCTGTAGGACAATATTCGGGAGTGCAAGGTTGGCTACCACGGATACTGTATATTCAACTGCACTAGTGAAGTGCAATATCTGACTATGTGTGCCGAGCCAGTACCTTCCTATAGGAGGGCTAGAACTACTATTGATCTGTTTACCGTAGTAGCCTTACAAGGGATCAGTGTAATCTATGTGCTATGTGCTATGCGATATTATTGGTTCAGCTTGCCTGCTTGGATACGGTACGATCTGAGGATTCCGATATATAAGAATTCTGGGATAACCCAGACAAATCATAAAAAGTCGTAGTAATGATTGGCCGCTTATAAATTGACTTACTTGTGATCTGTATATTCTGTTAGCAGCCAAGGAACATGGACTGTTATGGTGCATGGTCCAACCCATGCCTTGTTTGGTAGTTGGGTTGGGCTATTGTGCTACGATAGGCTGTGGATCAAAGTTACGATACATAGGCCATTAGCCTGACCATAATTAGGGTGTAATTTATTTCAATGCAGTTCGGTATTCTTTATCCTTGTTTGGTTGTAAGGGTATCACATTGCCTCGTTGGTAAATTATATATTATGATCCTTGGCCAGGACTTATTTATTGCTTGGGTTTTTGTCTTATTCATATGTGCTCTTTTTTGGTACTTGCTATTCGGGGCTGATCCCGCTGGTTTTGTTTGGCCAGATCTCGTAGCAGAGCCTGAGGATCCAGCTTTCCTTTCCGACGATGGTGCATACTAGGAGCATGGCTGTCGGAGGACTCAAGTGGGTTTCTTCTTCACTACTCTAATATCTTCAATTTTGTACTTAGCGTTTAGCTACCGGCACATATTTAGCCGAATGATCTGGACATTTAGTTTCCTTTACATAATTATAATTAATCAGACTGCAGTTGACTATGGTTATATACGATTAACTCTCTATGCTAACTGGTATTTGGTATGACTGGTTCTTATGATCATTTTGATGAAGCTTCGGGGACGTCTTACTGCTTTATCTTATATGTCCATTCATTGATGATTCTTGGTTGAATGATTGAGACATAAATGTTTGGTATGACCCTAGGAGACTTGATGTAACACCGATTTTCTGAAATTCCCAATTTATATATTTTTATTTCAAAATATCGTGTTTAAAAAATAATTTCTCTTGAAATATTTATATAGAATTATATAAATAATGTCTTGTTAATATTTTGGAGTTTCGAAAAAGAATTTTTAGAATTTAGAATTATTTTTTTATAAATAATTTTAATTATATATGTTTTATATATATATATATATATATATATATATATATATATATATATATATATATATATATATATATATATATATATATATATATATTATATATCTATATGTACACCCTTATATATAATACATTTTGGGTTAGACTCATTACCTAGCTACACCCATACCCTTTACCCAAACAACTAACGACTACCCCCACTCTTCCTTCTAATTCGTGACACTAGAGCAGCCCCTTCTTTTTCTTGTTTGTGAACATGTTACTTCACAACACCTAGTAACTATTTTTCCTTCTTATCCCTCCTTACTCTCTATCTTCTCCATTCTTTTTTTTTTCACACAAACCACCACCAATCATGTCCAACCCGTAGCCTACGTAGTGCGGCCATCGTGTGAACATCACCACTCTTTCGTTGCCATCATCGAAGGTGATAAATCGTCATTGTTTTCTTTTAAATTTTGTTTTCGTTGACGCGCATGTGTAAACGAGTTTTCTTGATCTTTGTCGATGATGCAGTTATTGGATAATTCGTCATCCGGGTCCGAGTGTTTCAATCCAAACCTAGTAATGTTGTTAATACTTATGTTTAGTTTCGTTTGAAATTATCAATGTTTAATAGGTTAAATTCATGGATGAAGTTGTCTCCTCGTAATTACTTTTTTGAAAATTGTGTTTTTATCCAACTTTGAAGTAGTGTAACTTTTCATATATGTCATATTCTTCAATTCCAGAAATTCATATGGAATCTTGGTTATGTTGTCTATAAATTTCATGTTGGAGCCATGTTACGCCCCAGAACCAGAATACTGGAGAGCGGGGACAGACACAGCCAGCTACGTATTGAAGTATAATCTACCTCGATATACGGTCACGGCTGTCTAAATGCATGAGGGTTTATCTACAAGCCAACAATCTCTTATGGTCATGAACAAGCCTAGTGTCTCAATCTCAACAAGTAATTGTTACAAGATGTAAGATCATCGGACATACAAAGTAAGGCGTCCCAAACATTACATATTCAGATGATCATGAAGCTAGTCATACAAAATACGAAGACTAGCAAGAGTTTAAGTCATACATGATCAACCCTAGGATTTGTCAACCATGTAACAGCCTGTAGGCAGACAGAAATTAAAGTTTCAACACGAGCTAACACTTGCTCGGCGGCTAAACGCCTCAAAAGAATAATTTACAACAAAGTAGGAGAGCAAAATAAGAAACCCACTCGTTGCCAGGATTACGTCTGGTGTTCACCATCTGGCTGGAAGGCAGGGAGATCTTCGGGGGCTACTCCGAAATCTGGCCATACAAAACCAGCTGGGTCAGACCCCAGAAAGAGCAAGTGCCACAAGGGAGGCTTCACTCGAGAACTAAAACCAGCATATTAGCACATGATAAATAAAGGATAACAAAAAAACATGAGTTAGAGAAAACAGGGTGATAAACGAAAAGATAACTAAAGGACTATTCCAGTAACCAAGTTATAACCCGTAAACCAAACAAGGACCGGGGTTGTAACCCTTCACTTGAACAGAACTTAGTCTCTAACCAATTATCGAATAAATAAAGCATAACAGTAACGGGCTGAAGTAACCATGTACTGGCCTTGTCTAGGCAAGACTAGACTAGACTTCATCCATCAATCACGACCAAGCAATGAGTACGGCTTGTTACTTTAATTAACTAAGATTATCACAAGCCTAGTTTCTAAAAAGATGCATTGAGATGTTCCAACAGCCACAAGCCCTGCAGACTTAATCCAGGTTATCCAGTTGCAAGTTGGATTAGGTGACTTGGGGGTGCAACACATGACAGTGTATTGGAAATGTGCCCTACACGACGGTAGGCTACAAGTCCAATTAAAGCGTCCAGATAACGGGACTGCCTGTAGCTAGAAAATCTCTTCATGGACCACTTGATCAATCTAGTCATTATCATAGTCAGATTCAGTATGAATCCCTGACCGTGGTAACCAGGAATCAATGTCCTAGACATGATGCAAGACGAGACATGTAGCTTATACAAGCACAAACACCCACGGTGTCAAGACAAGAGTTACTTAGCAAGTCAAGATAGCCGTCGCAACAACATATCAAGATTATCATGTTGGTTACTTATCAGGTCAAGGGTGCGTCACAATGGACCACCATCAAGAATTATCATGTCAAGTTACTTATCAAGAGTGCACCACGACGGGTCACTATCAAGAATTATCATGTAACTTGATATTTGTTAAGAGTGCGCCTTAACATGCCACTATTGTGTTCTATCCTTACATTATCATGAATGAGAGAAACTTGCATAAAATAGCTAGTAACATATTCTTGAAGCCAAAGAAAAGATCTACAACTTTCATATTTTGAGTTTTTCAAGATTTTAGCTACAAAACAGCTCAAAGAGGCAAAAACAGTCATTTGGAGTGACCTGCGCAAGTTGCGCGAGCAAAACTGCCCACGGCGCACATTGTGCGGCAGAAAATCGTGCGGGCGCGCGGCCGCGCAAGTTGCGCATTGCGCGCGGGCAAAATCGCCCACAGCGTACGTTGCGCTCAAGCACGGCGCACGGGCGCGCGACAAAAAATTGTGCGGGCGCGCGGCCCCGCAAGTTGTACGTTGCGCGCAGACAAAATCGCCTACGGTGCACGTTGCGCGCAAGAACGGCGCACGGGCGCGCGACAAAAATTTGCGCGGGCACGCGGCCGTGCAAGTGGCCTGCACGCGTAAGCAAAAATGCCCACGACGCACGTTGTGCACAAGCACGACGCGCAGTGCGCGGCAGCAAAGGCACTGCGCGCGACACTGTTCATCGTCCCGACAGCACCAAAAGGTGTGTGGAACCCATGAACACGAAAATGACATAACTTGTTCATACAAAGTCGAAATCAAGCGGTTTAAAAGCCAAAATTGGGTAGAATTGAATTCCCTACAACATGGAACCATTAGATCTAAAAAATAACCAAGTTTTGGAGATCAAAACAAAAAAAAGGGAAAAAGTTACAAACTTAGATCTACAAGAATCCATCCATCAAACCCAAAAATGTCAAGTTCTAAAGAGGCTTAGAATCAAGTAAGCAAGAGAATTGAACAATAAAACTTGAGGTCCATCTTGAAGCAAGTTGCACTTGCCTAAGACTTGGTAGGTGGGAGGAATAAATGAAGAAGATGAAGAATTAAATGCAAAATAATAGAGGAGAGAGAAGGAGTTGGGTTTTACACAAAATCTTTCCATCTCAAACCAAAACAAACGAAGCCAAGCCAAGTGTAACCCCACCTTCCCAAATAAATAGAATTATAGTATATTTTTTAGATTTATGGATTTTAGAAATCCCTAGAATTTTTGAATAACTATATTCAAGTTTGTTATTTATAATTCATGAATATATTTTTGAAAATGTTTTCTTAAATAGCATGGTAGTTAATTAACTAACTTTCTAACAAATTTAGGGCTATTGTGCAAATATGAAAGGGGGGTCCTTCTTGCATATGGGCTTTAGGTGGAGGGGTGTTTGTGTAAAATAGGTTTCCTAAATCCGAACAGAGAGAGAGAGTGAATCACTCACTCATTTTTTTTTACAAAATTACTTAAATCCCTCATTCTCTTCGGCCGGGTGCGAACTCATGGCGGCGACGGTGGCGATGGCGGCGATCACTCCAGCGACGACGACGACGACGATAACGACAACGACGGTGGCGACTAGACGCGCACCCCTCCGGTGATCAGGCGGCGAAGGCGAGCTTCTAGTGGCGACATCGACTTCGAAACCCTAGCCCTAATTTCTTCTTCGACGAATTTCTCAACGATGACTCCAGGCGACAGCGCGGCTGATTTTCGGTGGCTTATGACCTCTCCACGATGAGTTCCAGCGGCACGTGGCCCATCCTTGGCGATCGACCACTTTCGAGTCATCTCCTCCGACGGCCTTCAGTTCTTCTGCGAATAGGCCTCACCGTTGGCGACGAACAGACGATCCTTACCGGCGTTCTTCATCATGGGTTCGTCGACTGCGGCAGGTGAGTTAGCTTTGATTTCTGAGAGAGGATTAATATTCTTCTATTTTTGTCGATCCAAGTTCTTGGGATCAGATCTAATCGAGTTTTCTATTCAATGCCAACGATCAAGTCGGGATCGGGGTTTTGTTGATCTTCAGTCTCAGTGATTCGATCTTCCACGGTGACCGGTTCTTGCTCGGTGAGCAGTCAGCAAATGGCGACGACGGGATCTAATCTAGGCACTCTGTCCGATCAGTAGCTCATTCATCTTCAAGAACCCACGATCAATCACGAAGTGTGCGATCGGGATCACATTGTTGATCATGTCTGGAATGGCGGAGAACGACTTGGGTATTTAACTACCGTGGAGCTCGTGAGTGCAGACGGATACGAGGAGGTGTGTCCGACTCTTGGATTGTATCTCTGTTTCGGTAGCGGGCTCTTTTTAGGTAATTCCTAAACTTCTTGTACATTTCAAATTACTGGTTATACGTAGTATTGATTGCGGGTTTTCACATCCATTTTCGTTCGTGTCAGCATTAAGCTTCGTGTCCGAGTGTGGGATCATGTCTAGATGTTGATTAGTCTGGTGCATTGGGCTGGGATTTCAGTGTGGCTGTGTTCGTGTTCATTTGCGTGTCCAGGGCTCAAGCCGTGTCCAGACATACCTTCGTGTCCAGGTCTTGGTCGTGTTCGGATTGGAGTGGCAGGGGATTAGAAATTCAATTTGACGCAGGAGGATTTGGATTTTACTGAGCCTTGTGTTTAGTTTTGATTTAAGTTTATTTGCATATTTTTTTTTATGTTCAATTGGGTTGTTAAATTGGGAGGGTCTGTATATACTTGCAGGATTTTGGTTTTGGTTGTTCTGTTAATTTTTGGAATTCAAAACACTGTTGTTAGGAAGTTAGTCGTTTAAATTAAAATTTTGCAATTGGAAGTTTGAACTATTGAAGGCCCTTGAGCTTCAATTCAAGTTCAGTATAGCAGAGTGAGACTTTGCAGGTTTAGAAATAAATTACTGAGTTCAAGCCGAGTATACTTTTGCTATAGAGTTGTGAATGGTGGCTAGGCTCCAGTTGGTTAGTTGTGTTGTATTCGAGCTATTGCTGGGTTGGGTCTGCGTATGCATGGCAGGACTTTAGTTTGTGCTAATCTTCTAAAAGATTTTGTTTTGTTGCTGGGATTGATGCTAGGCCTTCATATATAATTGAGGGTGGATGGTAATACAAAAGTCAAAATTGTTGCCTTGCTATCTTGATTTGCTAAATTGGAATGGCATGGGCTTAGCAAGGTCGAATGTTGTATGCTTTATTTAGGTTGGTTGTACAAGATACTAGAGTTTTAATTATGAATGGTGTTCGGAGCGTATGTCTAAAGTTGGGCTGGACCAGTTGACAAATAAACTGGGCATATATTGTTAGTATGAGTTAGTTGGGCCGGGCTTGACTTAGCCATGATTAGCAATTTAATCCTGTTGAATATTTCTAAACTACAAATTCGTAATTTTCTTTTTGTGTTGGGACAACTAATTAAATCCAATAAATATGATCTAACATAGGGATTTGTGGATTGATAGCCAACTGCAATAAACCCATTGATAGTTTACCAATAATTATTCTTAGTAATTTTGGTAATTAATATTTTGTAAATGTGAGTATTATTAATTATTGTACAATCTATTATTCATTTAAATTAAACATTAATTTTATTTATATAAAAAATAGTATGTAATCTTCTTGATAATTGTTATATGTAAATATAGTTAGGATTATATTAATTAGGATTAATGGTTAGCAAGTTGTGGTTGGAAAATAAATAGTTAGTTAGATAGTAGTAGTCAAACGATATTGTTTTGAGCTTACCCCACCTATACTTATACAGGTGGACATACAGCCTTACCATCCACACTTGATCACCCTAAGCAAGGCAAGTATACTCCTCGGATTTGTTCATTTTCTCATGTCTTGTATATTCTGTCACGACCCGATCCCAAATAATTGGGTCGAACCGGATCATGCCCAGCCTGCACCGTTGTTGAGACGGCGGCAGTAAGCTGTTCCATTAGCAGGTAACCACAACAACATCTGTATTTGTCACAACTCAAAATTCGGAAATTTAAAACTTTATTGAATCTTTTACAATGAAGTGAAAGCTACAACTTAAACCATTTCCACATACATCAAGAAGAAGAGAAAACTCTAGGTACACAGCTCATCAGTCTCGAAATCCTCGTCTTCAGTTGGGACCTCGGAAATATCGCGGAACAAAGCCTCATCAGTGATACCTAAAATGTTGGGTCTCCAGTCAGGAGGGAGCAAAGTACAATTTATGCTAATTTTAAACAGTTAAATAAGAAATAGAATCATGCAGTTCTAAAACAGTGATTTGAGCAGGTAATGACATATGACCGGCTTGGGTTTGTTACAGGAGGGTACAGCTTATCCCCGTGTGTATGAGGGGTAAGCCAATAGTTACAGTAGTTACAGTAGTTTGGATGTGGTCATACTCATTACACTACTCCCCCAGTCCCGAATAGTTACAGTAGTTACAGTACAGTACTCTCGGAGAGAGTTTCGTGTTTGCATCGTGGTTTAGACATGCAGTAAAGCGATTAAATAAATAACTGTAAACTAACATAAACTATACTTGCCTCAGGAAAATGACTGGAGAGATGGACGACTCCGAGACGGGAAGTTTAGAGTTGTCCTCGAATTCCTACATTCGAGAGATAAACTCAGCTTTCAGGTTAACCAACTTAGCTATGCTAGTTGTAATCTCTATTTGCGTCCTAATCCAATTTTAGTTATTTAATTAACTAACACAGAAAAATGCGGTTATTAGTGCGTTAATTTAATACAAGGGAAAAATGATCATTTTATACTTTTGATTCGGGAAATCATCGTCGATGCCAGATTATTAGAAAAACTTGGTAATTTTATATAAATATAAATATAAAACTAATTCCCTTATTTAATGAGAAATACGTGACTTTTATTTAATAAAAGACTTGTCAATTTTAGGCGAGAAAATACTAATTAGTTTTATACGAAAAAATACATTTTAATCATTTTAATCGTTAAATACTAAAAACTCGCAAAACCAGAAAAATAAAAAATCTAAGCTATTACAGTCACAGACCAGCCAGCTGGGCTTATGCCCATTACAATTCATTTACATAAATTGAAATAAGAATAAACTGCCGTTAGTCCTAACTGAAAATATTAAATAATGTAAACAGAAATAAATAATAAAATAATGATAAAACATAAGTCTCAGATAATGGTCTGATCCTCATCTGGCTAACTGCCTCAACGTTCGGGCGGGGCCGGTATCGTTTGCACTTAGCCGGGTCCATTGACCGGTATGGTCGTCACCCAAAATTAAATATCAAATAAATTCCAAAAATCATTTTAAATTCATTTTGAAAATAATTCAGGATTTACGGAAAAATCGGACAGCATCTCCTCTGTTTTTGGTCAACCCAAAAACTGGAAAAATGGCGCCGATAATTCCTGCAAGTCCCAAACCAGGGAAAAACCCACATTTTTTATATATAAACATCCACAGCCAATCCACAGAATAATCGGGACGACCCGAAATAATTTCGGAAGTCCGATTCCAAATCCACAAATCACAGAACGTTCCCGAAAATTTTCGGAGAACTAAAACATACCAAAAACCATTCCCGAAATATTCCGGGAATGCAAAACAATTCACGGGAACTTTCCGAAAGTCCCGGAAAAATACGACGTCGCTAATACCGAATTCCCAAAGGGAACCGGGGACCATTTCATCATTGACAAATAATAATAAAATAGCGGGACAGAGGGTTATACCTCGGGTTGCTCGGCTAGAGCTCTCAGATGTAAAAATAGAAAGAAAATGATAATCCAGAGCAGCGACGTTCCCGAAACAGCGCTGGATCCGCAGTAACGTCGAAGAATACCAAAGAACCAGAAATTAGGGTACGACCGAACCAACAGTAAAGGCTCACCCAAAGAACAGTGAGCTCGAGGCGAGGTCGAGAACGGAGTGCTGGGCGCGTTGCCGAGAAAGTCAGCGCTGGTCGACGGGAACGCCGACGGGAAGGGGCGCGCGGGGGTGCGCTGGCTCGAAGGGGCGGTCGAGGGTGGCGCGCGAGGGGAAACGCGGCCAGGGAGGGGCTGGCGCTGATCGGCCGACGGAGATGGCCGCGCGGGGTGGTCGGCCTCGGTAAGTCGCCGGAACAGGGGCGCGAGGGGGAGCTCGCGGAGGCGGTCGGCCAAGGGGCAGGGCCGGTCGGGGAACGGCCGCTCGGCCGCAAGGGAGGGCGGCGAACGCCAGAGGAGGCGGAGAAGCTCGCGGGAAACAGCGCGGAGGGGCGCGCGATGGTCGCCGGCTGCGGTCGGCGGTCGACGGGCCCAGGCGTGGGGGTGAGCTGGCGGAGTGAGGGAGAGGGGTTTGGTGGAGACCTGTGTGGAGGAGAGGTGGGTTAGGTGAGAGCTGTGCTTGGGGGTTTGCAGAAGAGAAAGGTTTGAGAGAATTTTGTTCTCTGTGAATTATAGAGGAGTGGGAGAAGAGAGGTTGAGAGTTCTACTGAAGAAGAGATGGGAAGAAAGGAGAGTAGATAAAGGAAGTGTTTGTCTCTGTGAAGTTGGGAGAGGTGGGGTGTTTATTAAGGAGACATGGAAGTGATCGTGTGGTAATAGTAGGGGAGTAGAGAATGAGTTTGCTAGTTGCTGGTCCTACGGGACCAGCCACAAAATAATATTTTTTTTTAATAACAAATGGAACTAGTCAAAAATCAGATTTAAGAAATAGGAAAAAGGATTGGGTTTGGGCTCAGGCCTGGGTCTGGGTTCGGACTCGGGTCTGGGTCTGAAATCCAAAAACCTTGTTTATTATTATTTTTCGAAATCCTTTTTCACTCAAAAATATTTAATAGTAATATTAGTAATAATTTAAATAATAATAAAAATAAAACACTACTATTAATTAATTATACAAGATATGGGTTTCATAATCTTCCCTCCTTAGAAAATTTCGTCCTCGAAATTTAATGGTAGGGTAGAAAAGACAAACAGGTACGGGTACTGCGCCCATAACTCAGGTCCAACCATAAGAATTTCCAAGGCAGTCGTGGATGAGACGGTTTAGGGACAAGTTTCTTTTATGATATCATCCATGTAAAAAAATACAAAAGCGAACCAAAATACACGAGGTTGATCAGACCATCATGCACCGGTTCTGATTAGACAATTTTTTAGTGGGTGCACCCAATAAAATATCGTCATGATCAAGCTTGATTAAAGAGATAGCTTGCAAAACTAGGCTAACTTAGCAGCATTAGTCAAGTTTAGAACGAAAAAGATAAGGAATATGAGTTTAAGTGATGGCTCAAATTCTGATTTTCTTCTCATCTCTGACTAGGCTTGCAACTGGTTTCTCTGACACTGAAAGGTTGAGTCCAATCTTCAGCTCTGAATTATCCAAAACGTGACTCGGATCCGAAATGTAGCGTCTGAACTGTGACGTAGAAGACGTTGCACCCTCTCAAGATTAGCTGGTAGAGCTAACTGGTACGCTACTTCCAACTCGTCTTAAACTTCAAATGGCCTGATGTACCTGGCCTCAATTTCCAGCTCCGTCAAAGCTGATTGTTCCTCTGGTAGGAGAAAACTTCACAGAAATGATATCTCCTTCTTCAACTTCACCGGTCGACTACTACTACCAATCCAATACTTCTGTCTGTCTTGGGTAATCCTAAGCTTGCATTCACCTTCTCTACTGCGTCAGTTACCATCTCTGGACCCAGCAGTACTCTTTCTCCTATGTCGTCCCATGCAAGTGGTGTACGGCAACGACGACCATAGAGAGCTTCAAATAGGGTCATACTAATTCCAGCTTGGTAGTTGTCGTTTGTAAGAAAACTCCACCAAATGCAATTGGTCTTCCCAAGACCTTCCAAATTCATGGACGCAAAATCTTAATATATCTTCAAGCGTCTGGATTGACCTCTCTGATTGCTCGTCCCGCGATACTCCATGAATCTGGTAGATGTGCCTCTCGTACAATGCTGCCCACTTCTTAGTGGATAAACCAACTTTGAAGGACATAAAGTGAGCTGACTTAGTCAGTCGGTCCACGACAATCCAAATGGTGTTCTTCCCTCCTTGGAATCAAGGCAATCCTGACACATAGTCCCTCGTTATGTGCTTCTACTTCCGGTCCGGAATGCCCAACGACTATAGAAGTCCTGCGGGTCTCTGTCGGCTAGCCTTCACTTGTTAACAAATAAAACATCTAACCTCAATTCTGAATACATCCTTCTTCATTCCATACTACCCAACAATAGTACGCATATCCCAATACGTCTTGCTAGGATGTATGGAATACTGGTGCGCTTCTTGCATTAGCTCGTTCCTCAATTCGCCAGATGGTACACCAAGCCTCGTACCATTCTTCAGAGCTCCATTATTGGCGATTTGAGAAACCCTCAAGTGTTCCTGCCAACACTTGATCTCTAAGTTTGCAAGGTGTCTCGTCTTGAAACTGAGTCTCCTTGACTTTGTCCATCAGACTCGAGCTCATTTGCAACTTCATCAACACTGAATCAGCATCCAGCTTCTTCCTTCCATTTCCAGGCAGTATAATCTTCAGTCCAAACTTCTCGATGTCTTCTAGCAGGTGCTAGTCCTTGGTTAAGAACTTTGCCATCAGTATCGACCAAGTGCATCAGCGACCACATTAGCCTTACCTGAATGGTACTGCAGGTTGATATCGAAATCCTTCATCTGCTTCAGCCATCTTCTTAGTCTAACATTCAGCCCTTTCCGAGTGAAGACATATTTCAGACTTTTGTAGTTCGTATATATTTTCACTCCCTTTCCATAAAAATCATGCTTCCATAGCTTCAAAGTAAAGATAATTGCAGCAAATTTCAAATTAAGTGTGGAATAATTCTTCTCATGAGTCTGTAGTTGCCTATACGTGTAAGCAATTACTTTCCCATGTTGTTGAAGAACGCAACCCAGTCCTTTTCCAGAGGCATTACTGTAAATTGAGAAACCACCGGTTCCTGCGAGTAGCGCAAGGATTGGTGTAGTGGTAAGTCTCTTCTTCAGCTCCTCAATGCCGCCTGGCAATCTTTCGTTCAGATGAACTCTTCATTCTTCCAAGTGAGCTTCGTCATCGGCTCAACAATCTTGGCGAAATCCTTTACGAACTTCTGATAGTAGCCAGCCAAGTTCAAGAAACTTCCGAATTGAACTTGGGGTATACCACTTTTCAACAGCAGCTATCTTCCATCGAAATTTCTTCTCTTGACATCATGGCCAAAAGTCCACCTTGTCAAAGAAAATCCACGTTCAGATAACTTACCATAAAACTTCTTTTTCTTCAAAGTTTCCAGAACTTTCCTCAGATGTTCTTCATGCTCTTCTTCAGTCTTCGAATATATCAGAATGTTATCTATGGAGAAGATAAACTGATTCAAATACTCATGAAAAACTCTGTTCATGAGATTCATGAACACAGCAGGAGCATTTGTCAGTCCAACGTCATGACCAAAGAAAACTACCCATACTTGGTGTTTGAACGCCGTCTTGGAAATGTCCTCCTTCCTGACTTTGATTTGATGGTAGTCAGATCTTAAGTCAAACTTCGAAACACCCTAACTCCACAAACAGATCAAACAGATCCTCGATCCGGACAGAGAGTAGTTGTTCTTTAGTGTATGTTAATCGATGCACATCCGTTGTTCCATCCTTCTTGGGCACAAACAAGATAGGTGTTCCCTAAGGTGAAGTTCCACCCTGAATAAATCCTAGAGCCTTCATTGATCTGGTCCTTCATCTTCTTGGCCACCTTCGGGTTGACTCTGTAACATCCTTTAGAATTAGGGAAAGAGCCGGGGACTAGGTCAGTGGTGAATCCTATGTCTAGATCTGGGATAATCCGGGAAGACTATCAGGGAAAACATCTGCCATAAAGGTGTAACTAAGAATTTTTATTCATGTGGAGAATTACAGCAAAAACTCTTATGAGTGATCTAAGGACATCCTGTTACAACTTCCAAAA
Organism: Iris pallida; assembly: GCA_029216955.1. NCBI lineage: Eukaryota > Viridiplantae > Streptophyta > Magnoliopsida > Asparagales > Iridaceae > Iris > Iris pallida. Next base: position 17,568,911 of record JANAVB010026799.1, read on the forward strand.
AAATAGATAATGCTATTCAGCAGTCCTAGGTACTATTCTTCATGGTTCTGGCTCTTGCATGAGCAGTCTCCAACTGCTTCAACTTCTATGAACCTCGAGTATGCTTCATGCCTTATTGTAGGAGGCAGGGTCTGCTGGATAGGAAGAGGGTCCCTAAGTTGTGGCCTAACAGGTGTTGCTGGGATATGAGCTCTGGTTTGATGGAAAGATAAGGGGCAGTCCTTTACCCGATGTTCAGTAGATCCACATGCCAAATATTGTCCCAATCTCTTGCGGCAACTAACGGCCTGATGACCAGGTCTCTTGCAGTAGTCACAAGCCAATAGCCTCTTACGACAAGATTGCCGGAAAGTAGAGTACTTGATGGGACCCAAAATATCTTCTAGATTCAGGGGTATCCTTCCTAGGACAAGGTTCTGCTCCAACTTGGTTGGAGATAACTAAGGCTACATCATTGACGTTCTTCATGTCTTCTCTCGTGGTATTCTTCTGTTCCTGCTGGGCTTCATCTTGAGCTTTCTGGAACTCCAGGATTTCCTGAAATGGGGCAACCATTTGGGAGGCGTTTGCTGGTACTGGTGGAGCAACAAAAATGGATACTCCACCAAGGAAATGCAACTTAGTTGAGATGAGGTAGGAATCGCCAGTATAGTGAAAACTTCACTGGATGCATTATGGGGACAGTCAGTCAGCCGCGAGAGAATAAACTCTGGACTTGGTTGAGGAGATGGGATATGATCCGGAGATGACACCTCATCGCCAGCAGGATTGGTCTTGTCAATGGCCATAATCTAGAAGGTTTAGGGTACAAATATAAGCAAGGTGTCCTACCCGTCTATAATCAAACAAAAAAATATATTTATTTATATATAAATCGGACCTATGTTGTGACAAATCAATGTTCTAGTGTTCTAATTGTTTCTAGGTATGTTTTCCTAAGTTGTTGTAGGACCTGCATGGGCCACCACTAAAAACATGTCACGACCCGATCCCAAATAATTGGGTCGAACCGGATCATGCCCAGCCTGCACCGTTGTTGAGACGGCGGCAGTAAGCTGTTCCATTAGCAGGTAACCACAACAACATCTGTATTTGTCATAACTCAAAATTCGGAAATTTAAAACTTTATTGAATCTTTTACAATGAAGTGAAAGCTACAACTTAAACCATTTCCACATACATCAAGAAGAAGAGAAAACTCTAGGTACACAGCTCATCAGTCTCGAAATCCTCGTCTTCTAGTTGGGACCTCGAAAATATCGCGGAACAAAGCCTCATCAGTGATACCTAAAATGTTGGGTCTCCAGTCAGGAGAGGGCAAAGTACAATTCATGCTAATTTTAAACAGTTAAATAAGAAATAGAATCATGCAGTTCTAAACAGTTTTAAAACAGGTTTGTTACAGTATAAAACAGTGATTTGAGCAGGTAATGACATATGACCGGCTTGGGTTTGTTACAGGAGGGTACAGCTTATCCCCGTGTGTATGAGGGGTAAGCCAATAGTTACAGTAGTTACAGTAGTTTGGATGTGGTCATACTCATTACACTACTCCCCCAGTCCCCAATAGTTACAGTAGTTACAGTACAGTACTCTCGGAGAGAGTTTCGTATTTGCATCGTGGTTTAGACATGCAGTAAAGCGATTAAATAAATAACTGTAAACTAACATAAACTATACTTGCCTCAGGAAAATGACTGGAGAGATGGACGACTCCGAGACGGAAAGTTTAGAGTTGTCCTCGAATTCCTACATTCGAGAGATAGACTCAGCTTTCAGGTTAACCAACTTAGCTATGCTAGTTGTAATCTCTATTTGCGTCCTAATCCAATTTTAGTTATTTAATTAACTAACACAGAAAAATGCGGTTATTAGTGCATTAATTTAATACGAGGGAAAAATGATCATTTTATACTTTTGATTCGGGAAATCATCGTCGATGCCAGATTATTAGAAAAACTTGGTAATTTTATATAAATATAAATATAAAACTAATTCTCTTATTTAATGAGAAATACGTGACTTTTATTTAATAAAAGACTTGTCAATTTTAGGCGAGAAAATACTAATTAGTTTTATACGAAAAAAATACATTTTAATCATTTTAATCGTTAAATACTAAAAACTCGCAAAACCAGAAAAATAAAAAATCTAAGCTATTACAGTCACAGACCAGCCCGCTGGGCTTATGCCCATTACAATTCATTTACATAAATTGAAATAAGAATAAACTGCCGTTAGTCCTAACTGAAAATATTAAATAATGTAAACAGAAATAAATAATAAAATAATGATAAAATATAAGTCTCAGATAATGGTCCGATCCTCATCTGGCTAACTGCCTCAACGTCCGGGCGGGGCCGGTATCGTTTGCACTTAGCCGGGTCCATTGACCGGTACGGTCGTCACCCAAAAATAAATATCAAATAAATTCCAAAAATCATTTTAAATTCATTTTGAAAATAATTCAGGATTTACGGAAAAATCGGGCAGCATCTCCTCTGTTTTTGGTCAACCCAAAAACTGGGAAAATGGCGCCGATAATTCCTGCAAGTCCCAAACCAGGGAAAAACCCACATTTTTTTATATATAAACATCCACAGCCAATCCACAGAATAATCGGGACGACCCGAAATAATTTTGGAAGTCCGATTCCAAATCCACAAATCACAGAACGTTCCCAAAAATTTTCGGAGAACTAAAACATACCAAAAACCATTCCCGAAATATTCCGGGAATGCAAAACAATTCACGGGACCTTTCCGAAAGTCCCGGAAAAATACGACGTCGCTAATACCGAATTCCCAAAGGGAACCGGGGACCATTTCATCATTGACAAATAATAATAAAATAGCGGGACAGAGGGTTATACCTCGGGTTGTTCGGCTAGAGCTCTCAGATGTAAAAATAGAAAGAAAATGATAATCCAGAGCAGCGCCGTTCCCGAAACAGCGCTGGATCCGCAGTAACGTCGAAGAATACCAAAGAACCAGAAATTAGGGTACGACCGAACCAACAGTAAAGGCTCACCCAAAGAACAGTGAGCTCGGGGCGAGGTCGAGAACGGGGTGCTGGGCGCGCTGCCGAGAAAGTCAGCGCTGGTCGACGGGAACGCCGACGGGAAGGGGCGCGCGGGGGTGCGCTGGCTCGAAGGGGCGGTCGAGGGTGGCGCGCGAGAGGAAACGCGGCCAGGGAGGGGCTGGCGCTGATCGGCCGGCGGAGATGGCCGCGCGGGGTGGTCGGCCTCGGGAAGTCGCCGGAACAGGGACGCGAGGGGGAGCTCGCGGAGGCGGTCGGCCAAGGGGCAGGGCCGGTCGGGGAACGGCCGCTCGGCCGCAAGGGAGGGCGGCGAACGCCGGAGGAGGCAGAGAAGCTCGCGGGAAACAGCGCGGAGGGGCACGCGATGGTCGCCGGCTGCGGTCGACGGTCGACGGGCCCAGGCGTGGGGGTGAGCTGGCGGAGTGAGGGAGAGGGGTTTGGTGGAGACCTGTGTGGAGGAGAGGTGGGTTAGGTGAGAGCTGTGCTTGGGGGTTTGTAGAAGAGAAAGGTTTGAGAGAATTTTGTTCTCTGTGAATTATAGAGGAGTGGGAGAAGAGAGGTTGAGAGTTCTACTGAAGAAGAGATGGGAAGAAAGGAGAGTAGATAAAGGAAGTGTTTGTCTCTGTGAAGTTGGGAGAGGTGGGTAGTTTATTAAGGAGACGTGGAAGTGATCGTGTGGTAATAGTAGGGGAAGTAGAGAATGAGTTTGCTAGTTGCTGGTCCTACGGGATCAGCCACAAAATAATATTTTTTTAATAACAAATGGAACTAGTCAAAAATCAGATTTAAGAAATAGGAAAAAGGATTGGGTTTGGGCTCAGGCCTGGGTCTGGGTTCGGACTCGGGTCTGGGTCTGAAATCCAAAAACCTTGTTTATTATTATTTTTCGAAATCCTTTTTCACTCAAAAATATTTAATAGTAATATTAGTAATAATTTAAATAATAATAAAAATAAAACACTACTATTAATTAATTATACAAGATATGGGTTTCACATATTCATTCCTATATCACTTTGTTGACACGATGTATCACGAGATTGTCTTGTTTCATGTTTCATGAGTTACTTGTGTATGGGAGGGGAAATACTACAGATGTGTGATCAAATCCTGTTACTATTCATGTGAATAGCTTGGGTCCCGCATCGTGTATGCGGGACCGAAGCCGTACCATTTCATGTTCATTGAATCTACCCAAGCCGATCACACACTCTGGATGTATTTCAAATATTGCACATTTCAGGATTCAAGTTGTATTTCATGTTCAGGTTGTATTTTATGTTCAGGTTGTTTTTCTTGTTCAGGACTCATATCATGTTCCCTGTATTTACTTTCAATATTTTCTGTTCAGTTTCATGTCTTGTCTTATTTCTTGTACTTTATATATATTTCCTATTCTTGTTCATACCATGATGTTCAAGTTCATTTCCTTGGATATACTTAGCTTCGCTCCTGACTAGGATATCTTGCAGGTGAGTTGGAGGCTCTGTGCGACACGTACTATGGCGAGGAGCCAATTGATGCAGGAGAGCTAGTTGGTGCTGCTCTTGACTTAGAGGCTGCAGAAGCCTAGAGCTTACCTTAGTATTCCATATTATTTCCTTGTATTAAGACTAGTAGACTTACTTTCATTTGCTGGAATATAATAGAATTCGGAGACTTGTACTTCTTTTCTGGGATACATTTATAGATGCTGTGTTTTCATACTTGTCTTGATATCTGGTTAGTTTTCCTAGATTGGTACAGCTTACTTTTTTGTGTCTAACGATAAAGGCTGGGCGTGTCTGACTCGTGTCCGATTATTCGGGAGCGGGTCGTGACATATTTTTAGTGGTGGCCCATGCAGGTCTATCCTAATTGTACCTAGGTCTTAGCGTACTATTGGAGGACTTGATTAAACTAGGGAAACTTGATCACAGCATAGGAAAATCGGAAAATAATGGTATATCAGGTATATTGATATCAATAAACACTTGTTGTTTTAGGTTTAGGATATTTTAACAGTTTTTTGTTTTTCAGACGATTTAGACACGCAAATATCGGAACAGTCAACCCACCTACACTTAAGGGTTTCGAGCTCCTACTACCTTCTATCACTCTACTATCCCCATGGGTAGTATGTAGTTGACGGAGATGTTTCAAGAGTTCCTTGACACCAGCAGGCCGTCCTTGTCCAATCCAGACTTGCAAATGCATTTCCCGAGTCAATGAGGACTTCTGACTTACAGACTCTCAGACCTTGGACTTCCCCGACATCGAGCGCATATCTTGTACCGAGGAACACATCGAGAATCTGGAGCCGCCACTGAAGATCATCCAAGTCAATGAGGATCCGACTCCTCTGATCCAGAATGCAGTACAGACAATGGAACGAGACGGGAAGCTGAAGCACATGAGAGACATGAAGACTTATGACGAAAACAACAACCAATTACAATTTTTGCCGTCGCCTAGGACACCACTACAATAAGTGCCACAAAAGACAGAGGTTATGCTTGTACTACGAATTGCTTGCCCACAAAGTTAAGGATTGCCCAGAGACCGTTGATCACACTGTCCAAGGACAAGCACGAGGAGCATCAGGACTACAGAAAGGGGACCCGTCACTCCAGATTCAGTAGCCGCATGGAGCACTGCCGCAGGGATCAGCCTACGACAGGACAGTTGAAGAAGGTTGAAGAGATTCCAGTCCTAGAAGAGTACTGAAGATAGACTGAAGATAGAAGATTTCTTTTGCATGGTTGAAAAAACCATGTATCTTGATTCGCAATCCGGTCTTCCTTTAAATTTCTCTTAGCACCTAGATCATTTCTTGAAACTTCTCATTTTCTTGTTTGAAATCCTGATTGATATTCGAAACTTATTTTGAGATATTGTTTCCTATTCGGTAAACTTGTTCCAGATCCACAATTCGATAATTGTTTGAAATCCACTATTCGATACCTTGTTTCATAATTCATTATTTATGGCTTTATTTTTTTGCTTCTATTTGAAAATTTCTTATTCGAACCCTGTGCTATTTGAGATTTTATTTCTATGCAAAATTTCATTTTGAAACTTGTCCCCAATCAAAACATTGTTTGAATCTTCACTCCTATCTTGACACTTGCTTGAGAATCAGTCCCTATTCGAGACATCGTTTGAAGATTTTGTTTTCTATTTTGAAACTTTGGCTCATTTCATATGAGATTTTGTTTACTATTTGAGACTTGTTCCTATTCAAGAAATTATTTCTGTTCACAACCTTGTTCGACCTTGTTTCCTATTTGAAGTTCTATTTGTTTCATAATCATTGTTTGATACCTGTTTCTTGTTCGCTATTTGATACCCTGTTTTCTAAATCACTGTTCGTAACCTTGCTTCCTGTTCGAGATTCTGTTCAAGATTTCACTTCTTATTTGCGGCTTTGTTGATGTCGATTTCCTATCTAAGATTTGTTCCCTGTTGAAAATTTTTGTTCGAGATTTTGTTATATATTGACTATGTACAAGGTTTTGGTCATTATTTTGAGACTTTGCCTTCTATCTGATACCTTGTTTCTATGCAACCTTCACAGTTTTGTTACGTATTCAGGATTACGTTCCCTATACGGAATTTTGTTACCATTCCAGAAGTCAGTTGAGATTCAGATTATTATTTGAAACTTCGATTCACTGTTCGAAATTTTAAATCTCCCTGGTTGCCCTTTTGTACTTAATACTCTTTGATTAAGTCCCTTGTTGCTTCGTAGTATCTAATAAATCCTTGTATTCTAACAGTCAGGTAACTTCACCATTTCCGTGACTTGGACTATTGAAACTTATTTTGAATTCCTTGAAACTCTTTTGAAATACCTAGGGATAAAGTCGAGAGGCTATTTGATGACCTACTATGGCATGAAAGTTGCGCGCTGCAGCCATTAGCTGGATTATGGAGACTGAGGGTTCTCTGCAGCCAGTAGCGCACTGGCGAGGCAGGAACTCTAAGTTGAAGTGATTTCAGACGCTCATAGGTTTCGAGTATTGTCGAGACTTGTCATATTCTTCATATCTTGATCTCTTGGGTTATTTCGTCAATGATTGTTGGAAAATGGATAAGGTTGACAGAATATTCGGAGACATATTGCTATTTGAGTCACGGAGCCGAAAGTCCACTGCAGTCAGATACATACTGGCGGGGTAGGGATTCTAAGCAAAGTGATTTCAGATACCAACATGTTCTTGGATATCATGGAGACTATATTTTCTTTTCATATGATTATTGGTTTTCAAGAATCACAAATCCTTGCATGCTCATCCTGATTTGATACTAATATCTCCTGAGTATTTCGTACGTTCCTAAATCAACCCTTGTAAATTTTCCCTTCTAGCATTTTATCGTTAGATCATTGAATTCCTCAAATTACACATTACCAGATTTTGATTCCGTACTTCGTCTGTGTCTTATCTAAACTTCGATCATAAGTCATGTCTATCTGACCATGATTTTCTTATCTTGTTCTAGTCTACTTGTATTAAACTATCGATTTTGATCGCACTTAGTAGTTGTGCCTTCATGATTTTACTCCTCCAAGTTGCAATTAGGATTCATGACATATCGTGCTTATCTAAATTTTTTATCATGGTTAGATCATGTTAATTCAACTCCATGTGTGAAATTATCGTACTTGATCTTAATTATACCATTGTTTCACTTCATGCCTAACCAATTTTGATCATTATCGATCAATGCCATTTTAACCGTTTAATTACTCGTACTAAGTCATTCCAAGTTCTACCTCTGATCATACCTAGATGATCCTGATCGCGCTTATATTTTATAAGAACACTCTGTACCTATTGATCCTACCTGTTGATTGAAATATTGTTTTGATCGTGACCATTTTTCCAGCATGCCTCAACTTTGATTTAAATCGTGTTTAGTTGATCGTGTCAGATGATTTATTTTGTCATGACTAAATTCAACTCTATGGTATGATCAACTTTGTTGTTCAGTCTCAAAATTTATTGCTTAAATGTGCCTACTGTACCCTTTGAATTTCGAGGATGAAATTTTCTAAGGGAGGAAGATTTGTAACCCCACCTTCCCAAATAAATAGAATTATAGTATATTTTTTAGATTTATGGATTTTAGAAATCCCTAGAATTTTTGAATAACTATATTCAAGTTTGTTATTTATAATTCATGAATATATTTTGAAAATGTTTTCTTAAATAGCATGGTAGTTAATTAACTAACTTTCTAACAAATTTAGGGCTATTGTGCAAATATGAAAAGGGGGGGGGGTCCTTCTTGCATATGGGCTTTAAGTGGAGGGGTGTTTGTGTAAAATAGGTTTCCTAAATCCGAACAGAGAGAGAGAGAGAGAGAGAGTGAATCACTCACTCATTTTTTTTATAAAATTACTTAAATCCCTCCTTTTTTTCGGCCGGGCGCGAACTCATGGCGGCGACGGTGGCGATGGAGGCGATCACTCCAGCGACGACGACGACGACGACGATAACGACGATGGGGGCGACTAGACGCACACCCCTCCGGTGATCAGGCGGCAAAGGCGAGCTTTTAGTGGCAACATCGACTCTGAAACCCTAGCCCTAATTTCTTCTTCGGCGGATTTCTCGGCGACGACTCCAGGCGACAGCGCGGCTGATTTTCGGTGGCTTATGACCTCTCCACGATGAGTCCCAGCGGCACGTGGCCCATCCTTGGCGATCGACCACTTTCGAGTCATCTCCTCCGACGGCCTTCAGTTCTTCTGCGAATAGGCCTCACCGTTGGCGACGAACAGACGATCCTCACCGGCGTTCTTCACCACGGGTTCGTCGACGACGGCAGGTGAGTTAGCTTTGATTTCTGAGAGAGGATTGATATTCTTCTATTTTCGTCGATCCAAGTTCTTGGGATCAGATCTAATCGAGTTTTCTGTTCAATGCCAACGATCAAGTCGGGATCGGGGTTTTGTTGATCTTCAGTCTCAGTGATCCGATCTTCCACGGTGACCGGTTCTTGCTCGGTGAGCAGTCAGCAAATGGCGACGACGGGATCTAATCTAGAGCACTCTGTCCGATCAGTATCTCATTCATCTTCAAGAACCCACGATCAATCATGAAGTGTGCGATCGGGATCACATTGTTGATCATGTCTGGAATGGCGGAGAACGACTTGGGTATTTAACTACTGTGGAGCTCGTGAGTGCAGATGGATACGAGAAGGAGTGTCCGACTCTTGGATTGTATCTCTGTTTCGGTAGCGGGCTCTTTTCAGGTAATTCCTAAACTTCTTGTTCATTTCAAATTACTGGTTATACGTAGTATTGATTGCGGTTTTTCACATCCATTTCCGTTCGTGTCAGCATTAAGCTTCATGTCCGAGTGTGGGATCATGTCTAGATATTGATATAGTCTGGTGCATTGGGCTGGGATTTCAGTGTGGCTATGTTCGTGTTCATGTGCGTGTGCGTGTCCAGGGCTCAAGCCGTGTCCAGACATACCTTCGTGTCCAGGTCTTAGTCGTGTCCGGATTGGAGTGGCAGGGGATTAGAAATTCAATTTGACGCAGGAGGATTTGGTTTTTACTGAGCCTTGTGTTTAGTTTTGATTTAAGTTTATTTGTATTTTTTTATGTTCAATTGGGTTGTTAAATTGGGAGGGTCTGTATATACTTGCAGGATTTTGGTTTTGGTTGTTCTGTTTATTTTTGGAATTCAAAACACTGTTGTTAGGAAGTTAGTCGTTTAAATTGAAATTTTGCAATTGGAAGTTTGAACTATTGAAGACCCTTGAGCTTCAATTCAAGTTCAGTATAGCAGAGTGAGACTTTGCAGGTTTAGAAATAAATTACTGAGTTCAAGCCGAGTATACTTTTGCTATAGAGTTGTGAATGGTGGCTAGGCTCCAGTTGGTTAGTTGTGTTGTATTCGAGTTATTGCTGGGTTGGGTCTGCGTATGCATGGCAGGACTTTAGTTTGAGCTAATCTTCTAAAAGCTTTTGTTTTGTTGCTGGGATTGGTGCTAGGCCTTCGTATATAATTGAGGGTGGATGGTAATACAAAAATCAAATTGTTGCCTTGCTATCTTGATTTGCTAAATTGGAATGGCATGGGCTTATCAAGGTCGAATGTTGTATGCTTTATTTAGGTTGGTTGTACAAGATACTAGAGTTTTAATTATGAATGATGTTTGGAGCGTATGTCTAAAGTTGGGCTGGGCCAGTTGACAAATAAACTGGGCATGTATTGTTAGTATGAGTTAGTTGGGCCGGGCTTGACTTAGCCATGATTAGCAATTTAATCCTGTTGAATATTTCTAAACTACAAATTCGTAATTTTCTTTTTGTGTTGGGACAACTAATTAAATCCAATAAATATGATCTAACATAGGGATTTGTGGATTGATAGCCAACTACAATAAACCCATTGATAGTTTACCAATAATTATTCTTAGTAATTTTGGTAATTAATATTTTAAAAATGTGAGTATTATTAATTATTGTACAATCTATTATTCATTTAAATTAAACATTAATTTTATCTATATAAAAAAAAATAGTATGTATTCTTCTTGATAATTGTTATATGTAAATATAGTTAGGATTATATTAATTAGGATTAATGGTTAGCAAGTTGTGGTTGGAAAATAAATAGTTAGTTAGATAGTAGTAGTCAAATGATATTGTTTTGAGCTTACCCCACCTATACTTATATAGGTGGACATACAGCCTTACCATCCACACTTGATCACCCTGAGCAAGGCAAGTATACTCCAAGGATTTGTTCATTTTCTCAAGTCTTGTATATTCATTCCTGTATCACCTTATTGACACGATGTACCACGAGATTGTCTTGTTTCACGTTTTATGAGTTACTTGTGTCTGGGCGGAAAAATACTACAGATGTGTGATCAAACCCTGTTACTATTCATGTGAATAGCTTGGGTCCTGCATCGTACACTCGGGACCAAAGTCGTACCATTTCATGTTCATTGAATCTACCCAAGCCGATCACACACTCTGGATGTATTTCAAATATTGTACATTTTAGGATTCAGGTTGTATTTCATGTTCAGGTTGTATTTCTTGTTCAGGACTCATATCATGTTTCCTGTATTTACTTTCACTATTTTCTGTTCAGTTTCATGTCTTGTCTCATTTCTTGTACTTTATATATATTTCCTGTTCTTGTTCATACCATGATGTTCAAGTTCATTTCCTTGGATATACTTAGCTCCGCTCCTGACTAGGATATGTTGCAGGTGAGTTGGAGGCTCTGTGCGATACATACTATGGCGAGGAGCCAATTGATGCATGAGAGCTAGCTGGTGCTGCTCTTGACTTAGAGGCTGCAGAAGCCTAGAGCTTACCTTAGTATTCTATATTATTTCCTTGTATTGAGACTAGTAGACTTACTTTCATTTGCTGGAATGTAATAGAATTCGGAGACTTGTACTTCTTTTCTGGGATACATTTATAGATGCTGTGTTTTCATACTTGTCTTGATATCTGGTTAGTTTCCCTATATTGGTACAGCTTACTTTGTTGTGTCTAACGACAAAGGCTGGGCGTGTTCGACTCGTGTTCGATTATTCGGGAGCGGGTCGTGACACCAAGCCAAGTCAAGTCATATTGAACAAAGTTGAACTAATCAAGTAAAGATTAAACCAAGGCTAAGCTAAGCAAGATAAGTTAAAATACGGGCCACCTGACAATTGTCAGAAATCCGTATACGTATCCTGAAAAATACGTATAACGGGAAACGAGAGTGACAACTCTACCCACCTTAAAAGAATTCCGTCCTCAAAATTTAATCAAGAGGCTAGAGATGTTGGGACAAGCTATACTGATCGTAAGCAATCTACGACTAGCAGTCAATCAAGCAATCATTATGCAAGCAAGGAAGTAAAAGCATAAGGCATAAGGAAGACATTATACCTTATGAGTCAAACAGGTGTAGATATCGCGATCGAATATCATTCTCTCGTTCCCACGTTGACTCATCCAAAGAGTGATGACCCCAAGCAACACGGACTAACTTAATAGTCTTGTTCTTGAGTATCTTCTTCCTTCGGTCCAATATGGATACGGGCCTTTCCTCATACGAAAGGTTGGTACCAACAACCAATTCTGAATGATCAATGATATGGCTCGGATCCGGGATGTACCGTCGCAATTGGGATACATGGAATACGTCATGTACCTTACGTAACGACGGCAGAAGAGCAAGACGAAAGGACACATCACCTACTTGCTCGAGAATATCAAACGGTCCTATATACCTAGGACTAAGCTTTCTCCGTACGTCGAATCGAATGACGCCACGGGTAGGTGAGTTCCTAAGGAATACGTGGTCACCGACTGAAAACTCAAGGGGGGCACCGATGAGTATCGGCCCAATGGCGCTAGCGATCTTGGGCAATTCGAAGATGATCTCTGACTTGTCTGACCACCTCGATTGTCTGCATAACCATCTCTGGACCAAGCATCTGCCTCTCACCTATATCATCCCAGGCTAACGGAGATCTGCACTTCCTGCCATATAGTGCTTCAAATGGTGCCATCTGGATACTGGCCTGGAAACTGCTGTTATTGGAGAACTCTACTAGGTGCAAGTGATCTTCCCACGAACCACCAAACTCCAGTGTACAAGATCGCAATATATCTTCAAGAGTCTGTATCGTGCGTTCTGACTGACCATCTGTCTGCGGATGATATGCTGAACTGAACTTGAGACGAGTCCCCAAACTCTCTTGAAGACTTCGCCAAAAGTATGATGTGAATCTTGAATCTCTGTCTGATATGAAACTAACTGGCACTCCATACAATCTGACAATCTGCCTGAGGTACATCTCCGTAAGCTGATCCGTCGACTGACCAATTCTGAAAGGTAGAAAATGAGCTACCTTCGTGAGTCGGTCAACTATGACCCATATTGCATCTCTTCCAGCTGGGGATTTAGGTAACCTAGTTACAAAATCCATGGTAATGTGCTTCCATTTCCATTCTGGAATCGATAAAGGTTGAAGAAGTCCCAGCTGGTCTCTGATATTCAGCTTTAACTTGTTGGCAAACTAAACAACGAGAGACAAATCGGGCTATCTCCCTCTTCATGCCATTCCATCAAAAATGCTGACGGATATCACGATACATCTTCGTACCGCCGGGATGAATCAAATACTGTGAACTGTGAGCTTCTGCCATGATCTCTTGCCTGATATCACCACTAGGTACACAAAGACGCCTTCCATGTCGGAGTATCTCGTCTTCGTGAATGCATAACTCTGGCCTTTGTCCCACTTCACATTCTGTCCTAAGCCGCTGAAGCTTAGAATATGTTGATTGAGCTATCTTGATTCTCTCGACTATACTGGACTGAACTTACATACTCGCCATCAATGCCACATTGGTAGGAAGAACTACTTCTATTCCCATCTTCTGAAGATCTGCTAATAACTCTGGCTGTGCTGTTAGAAAATAAGCTCATGCTCTTCTACTCAATGCATCTGCAACTATGTTGGCCTTCCCAGGATGATACTGCAAGTTGATGTCATAATCCACCAGTATCTATAGCCATCTTCTCTGACGCATGTTAAGATCCTTCTGAGTAAACACATACTTAAGACTCTTTTGGTCGGTAAAAATCTCCACCTGATCTCCATACAAATAATACCTCCATAACATGAGTGCAAAAACCACCGCTGCTAATTCCAAGTCATGGATTGGGTAATTCCTCTCATGATCACGAAGCTGACGTGACGTATAAGCTACTACCTTACCATGCTGCATCAAGACGCATTCCAATCCTTTGTCGGAAGCATCACAATAAACTGAAAATCCTTCAGTCCCATCTGGAAGCGTGAGAATGGGAGCTGTCATCAATCTTCGCTTCAACTTCTCGAATGAACTCTGACACTCTGCTATCCAAGTAAACTGCACATCCTTGCGGGTCAACTGCGTCAATGGTGCTGAAATCTGAGCAAAATCTGATACAAACCGCCGGTAATAGCCAGCCAATCCTAGGAAACTCCGAACTTCTATGATGGTACAGGGAACTGGCCATGTCTCTATAGCCACTATCTTCTGGGAGTCAACTTCCACTCCGACTCTGGTGATGATATGACCTAAGTACGAAATACGATCAAGCCAAAACTCGCACTTGCTAAACTTTGCGTACAACTGGTGCTCCCTGAGAATCTGAAGGACTACTTGGAGATGTTGCACATGCTCTGCTTCACTCTTGCTATAGACCAAGATGTCGTCTATAAACACTATCACGAACTGATCCAAATAGGGCATGAAGATACGATTCATGAGGTCCAGGAATATGGCTGGCGTATTGGTCGCTCTAAATGGCATAACAAGGAACTTCCAATGTCCATATCTTGATCTGAACGCTGTCTTCGGGATGTCTTGCTCCCTGACTCTGATATGATGGTACCCTGACCGTAAGTCAATCTTCGAGAATACTGCTGCCCTACTGAGTTGATCAAGTAAATTATCTATCCTTGGTAGGGGATATCTGTTCTTGATTGTTACAGAATTCAAGGTACGATAATCAACACATAATTTTGACGTACCATCCTTCTTTTTACAAGAAACATCGGGGCTCCCCAAGGTGATCCACTAGCACGAATGAATCCCTTGGTTATGAGTTCTTCAATCATCTTGTACATGATCTCCAACTCTGATGGTGCCATTCTGTAGACTCTCTCTGACACTGGTGCCGTTCCTGGAATCAAATCGATGGTGAACTATATTTCTCTCTCTGGCGGCATGCTTGGAAGCTCTTCGGGAAATACATCAGGAAACTCTTCTACTACTCTGGAAATTGAACTGCTTCTGCTACTGCCATCCACAATACTGGTGGAGAAGGTTCTATTTCGTCTCTAGAAAATAAAAACTTTGGTTCGCTTGGAATACCAAAAATAATCCTGCCAATATGGCAATCTATTCTTGCGTATTGATCCTTTAACCAATCCATTCCTAGGACCACATCATAGTCGGCCATCGAAAATTCTATCAATCTAGCAGAAAACTCTCTACCGCTAACTACGATTCGACACGAGGAATAGACTCTATCTACCCCCACAAGACCATTACCAGTAAGTATATTGAGCCTTACTAATAATGACTCAGGCTCCAGTCCTATCCGTGTTGTGAATCGTGCAGACATAAATGAATACGATGCACCCGAATCAAATAATACTGATACTGGAAAAGAGTTAACGAGAATGGTACCTGCCACTACCTCACATGATGCCAATTCTTCTGCCACGGTCAGAGCCATCGCTTGACCTTGTCCTCTTGGTGTTGGTCCCCTCTGCTGGTGACCTCTCTGCCTGTTCTGAATCTGAACCTGGGGCATACTGTTGAGCCTGAGGCAGCAACGGCCTCGGAGGCTGGTACTGCTGCTGCTGCACTGGTGCTGGACCTCTAACCGATGGACTGGTTAGGTTTGACGATGATGAACTGGCTCTATTCGGACAAGACCTATCTTGTGGTCCGGTGCCCCACAAGCCAAGCACAATCCTTATACTCTGCGACATTCTGATACTATATGTCCTAGCTTCCCATAATGGGTGCAGCCCATTGCGGAAGACTGCTTCTGCTTCTGCTGCTGAGGATATGTCGGTGTCGAGTGTTGAACCAATGAAACTATGGTCGTCCTCCTAGGAGCTCCAATTGTTAAAGCCCTACCTGTCGGGGCTGGTGCTGATGACTGGGACATCTGCCCATGAGACCTCTTCCGTCCTCTGCTTCTATCTACAATCCTCTGCGAAGTATACTCATGCCTCTTCGCTGCTCGTAAGACGACATCAAACGTCTGGTGCTCAAACTGTTCCACTGATATAATGATCTCTAGGTGGAGTCCTTGGTGGAATCGTTGGGCTCGGTCTAATTCGATTGCCACCAAGGTGGGAGCAAACCGACTAAGTCTAAAAAACTCGGCCGCATATCCATCGACCATCCTTCCCATCTGCTTGAGATTAGTAAATCTCGTTTGCTGATCAACCGAGCTACTACGTCGAAGTACTTGGTCTGGAACTTATCGCTGAATACCGTCCATAAGAAAGGCGTCGCCAAACCCACTGCTAGCATTGCCCACTAGGTGCGGGCTAAGTCCAATAATTGCAGGCGCACAACGACCACCTTCTCATCCTCAGGAATCCTAGTGCTTCCAGGATAACCTCTATGTCCTGAAGCCATGCATCAGCAGCAATAGCATCTTCAGTTCCGCTAAAGAAAGGAGGGTTTAGGCGCTTGAAGTTGTTGGCTGCATTGTTCCCTTGATAACCAACTCTGCCCATAGCATCTTGTACTGTCTGGTACAGGGCATCGCCCCGACGATCTTGTGATGCAAGCAATTCTCTGATGAGTCCCACTAGGGTTCCATTGTCAGGATCTGCAGGCTGGACGGGTTGAACTAGGGGCTCTGGATTCCCGAAATACATGACTCGGGAGGCTGCTCCAGAGTGTTGGGCTTGGTCCCCAGGTTGCGGCTGGTTCACTTGTTGTGCTCCATCCAGCTGATCGGTAGGACCAAGAACAATGCCACTGAAGAAAATGACATGAGGAACAATAAGGAAGGACCAAGATAGATCAAGGATAAAGCACCTTATCAGGACAAGATTCAGGAAGATTAGAAAGCACGAGTAAATATCAAGGGCGAATACTGATTGAGACATCTATTTAGTAAAACCCCCACACATCTTGATTTACAAGACCTGCATGGGCCACCACTTAAACCGTGTCACGCCCTAGAACTAGAATACTGGAGAGCAGGGGACAGACACAGCCAGCTACGTACATTAAAGTATAATCTACCTCGATATACGGTCATGGCTGTCTAGATGCATGAGGGTTTATTTTCAAGCCAATAGTCTCTTATGGTCATGAACAAGCCTAGTGTCTCAATCTCAACAAGCAAGTAATTGTTACAAGATATAAGATCATCAGACATACAAAGTAAGACGTCCCAAACATTATATATTCAGATGATCATGAAGCTAGTCATACAAAATACGAAGACTAGCAAGAGTTTAAGTCATATATGATCAACCCTAAGATTTGTCAACCATGTAACAGCCCATAGGCAGACAGAAATTAAAGTTTCAACACGAGCTAACACTTGCTCGGCGGCTAAACGCCTCAAAAGAATAATTTACAATAAAGTGGGAGAGCAAAATAAGAAACCCACTCATTGCCAGGATTACATCTGGTGTTCACCATCTGGCTGGAAGGCAGGAAGATCATCGGGGGCTACTCCGAAATTTGGCCATACAAAACCAGCTGGGTCAGACCCCAGAAAGAGCAAGTGGCACAAGGGAGGCTTCACTTAAGAACTAAAACTAGCATATTAGCACATAATAAATAAAGGATAACGAAAAACATGAGTTAGAGAAAACATGGTGATAAACGATAAGATAACTAAAGGACTATTGGAGTAACCAAGTTACAACCCGTAAACCAAACAAGGACCGGGGTTGTAACCCTTCACTTAAATAGAACTTAGTCTCTAACTAATTATCGAATAAATAAAGCATAACAGTAACGGGCTGAAGTAACCATATACTGGCCTTGTCTAGGCAAGACTAGACTAGACTCCATCCATCAATCATGGCCAAGCAATGAGTACGGCTTGATACTTTAACTAACTAAGGTTATCACAAGCCTAGTTACTAACAAGATGCATTGAGATGTTCCAACAGCCACAAGCCCTGCAGACTTAATCCAGGTTACCCAGTTGCAAGTTGAGAGAGTTGGATTAGGTGACCTGGGGGTGCAACACATGACAGTGTGCTGTAAATGTGCCCTACTCGACGCAGGCTACAAGTCCAATTAAAGCACCCAGATAACGAGACTGCCTGTAGCTGGAAAATCTATTTATGGACTACTTGTTCAATCTAGTCATTATCCTAGTCAGATTCAGTATGAATCCCTGACCGTGGTAACCAGAAATCCATGTCCTAGACATGATGCAAGACGAGACATATAGTTTATATAAGCACAAACACCCACGGTGTCAAGACAAGAGTTACTTAGCAAGTCAAGTTAGCCGTCGCAACAGCATATCAAGATTATCATGTTGGTTACTTATCAGGTCAAGGGTGCGTCACAACGGACCACCATCAAGAATTATCATGTCAAGTTATTTGTCAAGAGTGCACCACGATGGGTCACTATCAAGAATTATCATGTTACTTGATACTTGTTAAGAGTGCGCCTTAACAGGCCACTGTCATGTTCTATCCTTACATTATCATGAATGAGAGAAACTTGCATAAAATAGCTAGTAATATATTCTTGAAGCCAAAGAAAAGATCTACAACTTTTATGTTTTGAGTTTTTCAAGATTTTAGCTACAAAACAGCTCAAAGAGGCAAAAACAGTAATTTAGAGTGACTGGCACGCAAGTTGCGCGAGCAAAACTATCCACGGTGCACATTGCACGACAGAAAATCGTGTAGGCGTGCGGCCGCGCAAGTTGTACGTTGCGCGCTGGCAAAATCACCCACGACACACGTTGCTCGTAAGCATGGCGCGCGGCAGAAAATTGTGCAGGCACGCGGCCGCGCAAGTTGCACGTTGCGCGCGGGTAAAATCGCCCACGGCGCACGTTGCGCGCAAGCACGACAAGTGGCAGAAAATCGCGCGGGCGCGCGACCGCACAAGTGGCCTGCGCGCGCGAGCAAAAATGTCCACGGCGCACATTGCACAAAAGCACGACCTGCAGCGCGCGGCAGCGAAGACACTGCACGCGGCACTGTTCATCGTCCCGACAGCACCAAAAGGTGTAGGGAACCCATAAACACAAAAATGGCATAACTTGCTCATACGAAGTCGAAATCAAATGATTCAAAAGCCAAAATTGGGTAGGATTGAATTCCCTACAACATGGAACCATTGGATCTCGAAAATAACCAAGTTTCAGAGATCAAAACTAAAAAAAATCAAAAAACTTACAAACTTAGATCTACAAGAATCCATCCATCAAATGCAAAAATGTCAAGTTCTAAAGAGGCTTACAATCAAGTAAGGAATAGAATGGAAAAAAATAAAATTTGAGATCCATCATGAAGCAAGTTGCACTTGCTTAGGACTTGGTAGGTGGAAGGAATAAATGAAGAAGATGAAGAAGTAAATGCAAAATAATGGAGGAGCGAGAAGGAGTTGGGTTTTATACAAAATCTCTCCATCTCAAACCAAAACAAACCAAGCCAAGCCAAGCCAAGTCAAGTCATGTTGAACCAAGTTGAACCAATCAAGTCAAGATTAAACCAAGGCTAAGCTAAGCAAGATAAGTCAAAATACGGGCCACCTGACAATTGTCAAAAATTCGTATACGTATCCTGAAAAATACGTATAAAAAAAGGGGAGTGACAAGCCATGTCCAAAATACTTCATTAATTGGTGCAAATAAGACTCAAAATTGACCTCATGAACATCGAATTCTGAAACTGTAGTTTTCTTCTAAATTTCAGCATGCATAAATTTTTGTGTATTAATTATTTTCTACAACCAATTATGGAATTGAAAGCTATAATATTCTTCCTATCAACTTTGTATAGAAGCCATGTCTAGAATAATTCATTTCACTAGTGTAAAATATGACCAAAGTAGGCATTATAAGTAGTTTTTTGCACAATTTACCTACTTTGGATGTGCGTTGTTTTCTTTGTATGCCATATTCGTATATTCCAATACCATATATGTATTCTTGGTTAAGTTGTGAATTATTTCATATATGTTTCATGACTTAACTACTTGTTTTGGATTATGTAAATTGAGGGCAAAGTGAGCTCCATAAATAACATTTCAGCATTTCAGTCTGAAACTGTTTTTGGATGACAGTTTGAGTTCTGTTCCCCGAAAATCAAACCGTTGGCTTTCTGTGTAGTTTTTCCATAGTAACCTTGTCACGACCCGCTCCCGAATAATCGGACACGAGTCGGACACGCCCAACCTTCATTGTTAGACACAATGAAGTAAGTTTACCAAAAGCTAGGGAAATCTAACCAGATAATCAAGACAAGTAAAAATCACAGCATCTATAACGTATCCCAGAAAGATCACCATAATCCACAAATCTAGATATCATAATGTACCAGAAACAACAGAAATAAAAAGTGCTATGAACTCTAAAGTCAATATCTAAAAGTAAAGCTTAAGAGTCTAAACCAGAACCTCAAGCTAAGTCATGACCCATCCTGCTCAGCTAAGATCCCGGGCTCTGGCCCATATGGTAGAATAATGTCCTGCAAGTACACCTGCAACATATCCTAGTCAGGAGCGGAGCTAAGTATATCCAAGGAAATGAACATGTACATCATGGTATGAGCAAAAAACATGAATATATGTAAAGTACAGGAAATGAGACAAGACATGAAACTGAGCAGGAAATACTTAAAGTAAAACAGAGAACATGGTATGAGTCCTGAACATGAAATACAACCTGAACATGAAGTACAACCTGAATCATGAAATACAACCTGAACATGAAATACAACCATGAATCCTGAAATACAACCTGAATCCTGACATGTGCAATAATGAAATACATCTAGATTGTGTGATCGGCTTGGGTAGATGCAATGATCATGAAATGGTACGGCTTTGGTCCCACGTGCACGGTGCAGGACCCAAGCTATTCACATGAGTAGTAACAGGGTTTGATCACATATCTATAGTATTTTCCCTCCCAGACACAAGTAATACATGAAACATGAAACCAGACAATACCGTGATACATCGTGTCAATCAAGGAGATTCACGAATGAACATGCAAGACATGAGAAATGAACAAATCCGAGGAGTATACTTGCCTTGCCCCGAGTGATCGAGAATGGGTAGTAATCTGTAAGTCCACCTGATTTGGTATAAATTAGTTAGAATCTATCAAATGACATTGTCTAATTATCTATTGAGTCCTCAATATTACTAGCTAAATTCTAGATAACTAAAGAATATTACCAACTATATATATAAACTAACTAGCAACTATACATATTACTTAGTTAAATAAAAATTACATATAAATGTATACTATTTCTAGATAAAGACTTGAATGCATATACGTTTTTAGCAAAATACTTAATAGACAACTATATCAAAATATTAGTTGAATATCAAAAATATATTTCCTAGTTATAACAAAATATTTGTTACCAACATATTTGTCTAGTGAAACTTGAGTAAATTCTTTAGAAAATATAGTAATAAGAAAATAATATCACAATAACAATGTAGTCGCTAAAATATAATCATTAACAACATATCTAGTTGATAGGATTACTACCAATTATTAGAACACATAATTAAGATAGGATTCTACAAAACAACTAGGTAGACTTAAATTAACAAAATCTTTAATAGAAAAATAGCTTAAATAATAATTTAGATAGTAGGCAATATCTAACAATCAGTAATAATACTTAGATTATTTCTCACTAAAACATATTCAGGAGAGGCATTAATAAATGTTGGTACAATATTAATTACAAGAACTCATTTCCAACTCTAACAAGTTTGTCTATCGGATGGGTTCAAGAAACTAACTACTGGTCACACTAAAATACCACAACTTATCCCACCAACATAACACATGCCAACCTGCAATTAATCTGGGCTAAAACTCCCCACCATCCAGGAAATTCAGAACTCAAAACTATACCAGTCTACGTTAACTGTACTAACATATCAAATGAGGAATTATACACAATCCAACATTTGTCTAAATTTACAAATCAAAATGAACTTGAGCCCCACAGCTAGCTATAGTAGCATTTGGAAAAGTCTGCCATTGTCAACCCAAATTTGCTCAGCTAAATGGAACTTGACCAGAAAACGTATACACTTCAAAAACTCAGCCAAACCATAACCCAACCAAGCAGAAACAACAAAACTCGACCTTCCATTTGTAATTAACACTCTTCCTATACTCCAAGTTCAACCCCAAGTCTTCCACAGACTCCAGCCCATGGCTACCTATCTGTATGCTCATCCCATACTCAACAGCTTCATTTAATTGCAAGCTACTAATAGAGAGCCAAGTTCAACAAGCACACAGCCCCTACTTACTTCACAACCCCCTGAAGAAATTCTACCGCACCCGACTGGCAGAACACAATCTGATGAGAACCGAATGCTAATACCAATGTCTGATTGAATTTCAGAACCAAGGAGAAAATTATAGAACAAAATAGAAAAATATGTACAACCAAATCGAACTCAAAATAGAAATATATAACAAATCGACTAAAGGAAAATATCTAAGCTAAAAGTTAAGCAAGCAGTCTTTAACTCTAATCCTGGCCACGCTCATACTTTCCGAACACAATCTGCATTTGGACACGACTATACGAACACAAATGAACTGGCAATCATGGACACGACCGCATTGGACACGCACACGGGAAACAACAACCCCAACTCTACCAATCCTGACCAATAACATATATATAAAGAAAATTGAAATAAACTCTACAATGTCAGAATGGAAGTTTGGAGATTTACCTGAAGGAATCCACTCAGAAACGAGGACACGAGTTCCAATTCCGGACACGACTCCACTCCGAATTCCACAAAATTTTGAATCCAAAGTTTCCAGTTTGATCACAAAATCCCAGTCGATCCTACAATTCGAACAACATTCAAATCAAGAAAACCAGAGATCGATCATCCCGAATCAAGATTGGTAAATTCATCATAACGAAAGTAATTTGCAATGACGAATAACTCACCGAACAATTTTGATGTCTCAAAATCGCAGATAGAACAGTTGAGGACGAGATCTTGTTCGATTTCAGTTGCTCTGATCAGAAGGTGAGGACGAACATGACCGATCTGAAAATCCAGATCGAAATGATCGGATCGATCCGCTATTCAGAATTGGTGAAGGAGACGATCGAGTGACTTACTGAGCCAGCACCCTCATGTCGAGTTGGCAGAAGAACGAGGGCCGCCGAAGAGCCGATCCTCGAGAGTGTGATAATGCGTCGTCGCCAGAGAAGATCCTCGTCGGTGGAGCTGAAGGAGATGACTCCCGTGGTCATCGCCGGGGTGAGCACCCCATGGCCGCCTGAGATGAGTTGTGCGCGATGGAGTCGTGTCTGGGACGAAGCATGCCTAGCTGACGCCGTAGTGTGTCCGCCCACTGCTCGGGACGATCACTGTCTTGGACGAAGCATGCCTAGCTGACGCCGTGGTGTGTTCGCCCGCTGCTCGGAACGACGGCCACTGTCTCGGATGAAGCATGTCGGGGACGAAGCATGCCTAGCTGATGCCGTGGTGTGTCCGCCCGCTGCTCAGAGCCACTGTCTCCGCCATGGAATTTCTTAGAACCTAGGGTTAGGGTTTCGGAGAGGTCGAGGAATTGGGAAATGGAGGCCGACTGGAAAAAGGAAATTTGGGGAAAGAGTGATTACTGTGCCTCTTGAGAAAATAAGAGTTTTCTCTCTCATCAGCTCTCAAATAGAGGAAAAGAAATTTTTAATAAAACCTCCAACAATTGGAGAATTACAACCTGACCCTATAAGTTTGTTACACAGCTGCCATGGTTGTTGAGAGTTTGCTATATTGCTAAGAAGTTAGTTAGGAAAGGACCACTCAAGTTAGTTAGTGATTGGAAAGTAATTATTGAGGAATTATTTTCCACCAACTAACCATGACGTAACAAATCGAGGATAATATTTATGAATTTAAAAACTATTAATAACTAGAATATCTTTATTCAAAATTTTGAAATAAACCAAGATTTATGAAACTGGAAGAAGTGGAATTACAAACCTCTAGTTAAATCTATATTAGATCTTAGAATTTAAGCCACAAATTGCATTGTTTGTTTACTTAAATGTTGGTTCCAAAACTGAAAAAAATTATAAATTTCTGTACTCAAATTATTTCTAAGTCTGAAATAAATTTTTCTTGCAACTTTATGCTTCGATTCTGGAAAATCCAACCATGCATTAGATTGGTTTGAGATTTTCTTCTACTGTTAGACAAAAATTTATCTTTTGAATCCTTAAGTTTGAACTATTCATTGTTATTTCTGACCACTCATTCACTAACCTAAAGTCTGGATAAAGTGAACTTCTGAAAACTTCTCTTTGGATAAAATATGAACTAGAAATTGTAGGAAGGTGTACCCTCTATCCATACCAACTTGACATTAGTGTTGTATGGGTTAGATAACATGATTATATTGGTTAGTTTTCATAGATTGATGATGTGTATTCATAATATAGGTCTTGGACACCGATACAAACTTGATTGTTACTTTCGTCTCAAGACCACAGGCAAGTACAATTTTCTGATTGTTTTCAGTATATGATAGTTTCTATATTACATGTTTTAGTAATGTGTACTTGATTTTCGATACGTACGTTACACAGATTGGTACTACATGGATTTCTAATCAGGAGATGTGCCTTTCATGCTATTGTTGTACCGTGATCATCGTGCTCGTGTTTATTAATTCTGTGCATTGTGATTTACATGTTGTGACATGTCGTAATTCGTATCCATTTGTATTAGTTGGGCGAGGGAAATACTAGTTGATATGTGATCAATACCTTTAGATTCATGTGATAGATTCTTGTGGATAGCTAATCATACACTCACGTATGAATAGCCGGATCTGATACTCCTTGCTGCACCTAAGCCGGTCACATATCAAGTAGTATTTCAAAACACCTAGAAATAGTAAGCATTTAACATACTATTTTGATTTCCTAATTCCTTGTTTACTGCCATGACTCTAGTTGTATTTAATTATTATACATGTCGTTTGTCATTTCCAATTTTCTTTAATCATGTATTACATTTACTATATTCCTGCTTTATAGTCTCTGTCATTTATCTAGAAATATTTTCATTAATTGTACTTTGCTCCAATCCTGACTAGATAACCACATTTTTAGAAGATGTTGTGCTCACGTTCTTAGACTTTAGATGGATGCTATAACTGAGACTACTCTTAAACTTTGGACCAAGAGGTGATCTTGTATTTAGATACTATTATTTATTATTCATGTCCACCTTTAGCATACTGTGATTGAGTATATTTTGGTAGTTCTTGGACTAGTATTACTATGTTGGAGGTCTAGACAGCGTTCTACCATCGATACTGCAACGTAGGCTGGACGTATCCACGACTCTTGCCCAAATCTTCCGGGTGCGGGTCGTGACACTTGATTATAGCATGCACCCCAAGTCTAGTGAGCATCGTATGATGTATTAGTACCTTATATAAGATAGCTGGCCATGTCCGTCTCCGTATTTCGGTACTGGGACGTGACATATTTTCTTTAGGACTGTCAAAAAATACGATAGTCTAGTATATTGTTTGGACTGTCAAAATGTTTGATAGTCCATCATTATGATTGTGGACGAATTTTAAAATGGGTCCAAAACTTTGGAAATCCATCTAAAATGAATCCTAAACCAAATTTTAGTTACTAGAAGATGAAATTTAGGCATGAACATGGATTGAGAACAATTTTTAGAATTTCGGAGAGGAAAGGAGAAAAAGTTGAAAAAGGAAAAAACAAAATTGGCTTTTATACTATGTAGTGGGCAGCCCATAGCAATATTTTTAGTAGGAAACTCGTAAATAAAAAAATAGTTAGCATTGAGTAAATTTTGTAGTGCCTTTATAAAAAAAATATTTATAAAAGGCTAGTATTATTGTGACAATAGTAAATGATGAGAGATCATAATTTTAGTAGGCCTTTTTATTTATTTTATTTTTATAGAAAAGAATATTGTCTAAGGCTTTCAAAATTTTGAGAGTTGTTTCTATGCAAAGGAACGGACTCTCAAAATTTATGTATCGATAACACTGACCTAAATTAATGTTCCATGAATTAAATCAGTCATTGAACAATGAATGAAAAACACAACAATTTAACGTTTAGAGGTTAAATCAAAATTGAACTGCTATTTTAGATTAATATATTTGTCTAAATGTATCATAACTAATTGTTTAACTACCTAATATGATTTAATTATAACTAAACACCTTTAACTCAAGTGGTTAAGGTTGGAGGTATTTTCCTTGGTTGATTTAGTTCAATTTCTAGGGATGACATAATTTATAATAAATTCATAATTTTTTTCAAATTTTTTTGCGCACGTGCAATGCACGTGAACGCTACTTATAATTCTTTTGTGCAAAACTAAATAATAATATAACACGATGACATGTTAGATCATTTTTGTGTTATTAAATCGACTTGTAATAAATAATCTCAAATTTTGATAAATAATTTAGTCATTATTGGTATTCAATATAACTTTGTCATCTATGATAAATAATTCGAAACATTATTGTAGAGTAAAAGGTGGTGGTATTCTTCGAACAATCTGAGGGAAGAAAGAGATGGAGAAGATATAGAAGTCTCCGGTATTGAGAAGAGCAAGCAACCCTCAAATTGGTGTGGTTGTTAGCTTACATACAAGGATAGGTTGGTTACAAATAACAAATTTGTTACATTAGATAACAATTGTATCCTTAAGGATAAACATATCCCTAATTGGTTTGCATAATCATATCAGTTAGTTATAAATAACTAACTACAACACTCCCCTTAAGTGTGCATAATTTAATCACAAATTGAATCGGTCATCAGGAATGATTAGCGTATTGTCTTCATGGATGACTATCATCAATCTTCTGGGATAATCTAGCATAAGTCTTAAGGGATGATTTAACATCACTTTTCAGGTAGCAAATCAACATGAGTTTATATTATATTATATTATATATTATATTATATATATTATATTATATTATTATATTATATTATATATATATAATATATAAGGAGAAAAATGAGGTGATGTTGATACGTCTTCAAGACGTAAAAATCTAGGGATATGACCAACCCGATGTGGGTGCCTCGTTAAAACTTTCTTAGGGTGCCAAAACCAGTATGAAAAATGCTCATAAGTTAAAAAAGGTACATTAAGGTCAAGTGAATATGCTTCTGGATACTCTCATTGATTTTAAAATTATCCTAAACTATGATTTTATACTTATTATTATTATATATATATATATAATAAAATATATATATAAAATATATATTATATATATATATATTATATAAATATTATATATAATAATATTTATATATATTATAATAAATATTATATATATATATATATATAATATATATTAATATTATATATATATATATTATAATATATATATATATATATATTATATAATATATATATATATATATATTATTTCTTATTATATATATATATATATATTATATATATATATATATATATATATATATATATATATAATAATATAAAATTATAATTATCTAGGGGTATTTGGATTATATAGAGTTCTAAGATTCGTAGATATAAAATTATAATTATCTAGTGATGATAAAGTCGTTTATATCTCCACTAATTTAGATTTTTAAAACCGTTTGTAACCTCCTTCTCTACTACGTGCAATCACCTTCTCCTTCTCTAGGTTCTAGAAAAAAATATAGAAAGTAAAAACATACATAAAACAAACATGAGTGACCTTCTTCTTCATCTTCTCCTTTGTCTTCAAGCACGTCAAGGTCAGATATTTATTTTTCGTACAAGTTGTCTTGAGGAAACTTCTTTCGCAGCTCTCATGTCTCTTTCTTATTTCTTTTCTTCATTTTTATTATTTCTTCGTTCTTATTTTATTTGGTCATCTGAAGTTCGATTTCTTATTTACTTTCTCTATTTTTATTGGTGCTGTGAATGTAGGAAATAATAGGTTTTTGGTGGTTTTTTTTACCACTTCTACTTGTTTTTTTTAATAATTCTGAGAAAGTCTCAGAGAAAATGTATACTGTGGTTTCTTTCCACTCTCATTATTTATTTTCTTAACAATTCAGAGAAAATCTCAGAGAAAGAGAGAATGAGATTAGTCTGAAAATGATTTCGGTTTCTTGTTCTAAAAAAGTAACAACTTTGCAGTTGACCCCTCCATCAATGTGCTTAATTTAATCAACTTATTCTCTGGATGTTGATAGACTAATATTAATATTTAATATATAAAATTAATCATGTGCCATAAAAGAATTGTAAGTAGAAAGTATTGAAAGCATTCGTTGAATCTTGAATTATAACTTTTGTGAATTATGGGTAACAATTATGTTTGACATATATAGTTGACAAGTTAGCATGTATATGTGATTCCGAGATGACAAATTTTAGTTACTTGCATTTTTATACAATAGTAATTTGGGATATCCTAATGAACATATTTTTAAATTTGTCATTATATTAAATGTGATAGTTGATCCTACTTAAGGAAAAAAATTAGTATTGAATTCATTATAAAGAAAACTTATACACACACAATCATTTAGAAATTTAATATCAAATTTAACGTTTATCATATGTCATAAATTAATCCCCTAGAACATTATGTTTCTTACCTAAAAACATGCTTAATAGTCTACAACATAATTTGAAATAATTGAAGTTGATAAAAGAGTATCTTGATTATAGTTTAGCTTATGAATTAGATTTTACAATAATTTAAATTAAAAATATTATATTAATGATAAGAAAGTATTTTTTACTTTCATATCTTCTAATTTGACACACCTAATTCAACTAATTTAAGTTGATAAGAGAGCATCTTGATTATAATTTAGCTTATGAATTGGATTTTAAATGTTAAAGATTATATTTTAGATGTGCGATAAAAATATTATTAATGATAAGAAAGCTTTTTTTGGACTTCCATATCTTTTAAGATTTGACATGTAGGGCAAAACTTGTTAGCCCAATGATCTAACTATGTTTCTGAGTATTATTATTCGATTAAGTTTAATATTATGATATTACTAATATTCATGTTATCACTATAATATTTATACTTAAACTTAGCATTGTCCTAATGTGCATTAAATTTATCATACTTGCTTCTATGAATATTACTTTGTTCGTCTAACATTTACTTGCAGAAAAGCAATAAACAAGATAAACATGGACATGCAATGAAGAAATCATGATAGACCAAAGACGAGGGTATTCCACAAGACTTCTCTGAATCGCCTACAAAATCTCCGGAGCCATGTACTCGGGGGTTCTGCTGCCCGTCAGCGGACGGGGTCGAAGAAGCCAAGCCATGCCATCATCAAGTGAAGAAGCCAAGCCAAGCCATGCTATCATTATTTCAAGACTCTGAAGATGCCTGTGTAACTTCTCTTCCCATATTTTCAAATCTTATTTATTCATTGTGTTGTATTTTTCTTTTTTCGTTAGAACTTATCTTGGAATAAATTATCTTTGAAAATATAAATATTATATGTTATTTCAAAACCAGTTAACAATTTATGGTTTAAAAGCATTAGTTGGTTTTAATAAAAATAATTATTATTTCGCACTCATTAAATTGTTTACAAAATATTTGGAGTTCCTAAATATTGATTTCAAAAATAGTTTTAAAATTATAAATATTTCATGTAATTTTGTATTAAAAAAATTATATGTCCTGAATTATTTAATTCTTTGGTTAGAATATATACAGTTTAACTGGATAAAAGTTAAGTATTACTTTCAAGTTATTGTGTTGATCATTTATGCAAGGTGGAATTAAACTCATACGAATTCAGTTATTATTTCAATCGTTATATCATTTCAATTAAATTAGTTTGTATTTAAATTCTATTTGACTTGGACTAAATTCATGTGAGGAGCTATCTACTAAAGTTTAAATTATTTGATGAGATAGAGTAATGCTTTAAACTATGGGTTACGATCATTTAAAAGATTTGATTAGATCAATGATGTAGTTAAGCTAACGATATTACCTTCTAGCAAATTTTGATTAGATTATTTTAGTTTAAAAGTTATTATTTGATTTGAATTTATATGATTAAGTTACCGATTGTGTTAAATATTGCTTATATTCATATATCCATAAATGGATTACGATTAGAGTAACTTGTATTTAAATTCTCTACGATTTAAATCTGTGAATGTTTATCTATTAGGATTTATATTATTTGATAATGTTGAGTATTATTTCAAAATATGGTATTATCTTAAAATCTTATAGTTACAAGTATTAAATTGGATTTGACTATATATTTACATATTATAAACAATATATTAATTTTGCTGGATTGATCGGATTGAGATTTCATTAACTTAATTTTAAGTTTATTTGGATATAAAGATATATGTTGATGATATCGAGAATTTTTAGAAATATTATTATGATACCAAATCATTTTATTAAGATTTAAATTATTGATAAATACTAAAATATTATTTCAAATTATTATTACTGGTATGATATTGGATTAAGGTTAAATAAAATCTGCTTTAAATATTTTAGTTGTTTTAAAGTGTTATCAATTGATTAATTACTCGATCACAAAACCAATCTAATCCTAAAGCTTTGAAAGGATGTGAACATGTGTGTATCCATATTTTATTAACCAAATCTTTTGGATTCTGTATTTTGCCTATTATAATCTCTGGCCCTTTATCTTTCCATAAGAACACCATCTCCTTCCCTATATATCAACCAGCACTTCAAATACAAAATCCCTTCCGTAGAACCCGACCATTGGCAACATCTAATGCCGCACGAGCAGCTGGAGAAACTCTCCCCTCAGCCCCTGGCATCACGACCAATAGCCAATAGCAAACCCTGTGCCGAAGTGTCCGTGTCCACCACCACAATTATTGTGTCCAGCCTCGGGTCCGACCCCGGGCATTCGTGTCCGTGGGTACAACCATCCTTTCATCCAGTTCTTTACAAACACAATACACATCCATCGTGTCCGACCCAGGATACGACTCCAGAATATACAAAAAATATTCTCCTTTGTATCCAACCCAGACACATTCATCCCCGACCCACAAAGAAAGCCCTAAACCCCAAACTAACCTCCGTGTGCCGTCTTCGGATCCGCTGGACTCTAGTCGGGTCATGCTCCACCGAGCGAGGCCCTAATCGCCGTTCACTGACTCATCGGGTCCGCCTCAACATCGGGCAGGTCAGATGCTCGATCGGACAGTCGCGTTCGACGCCGGGCCTCGCAGAACTTGCCTCCGACAGTCCCTGGGACAGCGCACGCGTGTATGCACGTGTTCTCCGGCAGAAACCGCTAACCTCGAGGGCCGCTCACTACGGCCAGACCTCGACTGTGTGACCCGGCTGCGGTGGCTGATACCTCGTTGTCCCCGCGAGCCGATGACTCGCTCCGTAGATCCACAACGCCGGCTTGGAGCCACGCGCGCAGTGCGCCGCCGCTGTGCCCGCGCCTCCCTTCCGCGTACGTTGGTGTCCCTCTGGCATCGCCTACCCCTCGCGTACGGCCAGCGCTCACGGCCATCAGCCACACGACATGTTGACGAGCCACGCCCACCGATGAGGGCTACTGCTGCCTCTTCCTCAGACCACGCCATCAACGTCGAGCTTCGCCGACCTCGTGCTCCGCGATCGCTCCGATTTCTGGCCGACGCCGTGGCTTCCTCTTCCACACCGACCCCTCACCCCTGTGAGCCTCCTCCTCCGCAGGGCCAGCCCGCTGTTTGGGTTGCCTTAGCCGAGTTAATTTTTTTGCCCTTTATCTTATTGAAAGATAAATATTTAATAGATTTTGTTGGACCGGTCCTAAGAAAACTAAATGGCCTGGAGGGTTGCCCTATGGAGGGGGGTTGCCCAAGCCCGAAGTCTTATCAGGCTTACCCCAGGGCCGGCTCTGCTCCTCCGCCCAGTAGCGCCGCTCTGCCGAACCCCTAAGAGAGGGTTCACTTTCCCCTCTTCTCTCCTCTGTAAGTGTTTTCATTTCCCATCTCTTTTTCTCTCTCTCCCTTCCTTATTAAATGCATCTGCTGCTTTTGGGGCTTTGTGTTTGTTCTTTTGAATAACCTCAGAAAATGAGGATGGAGAATAAAAATAAGGAAAGCCTTAAATATTTTTATTTTTATACCAGTGTAGGCATTATTGTGTACATATGTATTAGTACACATGTGTATGTATACATGTATACTGTTATTGATAGTATGGTTATTAATAATAATATTCCTAAGTTGGAGAATTATGTAAAAGTATTTATATTAATATTCTAAATATTTGGGGAATACATTACATTATTATATTTTAAAACTTTTGACTCAAAAAGTGTAATTGACAAAATTAGGTTCCTAGATTTTTATGTATATATATATATATAAAGTATTTTGGGGCTAATAAAAAATAGTTTCCAAATGTATCAAATAAATTCCTAAAAATCATTTTAAATTATATTACTAAAGCCTTACTTCTATTTCAAAATTGTATTTAGCCTAAAAATGATTTATAGATTTTTCAAGTACTTATTTATAATATTTTGAATAATAAAAACTGAGTTTAAAGGTTATAAATATTTATAGAAATAGTGATATAGTCTTTTACGAAAATTCTTTCTATTGTAAATCATTGATCGCGACTAATTGTATTCATATTTCCTGTATCGAATCCTAACTATTTCACACCGACCTTAGCCAAATGGACTATTTTGGACGCAACAAGATCATCGGTTTCACTAGTTAAGGAACACAGGTAAGTACACTTTCTGATTGCTTTTCGATTCATAGTAGTCTATACATTTCATGTTTATATATGTCTTGCTGCTTGTTGACAGACTCGTCACACGGAGTAGTCGGGAGGGGAAATATCTTAGTAGACATGTGGACTACCAAACTATCTCCCGTGTCTTTCGTAGAGAGTAGCAGCTGCAACACACGTGCAGGGTGTCGGATTTACCCCCTAGCCGTTCACATGTCGAAATTGATATTTCAAATCACATAGATAGTTGTATTTTATTTGTTTTCCTTGTCTTCTTCACCAATTGCCATGTCATCAGTTACTTTCTAGTTTTTATCTCTCATATGTTATTTTTGTGTCTTGTAAATTCATTATGTTTTTGCATTGCCGTCGGTTTGTGTGCTTGTTCTATTCCTGACTGGAAACCAATATTTTTCAGGTTAGCGTGGCTTCACTTAGCTTTGGGAGATACGGGTGTACTTGCAGACATAAACCTAGAAATAGATAGCACTAGTATCATTTTCATTAAATGTGTAAGAATAATATTTTTTCTTTCCAATACAAATCTTGTAACTATTGTAAATAAAATTAGAAATGTGAATGTGCAATAAAGTTTATTTTGAGCAATTATTTCTTGCGGGCTTGACAGCGTTCTACCGCCGACTCTGCAGCGTAGGCTGGCTTGGACACGTCTCGTATCCAAAAGCGGGTGCGGGTCATGACAAGTTTTTGTGGTGGCCCATGCAGGTCAGTTTTTGCAAAATGTGCGAACTTGTGGTAGTACCTATATTAGTCATACTACCGCAAGCCTGCGACTAGGAAATGCTCATTCACAAGTTAGGGTTAATTTGATTTTAGGAGAATGGCTAGGACTAGGAATCCCTTACACAATTTACCGTGGGGTAGTTAAGGTTGTTATATAGGCCCTGCATTTAGGTAAGGACTTACTGCAATTTAGATAATTTGAGAGATTCCATAGATACACTATTACGTTTTGATACGACGATAGGACATAAGGTGGGTAGACTATTTACTCATCAACTTAGGCCTCCTGGAATCCAATTTTAACCGTAACCCATTTTCCCAAATTTTGAAATAATTTTTTTTAAAAAAAATTATAATTTTTGGAATTTTATTAATATTTATTTGTAATTATAGAAGGGTTTAGTCATGGTTAAGATTTAGAGTACAAGATGACTAAAAATCATGGCATGGATAGTGTGGTCGTGTGCCTTGATTAATGTTCTAGCCATGGTAGAGAAGGTCGAGCCATATGTGTATCCTAACTAGGAAAACCAAGCTAAGTTGCGACTTGACCTCTATAAAGAATTTAATTAGTTATTTATTAATATTATGATTTTTAGGAAATCTGGTTGTACCAATTCAGCCCGGACTGGACCCGAGCCCAACTTAAGCCCTAGTAGTCATGTAGTGCCCAACGTCGTCCATGTAGATATGTAGATGTGTATATATATGGTAGTCCATTTCTAGTATTGGGAATAATTTATATAATTATATATTGAATATAATATATATTACTTGGAAGTAGGATAACTTTCTCTTAGAATGATATTTTGAGATTTTTGGGATTTACTTAGGCTATACTATACTTGTGTATAAATATATTCATAATAGGTAGGCTTAGTGCTTTTTATATTTTCCCTCGATCTTGAATATTAGGGAAATATAAATTTAAGTTTATATTTCTTTTGCCTTCGGTCATTTTCCCCTAATTATGATTATTTGTACAACTTTATCTTATGTCTTTTCTAAACATCGCCATATCATAAGTTTGTATCACTTATATTCTTTTCCTTGGACCTAAGGAATTATTTTTAAAATAACTTCTCACTCAATTGTCTATTAATCTCGAGTTAAGTTTTTGGATTCAAAAGTTTCCTCTCAATCGTTGAATATTGAATATCCGTGAAATAAGGATTATAAGATTTTTTACTTATTTCGACTTCGATCATTATCCTTACTAATCAATTATTTTTCTTTTCAAGAAACTGATCTTATACTTGAAGAACAAATACTTGCACTTTTTCTATCTTTATCAACTTGTATGATATTTTAAGACTCCTTTGAAATTCTTGGGGATATAGCTGGAATAATTTTTGACCACTCGTAATGGCAAAGACAGCAGCGTACTATCGCTATTTATTTGAATTATGGAGACTACGGGTTCATTGCAGCCAGCAGCGCACTAGCGAGGCATGACCCCTAAGTTGAAGTGATTTCAAGTATGTGTGAGTCGTCGAATATTATTAAAACTATGTCTTGGTTGTCCTATTTAATCCTTGAATTATTATGTCAATGTTGGATAGAGTTGATAGAGTGTTCGATACCATATTATGCTTAAATCATAAATCAAGGGTTTACTACAGCCAGATATACACTGGCA
>JANAVB010026799.1:17603890-17707597 GCA_029216955.1 Iris pallida
CGTCGTCCATGTACATATGTAGATGTGTATATATATTGGTAGTCCATTTCTAGTATTGGGAATAATTTATATAATTATATATTGAATATAATATATATTACTTGGAAGTAGGATAACTTTCTCTTAGAATGATATTTTGAGATTTTTGGGATTTACTTAGGCTATACATATACTTGTGTATAAATATATTCATAATAGGTAGGCTTAGTGCTTTTTATATATTTTCCCTCGATCTTGAATATTAGGGAAATATAAATTTAAGTTTATATTTCTTTTGCCTTCGGTCATTTTCTCCCTAATTATGATTATTTGTACAACTTTATCTTATGTCTTTTCTAAACATCGCCATATCATAAGTTTGTATCACTTATATTCTTTTCCTTGGACCTAAGGAATTATTTTTAAAATAACTTCTCACTCAATTGTCTATTAATCTCGAGTTAAGTTTTTGGATTCAAAAGTTTCCTCTCAATCGTTGAATATTGAATATCCGTGAAATAAGGATTATAAGATTTTTTACTTATTTCGACTTCGATCATTATCCTTACTAATCAATTATTTTTCTTTTCAAGAAACTGATCTTATACTTGAAGAACAAATACTTGCACTTTTTCTATCTTTATCAACTTGTATGATATTTTAAGACTCCTTTGAAATTCTTGGGGATATAGCTGGAATAATTTTTGACCACTCGTAATGGCAAAGACAGCAGCGTACTATCGCTATTTATTTGAATTATGGAGACTACGGGTTCATTGCAGCCAGCAGCGCACTAGCGAGGCATGACCCCTAAGTTGAAGTGATTTCAAGTATGTGTGAGTCGTCGAATATTATTAAAACTATGTCTTGGTTGTCCTATTTAATCCTTGAATTATTATGTCAATGTTGGATAGAGTTGATAGAGTGTTCGATACCATATTATGCTTAAATCATAAATCAAGGGTTTACTACAGCCAGATATACACTGGCAAGGCATGGATGCTTGGTTAAATGATTTTGGATATACTTGTGGTTTTCGAATATTATAGAAACTACATCTTTTTGGTATGTAACTGTTGAAATTTTTATGTTCCACAACTTCATAGACTCTCGATTAAAATTTGATTAGTTCTTAACCTTTCATTTCTTGATCCCTTCCTTTCATCTTTTTACTTTTCGTACCGTTATTAGTCTACCTAGAAATCATCTAAACCTATTCACTAGATTCATAAACATACCTAGATCATGATTCAATGATCATGCCTACCAAATTGATTGTGCTAAACACGATTTCGATTTGGATCGTCCTTAACGACTTTTGATTGCAATCAGACCATTTGATTGTATTTCGATCATGTCCACTCGCATATTTTCTAGATTCTGAGTCTGCGATCGTACCTAAATAATCTTGCTTAAACAGTTAAGCGAGTTAGTCATGTCAAACAAATTTTTATCGTTCTAAACGGGTTTGCTCGTGATTAAACTATTTTGACTATAGTCGTGCCTACATTTCAAACTCTATTATTAGTGCTTAGATTTTATTCCATTGTGCTCATGGCTATTTCGATCATATTCATACGCGTGCCAAATTTTAATCATGCATGGATGACTTGCATGATTAACCTCGACCGTGACTGCATCTTAGTATATCTAAGTGATTTAACCCAGTTTAAATTTTGAATGTCGACCATGCCCATATAAATCCAATAGTAGTTAATCGTGCCTAACGACTTTTCTTGTTTAATTAACCCTATTTCGATTATGTCATTAACCATGATAAACAGGCCCTGTTGGCTGTACTTTAATCGTACCACGTGGTATCCTTTCTTAGAAGTTCGAATACATTCACGATCTAACTCCAATTTGATCATTGATCATATCATTCCTTGATCGCGCCTATATTTCAACTCTAATATCTCTAATGTTGGATTTTATTCCCCTGTGATTATGATTATTTCGATCATATTCATGCTCATGCCAACTTTTAAATTTTAATCATGCTTAATGACTTTTATCTAAACTTATGTTCGTTCCTGTCCTTGAGCACGTATCAAATTTGACTATATCTTTTGACCATATAATCTGGCCATATAATTTATCATGCCTAAACAATTGTTCGTGATTAAACCGATTTCCTTGATCACCCTTAAACAAAACGTGACCGTACTCGATTATAAAGATTTTGATCGTGTCAAATCGCATATTTTTGTCTACTATTTAATTACTTTGACTTCATTTTATTTTATATATAATTTGAGTGGCACCCCACTTTTTTTACGCTTATTTAAGGTGTACCCCACAACATTACAATATTGTATAACACCCCCCACTTTTAACGAATTCTGTCTAAAACGAACGGTCAAATTTTTTTTGACGAAAATACCCTTGTCTACTTTTGTGTGTCCTCCCTTTCCGTCACACGTGGCTGTCCGTCCCCCGCCCCCTGCCGCCCGTCCCCCGCCGCCCGTCCCCCGCCCCCCGCCATGCTCGGCCTCCCTCCACGGCGTCGTCGCACTCCCCCCCTCCCCGACCTCGCCGGACCCCTCCGGCCATCACCACCACCACCATCACCAACATCATCACCATCATCATCATCACCACCACCATCAACCATCATCACCCCCCCTCCCGCTCCGCCCCCCCTCCCCCCCTCCCGCTCCGTCCCCTAGCAGTAGCGCGCGGCGGCGGCGGCGATAGCATCGCGCGGCAGCGACGGCAGCAGTGGGGGCTAGGGGGCGGAGCGGGAGGGGGGGCGGAGCGGGAGGGGGGGGAGGGGGGAGGCTGGCTGCCGGCGGAGAGGAGGGCTGCCGGCGGTAGCAATGGGAGAGGGGGGTCGCAAGGGTTGGGTAGGGGCATAACGAGAGGGTATTTTCGTCCAAAATAAAGGGTCAAAGGAGTTGACCGTTAGTAATAGACGTTTTTCGTTAAAAGTGGGGGGTGTTATACAATATTGTAATGTTGTGGGGTGCACCTTAAATAAGCGTAAAAAAAGTGGGGTGCTACTCAAATTTTTCCTTTATTTTATGTTATCCACGATCCCGCGTGACTAATTTGATCAAGACTCATATCATCCACTTGACTATATCAATGGTCGTTCATATTGACATCGATCGAAATTTCATTTCTTGAATATATTCTTAGTCGTACCTAATCGTGTCCTTAAATTCGAGGACGAATTTATTTTTAAGGTGGGTAGATTTGTAACTCCTCTTCCCAATATTTTTAAATCTTATTTATTCACTGTGTTGTATTTTTCTTTTTTCGTTAGAACGTGTCTTGGAATAAATTATCTTTGAAAATATAAATATTGTATGTTATTTTAAAACCAGTTAACAATTTATGGTTTGAAAGCAATAGTTGGTTTTAATAAAAATAATTATTATTTCGTACTCATTAAATTGCTTTACAAAAATATTTGGAGTTCCTAAATATTGATTTCGAAAATAGTTTTAAAATTATAAATATTTCATGTAATTTTGTATTAAAAAAATTATAT
The DNA here is from genome assembly GCA_029216955.1 of Iris pallida. Taxonomy (NCBI): domain Eukaryota; kingdom Viridiplantae; phylum Streptophyta; class Magnoliopsida; order Asparagales; family Iridaceae; genus Iris; species Iris pallida. Next base: position 17,607,366 of record JANAVB010026799.1, read on the forward strand.
GTCCTGAATTATTTAATTCTTTGGTTAGAATATATACAGTTTAACTGGATAAAAGTTAAGTATTACTTTCAAGTTATTGTGTTGATCATTTATGCAAGGTGGAATTGAACTCATACGAATTCAGTTATTATTTCAATCGTTATAGCATTTCAATTAAATTAGTTTGTATTTAAATTCTATTTGACTTGGACTAAATTCATGTGAGGAGCTATCTACTAAAGTTTAAATTATTTGATGAGATAGAGTAATGATTTAAACTATGGGTTACGATCATTTAAAAGATTTGATTAGATCAACGATTTAGTTAAGCTAACGAAATTACCTTCTAGCAAATTTTGATTAGATTATTTTAATTTAAAAGTTATTATTTGATTTGAATTTATATGATTTAAATTACCGATTATGTTAAATATTGATTATATTCTTATATCCAAAAATGGATTACGATTAGAGTAACTTGTATTTAAATTCTCTGCGATTTAAATCTGTGAATGTTTATCTATTAGGATTTATATTATTTGATAATGTTGAGTATTATTTCAAAATATGGTATTATCTTAAAATCTTATAGTTATCAAGTATTAAATTTGATTTGACTATATATTTACATATTATAAACAATATATTAATTTTGCTGGATTGATCGGATTGAGATTTCATTAACTTAATTTTAAGTTTATTTGGATATATAAAGATATATGTTGATGATATCGAGAATTTTTAGAAATATTATTATGATACCAAATAATTTTATTAAGATTTAAATTATTTGATAAATACTAAAATATTATCAAATTATTATTACTGGTATGATATTGGATTAAGGTTAAATAAAATCTGCTTTAAACATTTTAGTTGTTTTAAAGTGTTATCAATTGATTATTACTCGATCACAAAACCAGCCTAATCCTAAAGCTTTGAAAGGATGTGAACATGTGTGTATCCATATTTTATTTAACCAAATCTTTTGGATTCTGTATTTTGCCTATTCTAATCTCTGGCTCTTTATCTTTCCATAAGAACACCATCTCCTTCCCTATATATCAACCAACACTTCAAATACAAAATCCCTTCTGTAGAACCCGACCTTTGGCAACATCTAATGCCGCACGAGCTGTCACCTTCGTTTTTCGTTATACGTATTTCCAGTATACGTGTACGGAATTCTGACCCGTACCATGACTTGTCATTTGCTAGCTAATCTTGGTTTAATCTTGTTTAGATTCATCATGGCATGTATTGGCTTGGTTTGGTTTATTTTGGTTTAACTTGGTTAGACCCTCCTTGGTTCATCATGATAAACCATCCTTTATAACTCACCAACCCTTTCTCTCTCTTCATTATTTCTTCTTCTTCTTCATTTAATCCTCTCCACCTACACCCAAGAGCCCTAGGCAAGTGCAACTTGCTTCATGATGGATCTCAAGTTTTATTGTCCCATTCTCTTCTTTACATGATTCTAAGCCTCTTTAGAACTTGGAGTTTTTGATTTTTATGGATAGATTCTTCTAGATCTACATTGTAACTTTGGAATTTCATGAGTTCATGGAGTTTTCTTGGTTTTGATCTACTAAAACTTGTTATTTTCGAAAAATAATAGTTCCATGAGCAAGAGCACGGAATTTCGTATGAATTTGGTTTTTGATTCACCTGATTTCGAGTTAAAATGAAGTTTTTATGGCCAAAACAAGTTTTCTGAATTTTTCTTGTCGGCTGAAGAATGTAGTGCTGGCGTAAATGTAAATTTTACGCAGGGAACCCTGTTCATGCATATTTTACGCAGGATTATATCTTGAATGTAAATTTTATGCAGGGTGTTCATGCGTATTTTACGCAGGATTGTATCCTGAATGTAAATTTTACGCAGGGAACCCTGTTCATGCGTATTTTACGCAGGATTGTATCCTGAATGTAAATTTTACGCAGGAAATCCTGTTCATGCGTATTTTATGCAGGATTATGTCCTGAATGTAAATTTTACGCAGGGAACCCTGTTCATGAGTATTTTATGCAAGATTGTATCCTGAATGTAATTTTTACGCTGGAACCCTTCTCTTTTGCGTATTTACGCAGAATTGAATTTTTGGCGTAAAAAGTGCACAGAATGACTGTTTTTGCCAAGTTTAGCTATTTTCTAGCCAGATTTTCGAAAAACTTAAAACATGAAAGTTTTAGATCTTTGTCTTGCCTTTCCGAATATCTTTGGAACACCTCATTTAGAGTTCGTATGTGGAAGTTATGCCTATTTTTCTGAGATGTGTTGAACCTTGGATTTTGGGGAATACCATTGGATCTTGTGTTTTCATGCGTTGAGATATGACTTTATATGAACTAGACCTTGTGATAAATGACTCTCCAACTATGTGCATAACATAGGCTTCTTGTTACCAATGATAATGATTCATAAGGAAGTTTTGTTCAGTTTTACGCCAAAATATTTCCGCGTACTTTCTTGAATATTGAGAATTGTTGTGTTATGACAACTCCCATGCATGTTTCTCCTAGTTCTTGTATATATGCTTACGATCTCACATGTGTCCTGTACTTGGCCTAACTTGTGACAACCCCACTTGATAACTTGTTAATATGGAGCATAATGGCCTTGAGCATGGTATGACTTGATAACATGAACATGATGTGATCATCCTCGATAGTGGTCCGTCGTGGTGCACCCTTGACAAGCACTTGGCATGATAACTCTAACAGTGACCAGTCATGGTGCACTCTTGACAAGTAACAAGTAAACATGACATGTACCGGCTTAATAGTGGCCCGGGGTGGCGCACTTCTGACAAGTAATCTTGACAAGTAATATGTAACTCTCGTCTTGACACCGTGGGTGATTTCTCTTGATTGTCTCTATACAAGTTATATGTCCCGTCTTGCATCATGTCTAGGACATGAATCCTTGATTTCCCACGGTCAGGGATTCATGCTGAATTGGACTAGGATAATGACTAGATTGATCAAGTAGTTCATATAGGAGATTGTTTCTAGTTACAGGCGATCCCGTTATCCCGGCCACACCTGAGGGACTTGTAGCCTGCCGTCGAGTAGGGCACATTTCCAGCCCACTGTCATGTGGGGCACTCTACGAAACAAGTTCTAAGCACACTGTTAGGTGTTGCACTCCAAGTTACCTAAAAATTCTTGATAACTCTTAAATAAATCTCGCCTGGATAACCTGGATAGCTACAGGGCTTGTGACTGCTGGAACATCTCATTGCATCTTGCTAGTAATTAGGTTTGTGATAACCCTAGTTAGTTAAAGTATCAAGCCGTACTCTTTGCTTGGCCGTGAGTGTTGGATGGAGTCCAATCCTGTCTAGTCTTGCCTAGCCCCAGTACATGCTATCTCAGGACATGCTTGCTTATGTTTTACTCTTGTCGATAATTGGTTGGAGACTAAGCTCTGTTCAGGTGAAGGGTTACAACCGGGTCCTTGTTCGATTTACGGTTGTAACTTGGCTACCAGAATAGTCCCTTAGTTGTCCTATCGTTTATCACCTTATTTTCTTTAACTTATGTCTTTCGTTATCCTTTATGTATCATGTGCTAATATGCTGGTTTTAGTTCTTAAGTGAAGCCTCCCTTGTGGCACTTGCTCTTCTGGGGTCTGACCCAGCTGGTTTTGTATGGCCAGATTTCGGAGTAGCTTCCGAGGATCTCCTCGCCTTCTAGCCAGATGGTGAACACTAGAAGAAACCATGGCAACGAGTGGGTTTATTTTGCTCTCCCGCTCAAATTGTAAAATTATTCTTTTGTGGTAGTTTAGCCGCCGAGCAAATGTTAGCTCGTGTTGAAACCTATACTTTTGTCTGCCTACGGGCTGTAACATGATTGACAAATCCTAGGGTTGATCATGTATGACTGAAACTCTTGCTAGTCCTCACATTTTGTACGACTAGCTTCATGATCATCTGTATATATAATGTTCGGGACGCCTTACCTTTCATGTCTGATGATCTGATATCTTGTAACATGTATTACTTGCTTGAGATTGAGACACTAGGCTTGTTCTTGACCATAAGAGACCGATGGCTTGTAGATAAACCCTCATGCATCTAGACAGCCGTGACCGTATGTCACTACAACAAATATGGCCTACAATAGCATGTGCAGAACGCTATAGAAAGCCTTTTATAGCATATTCTGTCTGCTATAATTTCCACGCTATAGTAAGTCAAGACATGTGAATGCTATAACATTATATCGTTCTTGAATGTTGTAGATGGATTATAGCGTTCGTGTATGTTGTGGATAGTTTATAGCGTTCGTGAATGCTGTAGATGGATTATAGCGTTCATGAATGTTGTGGATGGTCTATAGCGTTCTTGAATGTTGTTGATGAATAATTGCGTTCATGAATGCTGTAGATGGTGTATAGCATTTATTATAGCGCTTCTGAACGCTGTCCATTTTTTATAGCAGTTTAAGTGCTATAAATCTGTTACACAATTTTATATTTGAATAACCTATTCTGTATCACATACAATTAACCTGTGCTTCATAAAAATTCATGTTGAATCGTAATTTTGATTTCAACAATTTCAATCGCAACTTCCATTTCGATCAACCAAGATATAGAAAAGGTTTGCCAAAATAAATAAATTCATACATTTTTCATTAAAACTTTCAAGATGTATAAAATGCTTATAACCAAACGCTAGTCCAAAATTCAACTAAACCATTCCATTTCCATACAAAATATCTGTAGGCCAAAATGCAGCTCGATCGACTCTTTCCTTCTAGCTTATATCCTTGAGAACCACATAAAATGGACAAATGTAGATTTCTGTCATGAGGAACCTGAAAAACAAAGAAAGGTTCAACTTATTAGTCGTTAGATGAAATTTCAAGGAATTAGAAAGAAAGTAAGCATTTTACATAACACAACACCACACAATAAATGTGAATCAGCTGATACATTAGAGGCCTAACTCCAGCAGCCCCCAATTTTATTTTCAAAACTCTTTTTTTTTCAAACTCACACTAAAAAGGTTAAGGGGATTTGTGAGCAAGTTCAGACCTACCCCTAAGAAAAATGGAGTTCAAATAACATAAGTTGGGGTGTGTAATAGCCAACAGTTAGGGATATGTGTGTGTAGATGTGTTTACCTACAGTGGGCATACTAGCATAAGAGTTGGGGGTTCCTCTATGTATCAATGCACAACTCTATCCTCTCTTGTATCCTTTACATATACACACTCAAACAAATGACAACACTCTCAAGTCACTGGCTGTCTCACCCTCAAATAACTACTTCCACATAATCTTACACATAATACCAGTATCTTATGTTCTCAACACTGGATTAAGTCCATAACAGCAAAGATGTACTTCACTTCTCTTGATTTACATTGTTGGTAGATTACACACTATATAGACCTATAACCGGAATCTAAATTTGAATAACAATTTACTTAATAGGCACTGTTGTTAAAATTCATGATGAAGCACTGGCTAAGTAGCATAGCTAGTTTTTACAAAAAAATGCATAAAAGGCTTAAAGAGTATTTGAAATAGGTACTTTCAACATGGCATCTGTTGCAAGGTTGTGCCTCTACCCTGCAATGTCTGTAGCCTATTTAAGCAATGTTATTGGAGTATATGTATTTGAAAAGGTACTAAGAACATAAATTGTTTAACAAAATAAGGTGGATAAAGAGTATAACCTTTATACACGCATCTATTGCTGGACTTGGCCGTATATTCTTTTCCTTCTTAAGCCTGATCAGTTCTTTCAGATACTCTGTTATTAAGAAAATGAGAAAAAGAATAGTCATATATAGTATGAAGTGACTTCTGCCAAAAACTGCCCCAAAATTGAACTAACTATTGAGAAGTTTTTTGATAAGTTGTTGTACCAAACAGACTTGGACTGCTTTCCAAGAAAAAAAAGCAGAAGCAGCCTCCAAAAAGGATATGTTTTGTCAACAATAAAGTTTTTGAATATGGTTGGTTATATAGATAGTTTGAACATAGAAAGAAAAGTTTAAACAAAACAAGTCCCTAATTTTAACATTGATATTCTGTTTTCTGTCTTTTTTACATTAAGTTTCTTCAAATTATAAGTAGAAAACTCAAACAACCACAACTGCTTGACCAACTTAACTCTATTGTTAATCTTCCAATAACTACTCATTCATTGAGGATACTAAGACTATAATTTTTAGCAATAAAATGATTCAGAGTTAACAGTTTATTGCAAAATTTTGTTTTATCTCAATATTGTACCTAAAAGTTTATGTCCTTGTGTAAAATGGAGTGTATGTGTCACTGGAAACGTCTCCGACACGGCTTGACACAGACATGACACCAATTTTTAGAGTCTCTTGTGCTTCAAAGATGCTTTGCTAAAGGTAGAAGATGGAACATCTTTATCTTACACAATTGATTCTACATAAATTTCAAGTGCAATTAAATGTAATATGAAGCATCAAGATCAACCAAGCCTTTAACATGGAGATTCTTAAAATTCGTTGTCGTGTTGGACTTGTACTAGACACACGACAAAGACGTCCCAAAATACAGAAGGGAGATGCTAGGAATAGTGTCATGTCCACGTTGTGGTGATCGTATCAATGCCATGTCAAATTGGTAACATAGATGTAACAGTTTGAAGAGGGCAAGTCCTAGTTTTTAACATTGGAGTAATTGGTAAAACAAGGAAAGAAAAATTATATAGACAGGACAGGACACAAGGTACTAAGTATCATGTTCTTTTTATCGCAACATAAATTTATTTGATTGAAAAATAAAATGTTATTGAATGGTGAATTAGTTACATATTGATACTGGACACCTGTGGTGTACATGTTCCATAAACAAAATAAATAAGATAAGAATATCATTACTTAAGGGGAAGGCAAGCGAAGGCAAGATAATATGTGAACTGCACCATAATATAAGTACGAAAACAATCTGCTACCCTATCAATTCATGCTTCTTCATATTGTTCTTTTGAACAAAATTTTGCACAGACACATCAATTTTTGTGTAATTAGTGTAACTGCTCTAGCATGCTCAATGCATAAGTTATGTTGCTGTGTCATGCATGACTGGCGAGCGAGCCTAGGAAGCATGAACTCTCCAAAACTAATATAAGCCCGATTATTGTTGGAAATGTATCGAACAATATCTTGTCTCCTCACTTCTATATTTATTCACTTTCTTATGTAAATCTTTTAAGTATCTTAAAAATTTAAGATATGAATATCATTACTAGAGGGAAGCAAAACAACATGTGAAATGCACCACAAAATACATAAGAAAATAGACTGCTTCCATGAAAAACACCTCGAAGAATCTTCGGTGAACCTGAAAACATATCTATAAGACTGATAACTCATCTAGATAATCCCCCCTTGGTATCCACCTCCCTTGTGTACTAATAAACCCCAATTTTGCCTGAATCAAAAGGAAAGTGCCCCTTACATCCATAAAAATCAGTCAAGAATTGGATTTTCACCTTCCTAGAAGGAATTAAGGTTGATATGATATTATGATTGGATTCATTAACATTGGACTTTGTTTGAAGATATATTCACCATAAACAGATATGTAAAACACATCTTAATTTCAAGAGATTCTACAACACCAATATAATGCACAAACTAAAAGTCATTAACCCCGAAAAATTAATAATTCTCAAATAGATTTGAAAGGCAAAAAAATCAATCACAATGGAGCAGATGAGCAAATCCGGCTGAAAACTTGCAAAAATTTCTGAAAAATAACAAAAAAATAGGGTTAGGGTTTTGAGATGTACCGTAGGTCCTGGCCGGTGGGATGTCCTTCCTGGACGAGGAAGGACTTCATGGAGCATCTGTTAAACAAAAAAATATTAGAGAAGGAGGAGAGGGGAGAATAACCAAAGAAGAGGAGGAGGAGGAGGAGGAGGAGGAGGAGGAGGAGGAGGAGCATAACCCTACCGATGGCTTACTATAGGGAGGAGAGGAGAAGAATCCTACCGAGAGAAGCAAAATCCTACTGATGGCTTAGAGAAGGAGGAGAGGAGCAGAATCCTACCGATGGCTGACCGATCACAGAGAAGGAGAGAAAGAGAAAATTTGAAATGAGGAATTTTTAGAGGAGGAGATGACTATTTCCCCCAATCCGCTGACCTAAATATCGGATAGGAAATAGTAGCATGAGAGAGAGAATGGGAAGGCGAAGAGGCTAGGTTTAGTAATGAGAATTCAAATTTTGTACTATGTGTCTCCCAAATTTTGGTTTTGAGGGAAATATTTTGGTTTGCCTCCAAAACCAAAGTCACCAAAAATTATTGGCACTAATATATATTCTACAACATTCAGGAAATGCTATAGATAGATATTTTTATAGCATTGCAGAAAGAACGCTATTGTTGATAACATTCTATAGCGGGGACACTTGAACGCTATAGAAAAACTGCTATTGTAGGCCCTATTTGTTGTAGTGTGTCGAGGTGGATTACACTTCTATATATGCAGCTGGCTGTGTCTGTCCCCCGCTCTCCAGTATTCTGGTTCTGGGGCGTGACACGAGCAGCTGGAGAAACTCTCCCCTCAGTCCCTAGCATCACCACCAATCGCCAATAGCAAACCCTGTGCCGAAGTGTCCGTGTCCACCACCACAATTATTGTGTCCAGCCTCGGGTCCGACCCCGGGCATTCGTGTCCGTGGGTACAAACATCCTTTCATCCAATTCCTTATAAACATAATACACATCCATCGTGTCCGACACCCGGATTCGACTCCAGAATATACAAAAAATTATTCTCCTCTGTATCCAACCCAGACACATTCATCCCCGACCCACAAAGAAAGCCCTAAACCCCAAACTAACCTTCGTGCGCCGCCTTCGGATCCGCCTGGAAAACAGTCGGGTCGTGCTCCGCCGAGCGAGGCCCTAATCGCCGTTCACTGACTCATCGGGTCCACCTCAACATCGGGCAGGTCAGCCATGCGTCGATCGGACAGCCGCGTTTGACGTCGGGCCTCGCGAAACTTGCCTCCGGCCGTCCCTGGGACAGCGCGCGCATGTATGCACGTGTTCTCCGGAAGAAACTGCCCCAACCTCGAGGGCTGCTCACGGCGGCCATACCTCGACTGTGTGACCCGGCTGCGGTGGCCGATACCTTGTCGTCCCCACGAGCCGACGACTCGCTCCGCAGATCCACAGTGCTGGCTTGGAGCCACGCGTGCAGTGGCGCTGCCGCTGTGCCCGCGCCTCCCTTTCGCGTACGTTGGTGTCCCTCTGGCGCCGCCTACCCCTCGCGTACGGCCAGCGCTCGCGGCCATCAGCCGTCGCGACACATTGACGAGCCATGCCCACCGATGAGGGCTACTGCTGCCTCTTCCTCAGATCACGCCATCAACGCTGAGCTTCGTCGACCTCGTGCGCCGCGACCGCTCCGATTTCGGGTCGATGTCGTGGCTTTCTTTTCCACGCCGACCCCTCACCCCTGTGAGCCTCCTCCTCCGCCCAGCTGCGCCGCTCCGCCGAACCCCTAAGAGAGGGTTCACTTTCCCCTCTTCTCTCCCTTGTAAGTTTTTTCATTTCCTATCTCTTTTTCTCTCTCTCTCCCTTCCTTATTAAATGCATTTGCTGCTTTTGGGGATTTGTGTTTGTTCTTTTGAATGTCCTCAAAAAACGAGGATGGGGAGTAGAAATAAGGAAAGCCTTAAATATTTTTATTATTTTATACCAGTGTAGGCATTATTGTGTACATATGTATTAGTACACATATGTGCATGTATACATGTATACTATTATTGATAGTATGGTTATTAATAATAATATTCCTAAGTTGGGGAATTATGTAAAAGTATTTATATTAATATTCTAAATATATTTGGGGAATACATTACATTATTATTTTAAAACTTTTGACTCAAAAAGTGTAATTAACAAAATTAGGTTTCCTAGATTTTTATGTATATATATAAAGTATTTTGGGGCTAATAAAAAATAGTTTCCAAATTTATCAAATAAATTCCTAAAAATCGTTTTAAATTATATTACTAAAGCCTTACTTCTATTTCAAAATTGTATTTAGCCTAAAAACGATTTATAGATTTTTCAAGTATTTATTTATAATATTTTGAATGATAAAAACTGAGTTTAAAGGTTATAAATATTTTCTAGAAATAGTGATATAGTCTTTTACGAAAATTCTTTCTATTGTAAATCATTGATCGCGACTAATTATATTCATATTTTCTTTATCGAATCCTAACTATTTCACACCGACCTTAGCCAAATGGACTATTTTGGACGCAACAAGATCATCGGTTTCACCAGTTAAGGACCACAGGCAAGTACACTTTCTGATTGCATTTTTATTCATAGTAGTCTATACATTTCATGTTTATACATATGTCTTGCTGCTTGTTGACATGCTCGTCACACGGAGTAGTCGGGAGGAAAAATATCTTAGTAGACATGTGGACTACCCATAACTATCTCCCATGTCTTTCGTGGAGAATAGCAGTTGCACACGACACGTGCAGGGTGCCAGATTTACCCCTAGCCATTCACATATCGAAATTGATATTTCAAATCACATAGATAGTTGTATTTTATTTATTTTCCTTGTCTTCTTCACCAATTGCCATGTCATCAGTTACTTTCTAGTTTTTATCTCTCATATGTTATTTTTATGTCTTGTTAATTCTATTATGTTTTCGTATTGCCATGGTTCATTTAGAAGAAGCTAATGAGTTATTGAGAAATAAAAACAATAATTTTTATCTAGACTTGATTCTCAAAACTCATCATGTGTTTCTTTAAAGAGTTTGAATGAGGCTTTAATTTTGAAAATGAAATCTCTTTCCTCATCTACAGAAGATCTCATGACTCAATCACATGAGTTATCTCATTTGCGTGATTCTTCTATTGATGTTTTAAAGAAATAAAGTGATGCGTTTATCTCTAGAATTGCTTTATGCGAAAAGTGAATAGTATTTTAAATGCTAAATTTGATTTATCTTACATGTATGCATGATGATTTGCTATTAGAACATGATATTCTCAAAACCAAATCTTCTCATGCTCATTCTTGACATACTCATCATTCTAGTATGTCACATGATCATTACCAGGCTCATTCTGATACATGTGCACTGTTAGGGTTATATACTAAAAGCATTACTTTTGTATTAACTATATTTTCCTATTATTTTTGAATGAAAATCATATGGACAAATGTTGGCATTTTATATTTATCATATGTTAATGCAAGTGTCTGATATTCTACATTGTAGATAATATGGTGTATGGTGACACAAGAAGATTATATTATCAGCCTCTTGTAGAATATATAAATGGTTCACAACCTAGATGGATTTGGACAAACCATTGGTAAGGTTGTAGTGTAATCTGGCATTAGTCTATCTTGACTATAGATTTATACTAGTGCACTTTGTGTGTATTGAACATGACCACTTGAGGTTGTTCTCTTTGTATGGACTACACAAGAGAACAAATACCTTTGTTATTATGGATGCTTGTGCTCTTAATCCGGATATAATAACAGATATGTATATGTAGTATGCATTACTTTGATTCATATAAGAGTGAGATTCATAATGAGTCAATAGCCTCTATAAATTGGGTAATGGCATTATGTGTATGATGGACTGTTGATTATAAAAGAAATCCATGTCCCGATGTATCAGGTTGATGATGTCCCCTTAAGGAACTCAAAAGAATTGTCATGTAAACCCTGCAGGTGGATTATATCCGACATGACAAATAAAGTTGAGTGGTACTACTTAAGGATAAAATATGTCTATCAATGTAGTTGTCAGTAACTTATTTTGATTGACGGACATTCGATATCTTAACATGGGGAGATAAACAAGCATATAATAAGAAGGAGTCCATAAACGTAATTTGGAATTAGTAAGGTAGTGCAACAGTAGCTCTTTAGTGGACCGAGCTATTGTTAACAGGCCTGGATTGTGTGTTCGGGCTGAACACAGGATACCTAGACCCGTTAGGAGACCTAAACCTAATTTCTTCTCACGGTCCTTTCTGTAGCCTATATATACCCCCTATTCTCTGGCCATCATATGTATCCTAAGAAGAGCATCTTTCTCTAATTCGTTCATCACGAGTGGAGAGAAAGGGAGGACAGCTAGCCAAAGGAAGAAAAGGTTGGGAGACCATCGCCCATACGACGTCCAACCCGAGGAAGGAATACGTGCAAAAGTTCTTAGGGTCGCTCACTGCTCGAGATTGCTAAAAACTGTCATATTTTTTCCTCGCAGGTATAATTCGTGAACCCTAGTTTCTGCATATGAAGGATTAGAATACGTTTTAAATCTGTTAACTTTCTATCATCAATACGCACACCAATCCGTGGTCCTGGGAATCCTTAGTTCCATCAGTTGGTATCAGAGCCAGTATTGGATCTGCGTATCGATTGATACATCCATGTTTATTAATAAAACACAATATCAAATAATAGTCGGTAGATGTAGATCTGTTCTGACTTAGTTTTGTAGGCATCTTAGATCTAACTATTATGGTCAAATTCATGTTATATTTGTGTTGTTTTAAACCATAGACATGTCATGGCTGTTGTTGTTGTTTATGGATGTAATTAAAATTATGAGGGTTGATCGTGCTTATTTATTAAATTTTTTGAATCTAGATTATGTGTAAACTCCTTCGGGAGACATAAGATTGATGTAATTTATATATAATAGGTCTATCGTGATGGCGGTGGTAGCTTTTTCTGATGCGGGATGAGATGTTGTTTTCAGCAGTCCGGAGGCCGTCAGATGATTTTCGATGAGCTACCCCGAACCCCGCCACCTGACCTGGTAGGTCGAACCCGAATAGGTCTACGCAGCGCACTATTCTGGATCCAAGCACAGTTGAAGAAGAAGCAGGATATATGGCCATAATAGTTGGATATTTATCTTTTATTGCTGTATTTGCTTTGTTCTGTTATACATGATTGTTGATGTGGTTATTTGTTATAAGCTGAACCAACATTTAATAATGGACAACATGGACATAAATCAACTAGTAGATCCTCGCCTTTAAATAACTAAGTGGGAGAGGGAGTTTATTTTGTTTAAATTCTATGGTCTCCATTACTGGTATGTAGGTGATGTAATTATATTTATGCGTTGGCTTTAGTGCCTTCCTCCATATCGGATGAGTCTAGTTACAGATCACCAGTATATACTTACTTTGGGATAATTATAGAAAGTTATCTAGTGTGTGTTTACTTCTCCATCTGAAGGAACTCATTACGAAGTAATGGACTTAGCATTAAGTAATGGTATACACTTAGATACAAATAATGGTGTCCTCCCCATCAGAGTCAATGCTATTATTTACCAAAGTAAGACCAACAAGTTAATTTTATTTGTCATAAAGTTAGGTTGACATGAGAATAAAATTAATAGAAAAAACCTCCTTAGACAAATATTGAATTTGTATATGCCCACACCATCTTGCATGCTAAATTTATGGTGTTTAAGGTGTTGGTAATTTTTTATTGTTTCTAGGGAATCAATATTTATTTAAATTCAAAAAGATTTTGCCCTACATAATAGTTATTATGTGATTTTCAGGATTTCAAAAATGGGTTCTTTCAGTTCACTTATGGTGATTCTTAAAGAAAACAAACTTACTGACCCTAATTACATTGACTGGAAATGTAATTTGGATATTGTCTTAAATTCTAAAGTGTACAAATATGTACTCAATGAGGAATGTCCACCTACGCTTGATGCTAATTCTGATGAGGAGATCAAAAAGGCTTATAAGAAATGGATAAAGGCAGATGAGATGGCACAGTGTTATATTCTGGCATCTATGTCAAATGTACTACAACATCAGCATCAGGCCATGGCCACAACTTATGACATGATGTATAACCTCAAGGAACTCTTCGGACATCAGAGTAGAGCATCTAGGCAGTTTACTATGAAGAGTTTGATGAATACGAAAATGGCTGAAGGTACTACAATAAGGGATCATGTTCTCAAGATGATGGGTCATCTAAATAAGATGGAGATCCTTGGAGTCAAAATCGATAGGAAATCTAGGTCGATATCATTCTCGGGACTCTGCCTAAAAGTTTTGACACATTCTGCCTTAACTACAACATGAACAAAAGGTTGTATAGTTTGGCAGAACTTGCGAAAGAACTACATGATGCTCAAGCTCTCTTTAAACAGAATGGTCATATTTATGTTACTGAAAAGGCTTATACTTCTAAGCCGAAAGGCGGTAAGAAGAAGAATAATATTCACAAACAAGTAAATTCAGCAAAAAAGGACATGGGACCTCAAGGCGGTGTGAAAAAGTTGAAAGGCAAATGTTTCAAGTGCAAAGGGTCAGGACATTGGAAGAGTAACTGTCCACTTCTCAAACAAGGGAACAAAGAAGGTATATCTCATTCACTAGTAGTTGAAACATGTTTAGCGGTGTTATCTACCAGCAGCTGGTGTGTAGGTTCAGGAGTCACTAATCTTGTATGCAATTCATTGCAGGGGTTCCAGAAAACCAGACGGCTTAGTGATGGAGAGATATGTTTGTGCATAGGTGACGCTACAAATGTTGCGACCATTGCAGTAGGAGATGTTATTTTATCTTTTGGTAGAAATAAGTATTTGACATTAAAAAATTATCTTTATGCAGCTCCACTTAGAAGGAATTTGATTTATGTTTCTATGCTAGTTAAGGATGGATATTCAGTTTATTTTAATGACAACATTGTTATTAGAAAAATAAGCAATTTATCTATTATGGTGAATTAGTAGATAATTTCTATGTCTAATCCTATTTTACCAATGCAACTAATGGAAATGAATAATACGTCTTCTAACTTGAATAAGAGAAATGAACATTCTTGTATGAACCAAACATATCTCATGCACTTGCGATTAGGCCATATTAACCTAAAATGATTCAAAGATTGGTTATAGATGGACCTTTGAGTATATTGGAAGTGGAGGCAGTTCTAGTCTGTGAATCCTGCTTAGAAGGTAAAATGACTAAAAGGCCTTTTAAGACAAAGGGGTATAGGGCCAAAAATGTGTTGAAATTGGTTCATTCTAATTTTTATGGGCCCATGACTATCCAGGCTAGAGGTAGCTTTGAATATTTTGTCACATTCATTGATAATTATTCAAGGTATGGATACATTTACTTGATGTGCCGTAAGTCTGAGTGCTTTGAGAAATTCAAAGAGTACAAGGCTGAGACGGAGAAACGTCATGGAAAATGTATCAAGTCATTACGTTCAGATCGTGGTAGCAAGTACCTTTTTGGAGAGTTTAGGGTTACTTATCAGAAGCTGGGATTACGTCTCAATTGACTGCACCATGTAGAAGCATGGAATTTCACAAACAGAAAGCCCATACGCCAGACACTACATGCGCTAGAGCTCGGACAAAATACTTCACAGCAAAATCAACAAATATAGACATTTGAAAGAGGACTTTTTATTTATACATAAAAGTCTATTACATGTCTAGAGAAGGTTGTACAAAGGAGAATTTCTACAAAGAAAAGATCCTAAGTCTACGGCCAGCAGCCACTATGCGCCTCAAGACAGGCGCAACAGTCACCATGCGCCCTCAGACAGGCGCAACAATCATCACGCGCCCTCGGTCAGGCGCATCCCACCATGCGCCCTCGGCAAGGCGCATCCTTTTCAGCAGCTCAGTTATGTGCATCCCAGTTATGTGCATCCCTTCAGCAGCCCAGTTATGTGCCGCTCTTCCAGCCAGGCTCACCTGATAAATGCTATGACTAATGAAGCATTTAATCCTCTGGCTAGAGGCAGGTCTCCTCAAACCAAGGAAGAGAAGAGCACCGCAAGTCTATGGCCAGGGGAGGCTTCGAAAGAGCCTCCAAAGACCAAAGAAGACCGCAATCGAAATGCGGCTAAAGGAGCAGCTTTCAACACAACCAGAGTGGGCAACACCCACTTTCAAGGAAGAAAGAGCCTAGCACCGCCATTCCGATCTACGGCTCTTCCGGCACAACGAAGACGAGGCCCGAGCATCCCTATCTTTGGATGCAACAGGCACCTTCCGCCTGCCTCGGAAGCCCCGACTCCACCTTTTGGATGTAACAGTCACCTTCAAGTGCATCAATGACGACATGGCGTCTCATCTTCACCCTCGGGAGCACTTCGTCAACAGAATGCACTCGAGTACCCGAGTTCATGTTGGAAGAACGTGAGAGAACGAGAAGCGAATCTCCTCTCCATGCCACTATTTATAGGCAGGGCAGATCAAACCCACGCGCCAGGTGGATGGCTCTCCGAATTCTGTACAATGAACATGCATTTAATGGATGAACCGGACGCTTCGAATTCAGCCAAATCAAAACGGCTATTTAAAGCACTCGAAGAACGTAATAGTCGCTGCATTAAAGAACGTGTTATGAAGCAGATGCGTCGGCCAGCCCGTGCATCACACAGACGTGCCCTTCAACATCAGGCGCATCACGCAGACGCGCCCTTCAGTACCAAGCGCATCACAGAGGATGCGCCCCCATGAGTCCCCATACCCAGTGGAACGCCAATCGACGCGCCCCCTCAGCTGTCCATCGAATGTCAGAAACATTAAATGCTGAACTGACAGAGTTGGCAGCACACCTCCCAAAGTCTGAACAGTTGACAGCTTTTTCAGAAAATGAAGCGTCGGCAACGTCAGCATCATCATGACTTTACTCCGACGGCTACTGCCACGTGGCTACCCAACCACCCGCATGCGCCTCTGCAGCCATGCGTCCAAATCTGCATGCGCCTCAAAAGCCATGCACTTCAGACTCTTCACTGATCCCTAAAGACAGAAGAAAAGTCTCCATTTGAAGCTCTGCATGCGCCTCAAAATCCATGCGCTCCAGACTGCTCTCTGATCCCAAAAGATAGAAGGAAAGTCGCCTGCATGCGCCTCAAAAGCCATGCGCGCAGAATGGTTCGTGACTCCTAAAGGTTACGAGCCAGAGTCTCCTCATGCGTCCAATCCTAGGCGCATCCCACCAGATCATTCCCCATCAAATCCGAGATCTCCGAGCCATGAGTCGACGACACGTGTCCTTTGACTCAACTCATCCAAGATTTCAGCAACAGAAAGATCTTCTTCTCTGCTACGTGCCGGCTCACAACAGCAGTATGAAGAATTCAACCCCTCAATCAGGGCGCATCATCAATGCGCCTCCATCAGCAATCTCCACGTGGCGTCCCCACGCACCGGCGCATCCTACATATGCGTGCATGAGCAGCCAACCTGTCCAGCTATAAATAGAGGGATCATTTCCTTCTCACCCACACACAGAACACACAACGAACAGACAGAGAACATACAGACCACCAGAGAGGCAGATACAGACACTCAATGTCTTCCTCCTCTCAGCAAGCTCCAGCACCCAGAGCAATCCAATCCTTCAGAGGACCGATAACCGTCGTCAGCTCGTCAACGGAGTAAACGCATTACCACTCGCTCCATTGGCACAAGGGACCCAGATTAAACAAAAGTGTACTCCTAGGACTACGCTTAAGTCCTATATTGTAATACTGTTCTGTTTGTATTGAAATTTGTAATCAAACAATTTTAATGGCAAACAAGCTGGTGACTCTGCTGGGGACCTCTTTCTCCTCCACCGAGAAAGTCGTGTCACAAGCCGACGACGTGAAGGTGGGCTCCTCCCACAAAATACTGGTCGTGCGCCTCAATCAACAGGCGTACGAGGAGTTCATTTCTGAAGGAAGTGCGAGTCCTTCGAAGCGGCTGCCGAAGCCGAAGAAGACCCGCCAAGCCTGGGTGCACAAGGTCGACGCCTCGGGCACTACCACCGAAGGGGATGCGCCAATCCAGCCTTTCCTTCCTGCTGACGTCCTCAGCAACCAAGGTGCGCCCGCTGATGCAGCGCATCTCTCGGGGAAGCGTGCGGCTGACCACATTTCCCAGCCATCTCCCTCTCAGGCGAGGAAGATGCGTCGACGGAGCAGGGGCGCAGCCAATGCCCCGCGCATCACCTCTGATGCGCCACAAAAAGTCTCTGTCTTTGACAGACTCACTCGCTGTAATGGCGAGGAGAATTTGGATGCTGAGTACTATGCGCCCCAGCGGGCTAGTACGAAGAAATCCAAGGCGGCACGGGCCATGCGCCACAAACGTGCTATGCCAGCAGTAAGCCAGAAGCATGCGCTCACAATCATGCGCATTGCTGATGGTAAGCTGTACAAGGTCGACTCGAGTGCTGCGGCGCCAAAAACGAGCCGACCTTCAAAGTCCTTGTCTCACTTGGGCGCATCTACTGCGTGCACAACCAAGTCGAGTAAGGCAAATCCAGTGGTCTTGAACTCCCGCGCCTCCTCTGGTTGTGCGTTTGAGGTCCGTTCAAGTCACTTCAAATGTTGTGGTTCCCCCACTACTGATCGGGATGCCTGTTTGGTATTAGATCAGGGGGCGCAGCACTCACCTGACCACCCCGGCGTTTGGCCTTGCCATGCGCCTGAAGGGGGTGTGAAGGTAGCACTCTCCTCCAACGACCTGCGTAACGTGATCACTCACAAGCGCCGGTCAGGAGAGTCGACCAACAAGCACAATGCACCTCTCACGGGGCATACTTGTGCGGTGGTCACCATCAACTGCTGTTGCAAGGCGGCAGTACCACCAAGGCAGTCAGTCTTCCAGCGGCTGCAATCATCGACACCCCTCCGACATCGCCTTGGGATGAAGGTGTCAACAGAAGAGGAGTCAAGGGTTGCTTCATGCAACATGATCTCCAACTCCTCGTCAGTCCGAAAGACGACCGGCAATTCCTCGTCCTCATCCAAAAGCCAGCCGAGGAAAACCAAGGCAGCTGTCTCGTCCTCCGGAGTGTTCGAAGGCACTCGGTCGAGGAAGAAGTTCTTGGAGGAAGCTGGGGGTAGTCAGACCCTTATTGACCCTCCTTCCGAAGACAAAGATGTCCACAGCACAGCTGCGGCAGATCTTCATCCTCGAGGCGAAGTCAGCCTCCCAGAAGCCCCTCAAAACGAGGATGTCCCCCAGAACACAGCTGGAGGTAGTTCCGGAGACGAAGAGGCCCTTCAAGACGGAGCTGAGGGTAATCAGACCCTTGCAGATGCGCCCGTCGAGAATGACCTCCAGAACGTGGCTGGGGGTGGCCAAGATGAAACTCCAGGAGAGGCGACTCCCCTACATGAGAGTGAGGCCGAGATCAAAGCCTCAACCAATCCATCCACTCCCGGCCTTGTCATGACACAGTATACATGGCTGGGGGTGATTCCGAGTCTGATGCGCCGCCGCAGGACATCGTCCAGCGCATAGACACATTAGAGGGAGGACTCAAAACCCTCTCTGCTTCTATGCAAACACTGACTCAGGCGGTGTTCGAAATACGGTCGGCCTTGACCCGAACACCTTCGACCGGTCCCGACCCAGGGGCCAATGGGGAGTCGAGTGTACCCTTTCAACGGGTATCCTCAGACACAGATCGCCGAGAAGTACCCCGAACGTCTGAGCCCTCAAACGCTCAACTCCAGGTGGTACCACCTTCCCCGACTCCCAGCTCCACGGAGGATGTGGTCAAAATGATCAAGGACTTGCGGGAGCGCTTTGAATCCAAGAACAGGCAAGAGGAGCGCCAGAAGATGGGCATTCCCCAGCCTTGTCCCCTCGAGTGGAATAAGGTGGTTTATCCTCCAAAGTATAAACCACAAACACTGACGCCGTACGACGGGAAGGACTCTCCGCGTCGCTACCTGACGTACTTCCAGTCCCAAACGGGACATCTCCCGAAGGAGGACGCGCTCCTCACTAGCATATTTGTCGGAGCATTGAAGGGAGTGGCGTATGACTGGTACTGCAGCCTCCCTGACAATTCCATATCATCCTTCGACGACTTGACGTGCCTCTTCCTCGACCGTTTCTACGACGGCGGGAAGGACATGACGATGGCGTCCCTCATAGAGATACGCCAGAAGGAGAAGGAAACGGTTCGGGTGTTCATCGAACGCTTCCGACAAGCCTGCTTCAGACTACCTCCAGGCATGCCGGAACATGCGCTCCTCTCCTCTTGCAGCATAAACAAGCTGCCTGCAGTCAAACTCTGGCTCAACTCTACTCCTCCTCCCGACTGGAGCTCCCTGATCATCGAAGCAGAAGCCGCAGAAAAGAAGGCGGCTAATGCACATCTTCTTTGTAGCCAACAACCCCGGACGAGAGACAAAGAGGAAGCAGGCATTGACTGTTAATGCCTCAAAAGACGCATCTGCGCCTACTAGAAGCCTCCACTTGCACCAAGGCCTAAGGAGGTTTATTCGTTCAACGACGAAGATACCCTGTAACTTTTTGAAATACTGAAGCAGGATGACAAGATCAAGCTACAGGACCCGAGGTACTGTCACTACCATCGGTTTGTCGGACACCCGACCAAGGACTGTTATGTCCTCAAAAATTACATCCAGCGCATGATCAATGCGGATGTAATCTCCGTCGACTACGAAGAGAAGACGGTGTCAGCCAATGTGGTGTCACTCCAGTTCGGCACCTTGCCGCCAACTACCACACAAGATGGCGTCGTCCCCATCCCTAAGGCGACAATGGAGGTGGTTAACTTACCACCTATCCGTGACAATGTGAGTGGACTCATCCCACTCACCACATCTCGAGGAGAGGTCCTATGGGTCCACCCCGACCTTGTCTCCGAGGTGACTCAACCGGAGGTACGTCCTACCCCCAAATCCAAAGGCAGGAAGATCAAGTCTTGCCGCATGGTCTCTTCTTCAACGGAAGAGGCACTCCCTGTGCAGACGCGTGCACAATAGAACGCCCAACCCGACGAAGCTGCCGCCGAGGTGGTGCCTCCTTGCACCGTCCCTGCTGTCCTGGAAGAGGGCCCGTCTAAGCCCTCAGCCGCCAATAAGCAGAAGCAGGTGGAGGCTCGTTTCGACAGACCTCTACGAAAGGAGAATGCTTCGGGGCTAGCCAAGCCCCACAACTTCGACATACTGGCACAACTGGCCAGTACTCCTGCCCGCCTATCTTTGTTCGAGCTCCTGCGTCTTTCCAAAGACTCCTGAGAAGCTCTCTGTGAAGCTCTGAAGGATGTCGAATCCTTTCTCAGTCAGGTCAAGCAGCCTGAAGACCTCCCAACTACTTGTGCGTACTGTCATTGTGCGGATGAAGTTATCCCAAACATAACTTTCACCCAACAAGACATGCTGCTCAAGCACCACCGACATAACCGGCCGCTGTATTATACAGGGTATATCGGTTCAGTCAAGGTTAACCGGATTCAGATCGATCCAGGGTCTTCTCTCAGCATCATTCCGAAGGCGCTGCTATCAACGCTGGGGATCCCAATGTACCGGCTGGCGCCCTCCAACACAACCATCAGTGGCTTCAACGCTAGCAAAAGCGAGCCACTGGGCAAAATTCGACTGAAGTGTCACATCGGTAACCTCAAAACTGAGGTGACCTGTTACGTTGTGGATGCCGAGGTTAACTACAACATCCTGCTCGGTTGACCATGGCTACATGAGTACATGGTGGTGCCATCCACGCTCCACCAATGCATGAAATATGTATCCACCAACGGCGTCATCCGGACGGAGTTCGCAGACATCGATCCTTTCAAAGGGATTGAAGCCTACTTCACCGATTCCGACTTATACAAGTCACTTGACGAGGAAGAAGCCAATGATGCTGATGACGAGGCAGAGACGGCAGCTGAGCCGGACATGGAGCCTGAGATGACTCCCGATGCCCCTTTGAAGATCCGACTCAAGGGTAAACCGCCCCAGAAGGTGCCTCCAATGAGCATCAAGCTGCCAGGAAAAGCACCAACTCTGGAAGCTCCCCTGAAGATACGCCTCAAGGGAAAGCCGCCTCAGACATTGGCTCCCCTGATGGCAAAATTACAGGGAAAGGCACCAATCACTGGAGGCGCAGTTGAGGCACCTCTGAAGGTGCGTCTTAAGGGCAAGCTGCCGCAGTCATCCAAGATGCCAGAGAGGGCTCACATAACCCTCTCAGATCCTAAAATCAAAGCTATGGTGGAATCTCCTGATCCAACCCTAGTGCTTACAGATGAGGAGCTCGACGAATATATCTCTGCTGATGTAGATGCACCCTCCTTAGACAATGTAATCCCACGGGATAAAATCTCGTATTTCATCAATAATAGAGTGTCTTTTAATTATTCTTGTCTTCCACATTGGAATGCCATGTATACATTAGATAACGCTCTACGGTCGTTGCAAACACAAATAACGACCGTCCATCATGTAAATCGAGTAGTCCCGTCTCAAGTAGTCTGTTACATAGTCCCTCCATGAAGTCGAGACGAAGGATCCATCATCTTTGGCAAAGTCGAGCGTCATCAAGACCTCCCGCCACTCGAGCCAGAACCTGATACCGGCAGAATACAAGTCTATCTGTATACGGATACGACAAAGCACATCATCCAAAAGATGGGCTACGACCTGAAAAGCAACAAAGGCCTAAACTACGGCAAGGGTCGACGTCTCCCTCTCCGGCTTCCAACACCTAAAGGAAAGCCGCAGGACTATTACAATCGGACTCGGCGGGGGGTAGGCTATGTCATGCCGCCATCAACTCCAGAGAGTTCAGACGTAGAAGACGTAGAACATTCCCACTCGTCCGAAGCATCGACTTGGGATTCCGATACCAGTATCGGATCAGTCTTCAGAAAAGTGCTGTCAGCTAACATGACATCAGCACAACCTCAAAAAGATGAAGGCGAAGACCAAGCGCCGGAACCCTTCGAAGAAGAACCCTGGGCTCAACGCCTAGGAGAACAATGGGAGTCTCGTTTCGAGTTACGTGAACCTCCCACCGAAGACGAAGTCGAGCAGATCGACCTTGGGGATGGGTCTTCTTCCAAACCCATCTTCATCAGCAAAAGCCTAGAAGGAGAAGACCGAGAGTCTTTAATCCAACTGGCTAAGGAGTATGTCGACGTCTTCGCCTGGAGCTACGAAGACATGCCGGAACTCGATCCACAGATCGCAATGCATAGGTTGAACATCTTACCTGATGCCAAGCCTATCAAACAACAGCAGCGACGCTTCCGTCCGGACATTATGAACGTCATCGATCAGGAGGTGGACAAGCTCTTGACCAGCGGCTTCATCCGTGAGGAACAACACCCAGATTGGGTAGCCAACGTCGTACCTGTCACCAAAAAGAATGGAAAGATACGAGTCTGTATCGACTTCAGGGATCTCAACTCTGCCTGCCCGAAGGACAAATTCTCGCTTCCAATTACTGACGTGATGATCGACAACACGTGTGGCTTCGAACGCATGTCTTTCATGGACGGGTATTCAGGCTACAATCAAATCAAGATGTTCCCCGATGACGCGAAACACACGTCATTCAGGACTCCAAAGGGTGTTTTCTGCTACACAGTGATGCCTTTCGGCTTGAAGAACGCCGGTGCGACATACCAACGAGCTATGAGCACCATCTTCCGTCAACATCTTCGCAAGACAGTCGAATGCTATGTTGACGACATCGCAGTCAAGAGCCGCCTCAAAAGAGATCACCTACAGGACCTAAAGACAGTCTTCGATCTCATGCGGGTACATCAACTTAAGATGAACCCCACTAAATCCTTCCTGGGGGTTTTTAGCGAAAAATTCTTGGGCTTTGTCATCACGGCGAAAGGCATTCATGTTGATCCCGAGAAGACCAAAGCCATCCTCAACATGGACCCTCCGAAGAATCTTCGAGAACTTCGGGGCTTACAGGGACGTCTGGCATACATCCGGAGGTTCATAGCAAACCTTTCCGGTAAATGTCAACCCTTTACTCAGCTCATGAAGAAGGGAGTCTCTTACGTCTGGACAGAGGAGTGTCAAAAGGCTTTCGACGACATCAAGACTTACTTGACAAGCCCGCCAGTCCTGGTAGCACCCGTCGCCGGCAAACCATTTCTCCTCTACGTCCGTGCCATGGATCATTCCCTTGGCGCTCTGCTGGCTCAAAATAGCGATACGGGCTACGAGCAAGCAATCTACTACCTTAGTCGAACGCTCATCGGGGCCGAACACCGGTACAACCCCGTTGAAAAGGAGTGCTTGGCCTTGGTGTTTGCCATCTAGAAGACTCGCCATTACGTCTCGGGCCAGACAATTCATGTCATCTCCCGAGTCAATCCACTCAGAGTCCTCATGACGAAGCCAGGGTCATTAAACTCCCGGCTAGCTACATGGGCGATCCTACTAACACCATACAACATGGTGTTTGTGCCACAAAAAGCCGTTAAGGGTCAGGCCCTGGCCGACTTTTTAGCTGCACACCCCATCCCGGAGTCCTCAAGACTCTATGAAGACATCCCGGATGAGGTTCAAGAATTAAACGTCACCGAAGGAAGCTCCGTTTGCAGATGTTTTTCGATGGCACTTCAAGAATAGGCCCCAAAGGCCAGATCGTCGCAGGAGTGGGAGTAGTCTTAGTCTCCCCCGATCAGCTGGTCCTCCAGCGTGCTTACTCTCTTTCGAAGTCGTGCTCCAACAATGTTGCCGAGTACAACGCGCTCATTATGGGACTCCAGCTGGCACAACAGCTGGGGGTGGATCATCTGGAAGCCTACGGCGACTCGAAACTCGTAGTAAACAAGATCCGAGGGCAATATAAGGTTCGCCATAAAGATCTGATCCCTTACCATGAAGTTGCATTGAACATCATTTCAACCTTCACTGGGTTCTTCATCGAACACGTACCTCGTCTACAAAACCTAGAGGCTGATGCTCTGGCTGGCCTCGCGGCCTCATTAGCAGCACCCCTTGGGACTCAACACTGCGTCACTGTAGTTGGCCGAGATTTGGTTTGTCCTAGAAACAACCTATGCTTACGGGTGGCCCACGCCATGCCGACAAGTACTGGTGTTAACGTCCGAGATTGGAGATTCCCGTTCATCGACTTCGCTGTCTACGAAATTCTTCCAGAGGACCCGAAAGAAGCCGTATCAGTCAGGAGATGTTCTCTTCGATTCTATTATGATACAGCCACTAAAATGCTGTACCGACGCTCCTACGATGGGCTTCTCCTTCGATGTCTGTCCAACGAAGAGGCGACCGAAGCTCTTCGAGAAGCTCATGACGGAACTTGCGGAGCTCATCAACCTGGCCCTAAGTTGCAGGATCGACTGCGACGCATGGGCTACTACTAGCCAACTATGGCCGCTGATGCTGTCGACTATGCTAAGAAGTGCCATGCGTGCCAACTTCACGCAGACTTCATTCATACGCCGTCAGAACCACTACATCCTACAGTCGCCTCCTGGCCCTTCGAAGCCTGGGGTATGGACATTGTAGGACCGATCACCCCTCCTTCATCAAGGGGGCACCGCTTCATCCTGGCCATTACCGATTACTTCTCCAAGTGGGCAGAAGCAGTCCCATTGGCGGAAGTAAAGAGCTCCAGGGTGGTCAGCTTCATCAAACACCATGTCATCTATCGCTTCGGAGTACCCCGGCGGATCATCCATGACAATGGTCCTCAGTTCATCAGCCACATTTTTAGCAGGTTCTGTGACAAGAATCGTATCCAAAACGTGGCCTCAACCGCCTACAATCCGGCAACAAACGGATTGGCCGAGGCGTTCAACAAAACTATCGTTAGGCTGCTCAAAAAGGTCGTGTCATCCAACAAACGCGACTGGGACGAAAAGCTTGGCGAATGTCTTTGGGCCTACCGCACAACAGTACGAACCCCAACAGGCAACACACCATTCTCCCTGGTCTACGGGAGTGACGCAGTACTACCTCTCGAGATCCAGATACCCTCACTCCGCGTAGCAATCACAAACAAACTCACAGAAGAGGACAATCAACATCGTCGTCTGCGGGAACTGGAGGCACTCGACGAGAAGCGTCTCCTGGCTCAACAACGCATCGAACTCTACCAAGCCCGTATATCACAGGCTTTCAACAAGAAGGTCAAACAAAGAACTTTTCAAGTTGGCGACCTGGTTCTGGCAGTCAGGAGGCCGATGGTGTTAACTCATAAGACACCCGGAAAGTTCGAGCCCAAGTGGAAAGGACCTTTCATCATCGAGACGGTATACTCAAACGGTGCTTACCGCCTCGCCAAACCCAATGGGGACTTGTTCATGATGTCCATCAACGGCAAGTTCCTGAAGAAGTACTACTCTTGACATCTTTCAGATATGTGCTTCCACCAGGGGATCGGTGGATCCAATCATCAGGATTCACAGACAATTCCCTTCCAACAAAACCATACGCTACCGGAACCCAGCTGTTCCGTAGCATCCTCCAGTATAAAGACAACCACGTCCACATCACCTCTGAGTTGTCCCTCTACATCCTACAAAGTGGAATCTTACACTTCGTAAGCCTACGCTATCCTTCATGTTTACCACGTCCACATTATCTCTGAGTAAACATCCCGTACAAACAACCCCTGCGTTGTCGTACATTGATCGCAGAACTTCCACGTCCACATCACTCTGAGTTGTTTAGCGTATCCCCCAGGATCATTCCTACCACGTCCATAATACCTCTAAGTAGGAAGATTCTATCATTTGAACCCCAATGATTGCCACGTCCACATTACCTCTGAGCAAACATGTTGGTTCCTTCAAACTTATTATCTGTACCTAAAAGCCAAGGTGCGCAAAAGATAATAGGTCCACACAAATCATCAAGTTCATGATAACGAAAATGAACACACCACAAAAAAGTTGCGTACTTCTTTATTTTCTAAAAAAAAAGAGAGTACATAACTACACTATCCCCCAACAAGAGTTGCAAAAACAAAAAAAGAGACTACGACCCCTAAACATCCCCAGGGTTGGCCGAAAGCTCTTCAATACGACGCCTCAAGTCTGCTGCATGAGTCTCCACAGTCGCCAGGACTCGACGCTCAGCTTCTTGACGCATCAATTCAACAGCCTCAGCGGAAGTATCATTCTCATGCTTCTCATCAAGCTGTTGTCGCTGCCGAGCCAGGGCAAGAGCCCGCTGAGTGAAAGTGGCTTCCTCCTTCTTGAATGCTACGTGTTCAGCCTGGACACGTTCGGCATCTAACTGGAGTCGGGCCCGTTGGTCCTCAAGGCGGCACATCTGGGCGTTGATCTCCGCGATATTAGCGTCCAACGCAGCTCGCGTTTCCATTGTCTCCTTCATGGACTGAGACAACTGCCCTACCGCAGCCTCAGTCTCAGCCACTTCGTGCTCCCAGATGCTCACAGTGGCCTGGTAGGAAGACTCATTCTCAGCGATCAACTTCCCCTTCTCCGCATCTATCAAGACGGAAAGGTCATTTCGCTGGATGCGCTGAAGTTCCATGAGCCGCTGGTCCAACTCGATCACCGAAGCCTCCAGGATCTCGGCCATATGGTCGTGGCCTTGGTGAACGCGGATCAGCTCGATAAAAGGTATTGCCAGAGTTCTTGCCGTCGCAAAGCTCCCGTTGGCATCCATCACCGCAGATACACCCCTCTGCAGTATTTTATACACTCCCTCAACGATGAATTTCACATATTCATCTGCGTCCGCCAGCACCTGCGGCATCATTACAGGAGTTGGAGGAGCTGCTGTAGTTAGCGGACCGGAAGAAGATCCGCCAACCTCAACCCGCGAGGCTGGAACCTCGGCATCAATAGGCTCTTCATCAACAGGGGCTGGGCTGCTAGCCCGAGGAGCCGAAGGAACAGAGGAAGCCGACACAGGCGTCGAGATAGTACCCAAAGTAGAAGGAGCAATGGAGGGTTCCACACCCTTATCCTTCTCAAGTTCGGAAGAACCACCGACGTCAACAGCCACCTCTTCTGCCCCCAACGTCCTATCAGCGGCCAGTACCTCCCCTAGCAGAACGGGGAGATCAACACTCATCTTCTGGCCCGCCCCGGGGGATGGGACTGGCAGATGCGTCTCATCCTTTTCAAGTCCCTCTGCAGGGACAGGATCTGTCGCTACCTCATGATCGGTAGCCACCTCAACTTCCACGGGTGAGACTGGGGTAGGACTCGGCAATGATACAACCGACCTCCCCTCATCATGACAAGGAGGGGAATCAACCCTCTCCTCTGTTCTAACCACCTCTGTTGCCCTCGCAACAGACTCCTGCAACTCTGGAGCAACGTCATCCGAAGACGACGAACTCCATTCCACTTCACCACCAGGAAACCGCGTGCCTGCTAAACCCTCGGCATTCGAAACCCCCGTTGTGGCCTTCATCACCTCGGAAGTGCTACACCCTCAGCTTCCCTCCTGACGTAATCTGGAGATACTAGAATCTCCATAATGATGGCATCCTCCGGATCCTCCTCCATAGGAGACATCATAGTCGACGGGATGCGCACTCCAGACGAGCCCGCCATCTCTTTTGGCCAACTCCCACCCGTTTTTGGAGTACGAGGCTTTCTTATTAGCGGCTCCTACAAAAAAGGGAAGCATCGGTTACATAAAATGTGGAACCTAAACCAGACTATGTGGGACATCCTTACCTCCGCGGATGCTGAATCTGATGATACCGTCGGTGACGACGCCTTCTTCTGCTTCTTTGGCACAGGAGATCCAATCCCTGTATCTACACGTCGTTTTGATTGATCGACCGAGGGTTCTGCCTGACCCCTTGTGGACATGGAAGAGGCACCCCGATAACCCGCCCCTGGCGGACGATGCGATCGGGCTTTCGCTGGCATGTCCCCGGTCACTGCTAACTGAGTGCCTGCGATAAGACTGGTCTCCCTATCATATCCGGGAGGTGCGGCAGCCATAACACAGTAAAATTTGGCGGCCGAGTAAAGAATGGGCGGCCGCGGATCTGGGACGGGCAACGTAAAACGAGCCCCGGTACATCCGGCATTATAGTAATGCCAAGCTCGTGCACCATCCAACAAACTTCCAGTATACCCCAGAGTGATACTGGGGTTATCCAACATCAGCTGAGCATAACCGAATTGCCGTGCAAAGCGGCTCGGTAAATACGGTTCCAGGTAGCACTGATTTTTGTTCCGGTACACCAGATGGGATGGCCGAATACTTTGCAACCAGCGGAATCCCCATGGAGGCAGAGTGGTGGCGCCTTCGCCCGAATCCTTTAAGTCTTCGTTGGCCTCAAAACCCAAGAAGATTGGACTAACTTTGGTGATCTTCCAACCCTGAAGACGGGATAAAACCTTTCTACAAACAGGGACGCCAGTGTGCGACCAGCTCCTCCGGTAAAAACGGCGAAGAAATGCATCTCCGGCCCTGTAGTCTTCTTCTGAACCTGGACTCATCACATTGGGATGGTGTAAAATTAACCATCCCATCAAGTAGTAAAACGGCAGTTCGGCACGCGGGAAGTTATTGTTTCTACCTCGGTCATGAATCACATTTCCCGTAAACTCTCGCAAACCTCGCTGCAGGTTGCATACCATTGCGGGAAGTAGAGCCAAACGCCGGCCAAAGACCAACTTCACGGCTGGCAGGATTAAGTTCCGCGTCACCCTCTCTACAGAGCCTGATCCACCTGAGAAGACGTAATCTCGAAGCCAAACCATGAGGTACGCGACCAATACTGCTTTCGAAGACATCCGATAAGCAAGATGCCAGAAGCAGCTGTAGGAGCGTTCGTCCGACTGCTGGTCTTCATTCCCTCGGGGATTCTTCTTACCTAACCTGCTCATTTCGGAGAGCACTTCGCTACGAGAGAGCGCTGGCGGAGTAGAAAACTGCGAGGGTTCCTCTTTGTCTTGTCTAAAGACATAATCTCTCCAAGCGGTCACATGGGGCTGCGACCCGCTTTTATCCCTTTTCTGCATGTAGTAATGGTGACTCGCCACTTCCTTGAAAATAGCCGTCATTTCCTCAGCCCTGTCCCCCTGGACCTGAAGCTCTTCGTTGGTTGGAAAGTACTCTTCATAGGGTTCCGACCCCCAAGGGAGTTTTGACACCTCATACATCTCATGAAGTGCGAGCCCTTACTCCTCCACCGGAGTAAAAAAGGTCCCGGTATGGATATCAAACATCTCCAAGAGTGCGAGGAACATATGCCTATTGATGTCAACACCCGCCTGGGTAGCACGGATCGCGGCAGTCAACCCAATCTCTCGGAGCTCAGTCCGAAACCGCGACAAGATCTAGAGTGTCAGTTTATCCCATTTGGAAACGTAATGGCACCAACCCTCCACCCGAAACTCTCCTTTCGGGAATGAGCATTCCATCAACAGCATACGGTACGTAAAAGTCGAAGCACTATAAGCAAACGTATCAATGGGAACATCACTGTAAAGGCTCCCAGGACGTAGAGTCCGCCAGGTGAAAGAAGACCCAGACCGTACGGCGGTCAGAGTATCCCTTTGGTCGGAGGTAGAATCAATTTGGATGATGCCAATTACCGCTCCCCCCTGAGAGGGGGTAAGATTCCAAGACATCCTCCTCTTGGAAGCAAGACGACAGAAGGACGTCAAAGGCCATTGACGTTCAAGTTGCTTAACAGTCATATGCACCCCATTTGCTGCAAAGAACCAGTCTTCCTTGACCTTCAACACCGTCGCTTCAGTGGAAGTGAGGCGGTCCCCGAATAGGAACTCAGGCTTCAAGAAGGTCACTTTATCAAATGTGGCAGATTTTAAAACTCCACGCTCCATCATCCGTTTGAGGAACCCATACTGTTGTTCCCGGATTTGAGTCATTCTCTCGGGATGCTGATCCAGCGTAAGAACATCTTGAGCAGGGTTTATCATTTCCTCGTCATAATCTACCCCCGTCTGACTGAGGGCAGCCTCCAAAAGCACTTCATTCAAAGGCGGGATAGTCATTGACACTAGCAAAGATTCGAAAATGTTAGAAGTAACAAGAGTGTCTAAGACCCATCAGAAGCACATAGTGTGTTTGAAAAAGGAGCTTCGGCGCATCATCAGGGTTTAAACCCATGCGCATTAGCAGTGCTTCGGCACATCATCAGGGTTTAAACCCATGCGCGTTAGCAGTGCTTCGGCGCATCATCAGGGTCTAAACCCATGCGCGTCAGCGGTAGAGCCTCAGCGCATCATCAGGGTTTAACCCCATGCGCGTCGGCGGGCAAAGACCGCGGCACATCGTCAAAGACTCAAGGTCTATGTGCGTTGGTGTACGTAAAATGAGACTCACCAAACACCTCCGGCCGAACTTCGACAGGCCGACGGGGGACGTCAGCCGCCACAACTTTCACAGGCTTCTTTTCTTTCTCCTTTCCCTTAGCACCGCCGCGAGGAGTCTTGGGAGCCATTCTCTCAAAGAGGAAAAGTTAGGGTTTTGAAGAAGGACTCTAAAGAAAGCAAAGGCACAGAGAAGAAGAACTCTCTCTCTCCATCTCTCACCTATTTATAGGGCTTGGTCGCACGCGTGAACCGATGACGAGTGATCTCAGCCGTCGCCTCGGGTCCTATGAAGAGATAACAGCAAATAAAACCAAAAGATCATCATTAATCTTTTCGGTTACCGAGGCATCATCATATGCATTAACTGAGAGGAGCATGCGCCCGAACAGGTATGCGCCCCAACAGTCATGTGCCCTGACCTCCATGCTTCTTATTCAAAGTATTCCAAAACTTATTCAAAAGTTTTGAAAACTTTGAAGGGTGTCTTGTAGAAGCATGGAATTTCACAAACAGAAAGCCCATGCGCCAGACACTACATGCGCCAGAGCTCGGACAAAATACTTCACAGCAAAATCAACAAATATAGACATTTGAAAGAGGACTTTTTATTTATACATAAAAGTCTATTACATGTCTAGAGAAGGTTGTACAAAGGAGAATTTCTACAAAGGAAAGATCCTAAGTCTACGGCCAGCAGCCACTATGCGCCTCAAGACAGGCGCAGCAGTCACCATGTGCCCTCAGACAGGCGCAACAATCATCATGCGCCCTCGGTCAGGCGCATCCCACCATGCGCCCTCGGCAAGGTGCATCCTTTTCAGCAGCTCAGTTATGTGCATCCCAGTTATGTGCATCCCTACAGCAGCCCAGTTATGTGTCGCTCTTCCAGCCAGGCTCACCTGATAAATGCTAAGACTAATGAAGCATTTAACCCTCTGGCTAGAGGCAGGTCTCCTCAAACCAAGGAAGAGAAGAGCACCGCAAGTCTATGGCCAGGGGAGGCTTCGAAAGAGCCTCCAAAGACCAAGGAAGACCGCAATCGAAATGCGGCTAAAGGAGCCGCTTTCAACACAACCAGAGTGGGCAACACCCACTTTGAAGGAAGAAAGAGCCTAGCACCGCCATTTCGATCTACGGCTCTTCCGGCACAACGAAGACGAGGCCCGAGCATCCCTATCTTTGGATGCAACAGGCACCTTCCGTCTGCCTCGGAAGCCCCCGACTCCGTCTTTTGGATGTAACAGCCACCTTCAAGTGCATCAATGACGACATGGCGTCTCATCTTCACCCTCGGGAGCACTTTGTCAACAGAATGCACTCGAGTACCCGAGTTCATGTTGGAAGAACGTGAGAGAACGAAAAGCAAACCTCCTCTCCATGCCACTATTTATAGGCCGGGCAGATCAAACCCACGCGCCAGGTGGATGGCTCTCCGAATTTCGTGCAATGAACTTGCATTTAATGGATGAACCGGACGCTTCGAATTCAGCCAAATCAAAACGGCTATTTAAAGCACTCGAAGAACGTAATAGTCGCTGCATTAAAGAATGTATCACGAAGCAGATGTGCCGGCCAGCCCGTACATCACACAGACGCGCCCTTCAATATCAGGCGCATCACGCAGATGCGTCCTTCAGTACCAAGCGCATCACAGAGGATGCGACCCCATGAGTCCCCATACCCAGTGGAACGCCAATCGACGCGCCCCCTCAGCTGTCCATCGAATGTCAGAAACATTAAATGCTGAACTGACAGAGTTGGCAGCACACCTCCCAAAGTCTGAACAGTTGACAGCTTTTTCAGAAAACGAAGCGTCAGCAACGTCAGCATCATCATGACTTTACTCCGACGGCTACTGCCACGTGGCCACCCAACCACCCGCATGCGCCTCTGCAGCCATGCGTCCAAATCTACATGCGCCTCAAAAGCCATGCGCTTTAGACTCTTCACTGATCCCTAAAGACAGAAGAAAAGTCTCCATTTGAAGCTCTGCATGCGCCTCAAAAGCCATGCGCTCCAGACTGCTCTCTGATCCCAAAAGACAGAAGGAAAGTCGCCTGCATGCGCCTCAAAAGCCATGCGCCCAGAATGGTTCGTGACTCCTAAAGGTTACGAGCCAGAGTCTCCTCATGCGCCCAATCCTAGGCGCATCCCACCAGATCATTCTCCATCAAATCCGAGATCTCCGAGCCATGAGTCGACGACACGTGTCCTTTGACTCAACTCATCCAAGATTTCAGCAACAGAAAGATCTTCTTCTCTGCTACGTGCCGGCTCACAACAGCAGTATGAAGAATTCAACCCCTCAATCAGGGCGCATCATCAATGCGCCTCCATCAGCAATCTCCATGCGGCGTCCCCACGCACCGGCGCATCCTACATATGCGCGCATGAGCAGCCAACCTGCCCAGCTATAAATAGAGGGATCATTTCCTTTTCACCCACGCACAGAACACACAACGAACAGACAGAGAACATACAAACCACCAGAGAGGCAGATACAGATACTCAACATCTTCCTCCTCTCAGCAAGCTCCAGCACCCAGAGCAATCCAATCCTTCAGAGGACCGATAACCGTCGTCAGCTCGTCAACAGAGTCAACGCATTACCACTCGCTCCATTGGCACAAGGGACCCAGATTAAACAAAAGTGTACTCCTAGGACTACGCTTAAGTCCTATATTGTAACACTGTTCTGTTTGTATTGAAATTTGTAATCAAACAATTTTAATGGCAAACACACCAGGAATACCCCAACAAAATGGTGTAGCAGAAAGAAGGAATATGACTCTTATGGTGATGGTTAGATCAATGATGAGTTATTCAGATTTGCCAGATTCATTTTAGGGATATGCCTTAGAGACTTCAACTTATATTCTAAACTTGGTACCTTCTAAGTCAGTACCTACTACTCCCAAAGAGTTGTGGACCGGGCGGAAGCCTAGTTTGAGACATGTTCGGATTTAGGGTAGTCCAGCATATGTGCTGAGTGGAAAAGTAGATAAGTTGGAATCTCGTACAGAAGTATGCTTGTTTGTAGGCTATCCAGGAGGAACGAAGGGAGGTCTATTTTATAGTCCTAAGGATCAGAAAGTCATTGTTAGCACTAATGTCCGATTCTTAGATGAAGACTATGTGATGAACCATAAACCCATGAGTAGAGTTGTTCTAGAAGAATTGAGAGGAGAGACATCTAATACTTCAGTACCAACAGTACAAGAGGAGGAACCACAAGTAACTGCACAACGTATCACAAATGTTACACCACAACCCATAGTGCCTCGTCGTATTGGGAGAGTTGTTATACAACCAGTAGGTTTATGTTCTTGGGAGAGTCCTTAAACTTTGTCCCTGAGGAACAAGACTATTATCCCTGCACCTATGATGAAGTACTACAAGATAAAAATGCTGAATCTTGGCAAAAGGCAATAAAATCAGAAATATAATCAATAGATTCTAATAAGGTATGGGAACTTGTAGAACCACCCACTGGTATAAAAGCCATTGGATACAAGTGGGTCTATAAGAGAAAAAGTGGATCAGACGGTAAGGTTAAAACCTTTAAAGCATGACATGTTGCAAAAGGTTTAACTCAGAAAGAGGGTATTGATTACGATGAAACCTTTTTGCTAGTAGCTATCCTTAAGTCTATCTGAATTCTTTTATCTATTGCAGCTTATCTCGATTATGAGATTTGGCAAATGGATGTCAAGACAACTTTCCTTAATGGAAGTCTTGAGAAAAACATCCATATGAAGCAACCAGACGAGTTTATTGAAAAAGGCCAAGAGCATCTTGTTTGTAAGCTCAAGAAGTCCATTTATGGACTTAAGCAAGCTTCCAGATCTTGGAACATCCGTTTTGATCAAGTGATAAAATCTTATGGATTTGATCAGTGTCCAGATGAATCTTGTGTGTACAAAAAGTGTGACGAAAACGTGGTGCTATTCCTAATACTTTATGTGGATGACATATTGCTCATTGGAAACAATGTGAAGGTGTTATCTAACATAAGGGTATACTTATCCAAACAGTTTGATATGAAGGACTTGGGAGAAGCATGTCACATCCTTGGGATCAAAGTTTTACGAGATCGCAAGAAAAGGATGTTAGGCTTATCTCAATCGGCTTATATCGATACTGTATTAACTCGTTTTAGCATGCAAAATTCTAAGAAAGATTTTCTACCTTTTTGGCATGGAATAACTCTATCAAAGGAACAATATCCAAGGACACCTAAAAAGATAGAGGACATGAAAGCAGTTCCTTATGCTTCGGCAGTAGGAAGCTTAATGTATGCAATGCTATATATGAGACCAGACATCTGCTTTGTCGTAGGCATGGTTAGCAGATATCAATCTAACCCAGGACAAGGTTATTGGACTGCGATAAAGCATATTCTGAAGTATTTAAAAAGGACTAAAGATTATATGCTGGTATATCAGGCAGATAGTTTAGTGCCCTTGGGGTATACAGACTCAGATTTTCAGTCATAGGGATTCCAGAAAATTTACCTCAGGTTATATATTTACCTTGGAAGGTGGAGCCATAGTATGGAGGAGCATCAAGCAAAAATGTATTGCTAATTCCACTATGGAAGCCGAGTATGTGGCAGCCTCTGAGGCCGCCAAAGAAGCGGTTTGGCTCAAAAACTTCCTATTGGACTTGGATGTGGTACCTAGTTTGCCTAAGACTATTATACTTTATTATGATAATAGTGGTACAGTTGCAAACTCGAAGGAACCATGAGCCCATAGAACAGGTTAACACATTGAGTGCAAGTACCACCTGATACGAGATATCGTAAAAAGAGGAGATATTGCCATGACCAAGATAGCAAAGAGCTTACTGGCTAAGGCTTTACAAAGAGCTTATCGGTTAAGGCTTTTAATAGTCATGTTGAGGGAATGGGAGTCAGATGCATGGCCGCATGGCTTTAAGTATAAGTGGGAGATTTGTAATAGTATATACTAAAAAGTAATGCTTTGAGTATAAGTAAGAGATTGTTATGGTTATATACTAAAAGCATCACTTTTGTATTAACTATATTTTTCTACTATTTCTGAATGAGAATTATATGGACAAATGTTGGAATTTTATATTTGTTATATGTTAATACAAGTGTTTGATATTCTACATTGTAGATAATATTGTGTGTGGTGACACACATAAGATCATATTATCTATCCCTTGTAGAATATATAAATGGTTCACAATCTAGATGGATTTGGACAAACCATTAGTAAGGTTGTAGTGTAATCAGACATTAGTCTATCTTGACTATAGATTTATACTAGTGCCCTTTGTGTGTATTGAACATGACCATTTGAGGTTGTTCTCTTTGTACAGACTACATAAGTGAACAAATACCTTTGTTATTATGGATGCTTTTGCTCTTAATCCATATATAATAATAGAATGTATATGTAGTATGCATTACTTTGATTCATAAAAGAGTAAGATTCATAATGAGTCAATAACCTCTATGAATTGGGTAATATAATTATGTGTATAATGGGCTGTTGATTATAAAAGAAATCCATGTCCCGATGTATCGGGTTGATGATGTCCCCTTAAGGAACTCATAAGGATTGTCATGTAAATCCTGCAGGTGGATTATATCTGATATGACAAATAAAGTTGAGTGGTACTACTTAAGGATAAAAGATGTCGATCAATATAGTTGTCAGTAACTTATTTTGATTGACGGACATTCGATATCTTAACATGTGGACATAAACAAGCATATAATTAAGAAAAGCCCATAAACATAATTTGGGATTAGGAAGGTAGTGCAACAATAGCTCTTTAGTGGACCGAGCTATTATTAACAGGTCTGGATTGTGTGTTCGGGCTGAACACGGGATACCTAGACCCGTTAGGAGAACTAAACCTAATTTCTTTTCACGATCCCTGCCGTAGCCTATATATATACCCTTTATTCTCTGGTCGTCATATGTATCCTAAGAAGAGCATCTTTCTCTAATTCGTTCATCACGAGAGGAGAGAAAGGAATGACAGCCAATAGAAGAAAAGGTTGGAAGATCATCGCGCACACGACGTCTAACCCGAGGAAGGAATACGTGCAAAAGATCTTGGGGTTGTTGACTGCTTAAGGTTATTGGAAACTTTCGTCTTCTTCTCATCACAGGTATAATTTGTGAATCCTACTTTCTGTCTATAAAGGGTTAGAACACGTTTCAAATCTGTTAACTTTCTATCGATCAATATGTACACCAATCCGTGGTCCTGGAAATCCTCAGTTCCATCATCCACACACTAGCATAAGGTGCTTTTAGTGCTCTCGTATTAGAGATATGAGTGTTACATGTCCTATTCATACGACTTATACTACTAATGCTTGAGTGAATGCTATATGGGCCCCTAAAGCTAACAAATATGGATCCAAGTTTGTTTAAAAACTGAAGTCTTCGCCTAATATTTTAGGTGGAGTTCTTATGTTGGGACATAGCACCAAGGAGCTGTTGGTGGTTGTGTCACGACCCACACCCGATGTAGGGGCACGAGTGCGAGACGATGCCCAGCCTACGTCGCAGCTTCGGCGATAGAATATTGTCTAGGTCTACTATGCTAACTAGCAGTAGATATCATAACCAGCCAAGATATCTCAACTCCAATCAGAGGACAAAATAATAATATATTCGTACTCAATCATAATGACTAAAGGAAGATAAATGGTACGATAAAGATATAAAACATGATATGAAATATCTAGCGAAGTCTATCATAACATAACACAAGTCCAAGAGCGTCTAAGAGTCACTATCTCAAATACAAGTCTAAGATTGGAGATATATTGAGTACAAAATCTAGTGTAACTGAGTCGCTACTAAAGCCTCCTCAGCTGGAATTAAACCCTCCTGGATCAGTGCCTCCTGGTCTACACCTACTACATCCTTTGGGCCGTAATAGGTAGGGCAACTGTCATCCGAATCGTCTGAAAAATATATCCAGTCAGGATTGGAGCGAAGTACATCTCTAATAACAGTTCCAGTAAATAATAAAGAATATGTAACAGTAAATAAAGATAATATACAAGATAAAAATGACATGTACATAAATATAACATATATAAGAAACAGGAGAACAAGATTCATCATGTACAATATCAGAAAATAATATCTATGTGAGTGAGTACTAGTTTCAACGTGTGATCGGCTTAGGAACTTGCACGGGAATTTATGGCCTGGTTAATCATATGTGCGGTGTATGATTAACACTCACGGGAAACAATATTATGCACGGAAAGGGTATGATCACATATCTACACTACTACTCCCCGCACCCAATTGGTATAGTGGATCCAACCAAGGTACGTTACGATACGGGATATTATGAGAAGATTGCTAATCCTCTCAGGAATCGGTATCTATATGCACAAGAACAACAACCGGGTTTGCATAGGGTATACCAAGACATAAGAAAATAACATCTCATGATGAGGTCCGAAAATACCAATCCGTGTAACGAATGTGTCAAGAACAATGATATCTACACTAAATACAAGAAACATAGAAGATATCATAAAGAAAAATTATTAGAGAATGCACTCGCCTAAGATCTGTGTGAAGTATCAACAATATCCGATACAGTGCCTCGAAGACCTAAATGTAGAATATTAATGTTAATTGGTGTTTTGGAATCATAAACATGCTGTACCAGCTCAATACTAGGTCTCCAAGTCATTTCTAAGTCAAACTAGGTTGATCTAGGTCAAACTGGGTCAAACCTAGGTTTTTAGGGCCATACCCTGTCTTATCAAGGTATTCTAGTGTATACTAGGCTAATACCCTAGGTATATACCTATATACCTAATATCTTGACACAAGGTAGATTAATTACCTTACTTATTACCTAATACATATATTCTATTACATTGCCTAGGTACCTATACCTTGTCCCATACATAAACCCAACCTACACTAATATAGGCTTGACATGTGCCTACATCCTTTACCATATACTCTACCCCTTTTCCTATTACTAGCATTCTCTAGGTAATCCCATTACCTATAATCATAGGTAAACCTAACTCAGTACCTAGTCACTTCTAGGTAAAACCCCTTTACTTAGGAAATTACCCATTACCTATGTGTTATCTAGACATTACCCTATAGTAAACCAATGGCCTACTCATGCCACCTAGGTAATGCTCTTACCTATGCTTACATGTCATCTAACATTTACCTATACTATGGCTATGCCCAACCTATTATCCACAAAGGTAAACCAAGTACCTATCACATAACACATATTCTTATACACCACTGTACTACCTACAAGATACCTCCACCAATCACTCACATAAACACTCACACACTTGCATTTCTGCCTCCTACTGAGGTTGGCCTGCACACCAATGCACAAGTGCTAAGTGCACTTCTGCACTGCCTAATGAACATGCAGCACACTAACTCCCATTTCATGTGCACAGTTGTGCACAGGTCTTCTACTACCTGCACTGGCCTGTTGTTGGAGACCCTCCCACCTACAAGCAATGCCTAAGCACAAGCTAACTGATGCAATAACAACCCTATGCACATGCGTGCACAAGAGCTTTGGCTGCCAACTATAATCCTTGTAGTCAAGTGTGTATGCGCACACACTCTAATTCCTGTGCACCGGACAGTGCACTGCCTCCTTCTCTCATCACTTCATCGCTCACCCCCTTGATCCCAGTCCTAACTGCTATACAACAGGTAAATCATACTCCTGCAGCCACCCAAAGCACATGCCCTCCCCTTCTTCACTGCTTGATACCATCTTATGTACAGGTCCACAAGACTTGACCCTCTGCAGCCTAGCAGTTGGTCACTGCAACAGGGGTTGCTTCCAAGTCCCCCTGTGCATAGATCAAACACTTAGGACTCTTACTAAGTAGCAGTCCTACTATACTGCTAAACTCTTATCTAATACTGGGCATACATAGGGGTCTCCCTATCTGTTGTTACATAGGGGTCTACCTATCTTCCTATCTAAGACACACTCACCTCTATGTATGCATATGTGCACACATATGCCTATGAAACATACTCACATAACCATGGTCTCAATTACTGCACCTATGTGCACACTATACCCCCTCTAGTTAGGAAAAGTCTATTTTGATCGCCCGTGGGGCTAGCCCACGCTGGCCCGTGCCCACGTTGCGGCCATCCGTTGCCCCTGCTAACGCGGGCCCACCCTGGGTCGTGGGGGGCTAATGCCGATGCGTCATATGGCCGCGGGCCGGCACGGGCTAGCACCCGCGGCGTTCAAAATAGCAGGGTTCCTCTAGTTAACAGGTACACACACACCCTATGATATATATATACACATATTTATCTATATACCATCATACGTATTCACATATATATACCTACATATATAGACACATACACACACATGTGTATATATATAGGTAGCCTCCATCACCATACATATAGGACACAAAATACACATGATACTCATATGAAAGCTTAACATCAAACACTTGGTGTGCATCACCCCCGTATCGTACTAATCTACAATACGGTTGCGATACGGCCGAGATACCTATATCGAACCTTGTCCGAATCCTACCAAATTACATAGGCAAGTCTATAACATACATATAAACATAATTAGTGCAAAACGAAGCTAGTGTCAAGTGTCATGTGTAATAGGACATGTGCACCACAAGTGTTGGAGGAAAAATCCCCCAAATTAGCCCCATGTCATACTGTATCATGACACAACCTACACGTATCCATTTGTGGACACGAATCTAGACACACACAACCAAATCTAATTTGAATATGTCTAACAAAACCTAATGACAAACACTTGATGCACTATTCTCAAAATTCCCCCATAAATATCACAAAAACCAATATAACTTTCACATAGAGAGTCATTTGTCTCAAAACTCTTTATATGGGTAGTCCTAGTCCATGGTGAATTCCTAAGGGTTCAATAACACAAATATAGTCTATTTAGAGAGGGAAATAAGATGTATATCTATTGGGAGATGGATTTCCAATGAAAAGCCAAATGGACACGATCCGGACACGTAGCTCCTAGTAAAATGACTTCTCTTCTTGTGCTCCTAGTCTCCAAGCTTCTAGCCTACTTCTAGTATAGAGAATGAGAGGAATGAGTGGGAGATTGAGTGAGATTTGCGATGGATTGATGAAGGAATGGCTCAAATTGGGGAAGGACACCAAAATAAGAGAAAATGGGCTTGATGAATGAAATGAATGAATGGGAACCCCCTTCTTGTGGTCGGTCAAGAATAGTAGGGTTAGGGCTAATCCAAAATGTCTAGCATTCCCTCTAATTGTTGTCATGTGGCTAATGAAATGTGGAAGGATTTAGACCTATTTCGGAAACTAGTCTAATATATATTCTAATTATATGGTCATGACTAATGAGCCTAATGGGCCTAGTCCAATGAGTTGGTCCAAGAGTTATGTCAGGCTAATTTCTGGGCTCTAGTCAAGTGTTTAGGCTAATCGGTTCACTAACACAAGTCTAACAATTAGGCTAGACACTAACCATATTAACTAACACATTAATGGTAAATAAATATTCATAATATAGTATAAATATAAAATGATAAAATTATCCCTATTTGTGAAAGTGGTAGTGATAAGTCTACTCCCCTTAAATAATTTCGTCCTCAAAATTAAAAGACGGAACTATCACAGGAAACAAATCAGAACAAGGAAGATCATTACTGTTGGCCCATTTAGCCATGGTCAAACCTATTTCGATAATTGACTTAAAACTCCAAGCTCGATATGAAAAGAAATAGAAGATCGCAGATTTTGTCTGAACTATATTTTTATACTTTATTATGTATTTTTCTTTTATTGAGTCTAGAAAATTATGCGTCAGGATCACTGGCATTTAGAAGTATTATCCTGAACCAAAAACAAATCTATTCTTTGATCCTTAGCCAAACCAATATCCAAAAGCCAAAACAAATGACCCTGAAACCCTAGCAATCGAACTCGGCCAGAGTTCTGCCTGAACACGGACCGAATTTGGTCCCCTAGGATCACTTCTGGTTAGCTATTTTTTTTATTCTTTTGGATTTGCAACGTTCAAATTTATAAACATTAGCCTACCGAGTTCTGCCCGAACTCTGTCCTAGAAAAACCTATAAAAGAGAAGAATTTTCTATTTCTACTCACTCATTCAATCTTCATCTTCTCTATCTATTCCTAAGCTTTCTATCTACTTTGAAAAGCTTGAATCTTCAAACCTCCAAGACAACTTCCATTCTTCTAGTGCCGGTGGTTTCCGATTAGAAGTATTCGAGTTGTACAAGCTTGGCATATAAACGCTTTTCTCAGAAAGGTGTTTTGAAGTTTGATCGTGGGCTTTGGCTAAAAACACGACAGTATTGAAGTTGGCATGTTCTTCGGAGTAAAGCACACGGTGTAATCTCTATTCAAAATAGTGGATTATAGCGAGCAAGAGTTCTCGCGAACTGGACTAGTTCTTTCAGAGGGAAACCAATATAAATCTTGGTGTTTGCGTATTGCTTTCTTGCCTCCACTTACTTATTGCTTTACTTCATTGTATTTAAGTTTATTCATATATTTACTTCACCTGCTTAGTTTTTAAATTGGTAAATATTTTTTGCTGCACTCTATTCACCCCCTCTAGAGGTGCCATCGATCCTACAATTACCTCGAGGCTCGAAGAGATAAGGGTATCTCTCCCACATGTCGTCCTTCCTCTCCCATGTAGACTCATCCGGAGAGTGATGCCTCCATGCTACGCGAACCAAGAGATTGACTTTGTTCCAGAGCACCTTCTTCCGGCGATCCGGAATCTCAACCGGTTGCTATGGATAGTCGAGAGTCGGGCCCACCTCGATCTCGGAGTAGTCCAATACATGACTAGGATGTGCCACATACCGTCTCAACTACGACACATAGAACATGTTGTGCACTCCCTCTAATGCATGCGGTAAGTCCAATCGGTAGGCCATTGTACCGACCCTCTCAAGGATACTAAAAGGTCCGATGAATCGCGAACTAAGCTTCCTGCCTCCACCAAAGCGAATCGTGCCCCGTGTCGAAGAAATTCGCAAGAACACTAGATCACCAACCTATCACAAAACAAAACCTTAAAACTTAATCTATAACAAACAACCACAATAAAGACACGAACATAAGAAATCTAAACTATACCTCAAACTCCAAAGGTCTCTGGTGGCTATCAGCCCAATGCCGCTGTCTGTCCTGCACCACCCGAAGTGTATCTCTAATCAGCTTGAACTTCTCCATTGCATCCACAATCATCTCCGGGCCAAGCAAAACTCTCTCACCAACATCATCCCAATATAAGGGAGTATGCCACCTCTGTCCATATAGAGCCTCAAATGGTGACATCTTTATACTGGCTTGGTAGCTGGTGTTGCAAGCAAACTCTACCAAATGGAGATG
Source organism: Iris pallida (assembly GCA_029216955.1). Taxonomy (NCBI): domain Eukaryota; kingdom Viridiplantae; phylum Streptophyta; class Magnoliopsida; order Asparagales; family Iridaceae; genus Iris; species Iris pallida. The sequence goes on from JANAVB010026799.1 coordinate 17,650,903, forward strand.
GTCATCCCAAGATTTCGCAAATCTAGTACACAGGTGCAAAGCATATCCTTGAGAGTCTGAATAGTCCTCTCCGACTGCCCATCCATCTGAGGATGATATGTGGTACTAAACTTGAGCTGGGTGCCCAAGCTAGCCTGAAACTCCTCCAAAAATGAGAAGTGAAATGACTATCCCGATCCAAGACTATAGTCATAGAAACACAGTGCAACCTGACGACCTGCCTTACATACATCTCAGCCAGCCTCTTCGTAGACAAATCCACCTTGAAAGGCAAAAAGTGGGTTGATTTGGTTAATCTATCAACGATGACCCAAATTGCATCTTTCTCTCCTGGAGATCGTGGAAGTCTAGACACAAAAATCTATGGTAATGTGTTCCCACTTCCACTTGGAATGGGTAATGGCTGAAGCAGACCTCTTGGCCTCTGCCTCTCTGGTTTCACCTGCTGGCACACTAAGCATCTGGATACAATCTGTGCCACCTCCCGCTTCATGCCATACCACCACACGTGCTCTCTCAGATCCCTATATATCTTTCTGGCACCAGGATGCACAGATTACTGAGAGCGTTGTGCCTCATAAATAACCTCTTTCCACAACTCTCTACTAGGCACGACAATCTAGTACCGTGCTTTAACGACCAATCCTCGACAATAGAAAAGTCATCCAATAATCATGCCTCAACCTGCTCTCTGATGCTCCTCAGAGTCACATTATCATACTGTGCTGACCTGATCCTATACATCAGCTCACACTAAATTTTTAAACCCAATATCTGCATCTCAATCCCAGGAACTATCAATCCCAGGAACTATCACCTCGATGCCCAAGCTCTCTAAATCTGCCAACAAGTGACAGTTTAGTATCAAATACATAGCTACCAGATACTGGCTCAAGGCATCGACAACTATATTGGCCTTCCCTGGGTGATACTGCAAGGAGATATCAAAATCCTTCATTAGCTCTAACCACCACCTCTGTCTCATATTCAACTCTTTCTAGGTAAACATGTACTTCAAGCTCTTGTGGTCAATGAAAATCTTCACGTACTCTCCGTACAAATAGTGTTTCTACAACTTCAGAACAAAGATGACCGCTGCCAACTCCAAATCATGAGCAGGGTGTAGAACCCTAGAGGGGGGTGAATAGGGTAATAAAAAATTACTTAACACAAGTAAGCTATTTTACTAAAGTAAATGAGAGAGAGAGAGAGAGAAAGAGAATCAAACACTCGATGTATCCTGGTCTCCCCTAGAGGCAGTACAGTCCCAGAACTCTCTCCGGCTTAAATCTACTATTGAGTAAATAACACACGAGTTTGGATTCGAAGAACTTGCCAACTTCAACACGAGTTTGGATCCGAAGAACTCGCCAACTTCTTACACACGAGTTTTCTTACGAAGGCTCGTCAACTTCAAAAGAAAAAGAAAGGAAGCTGTTGATCTTCTACAACACTTGAAGATCGAAGATTACAACTCTTGAATACTCTAGCACTTTTGGATTGGATGACAATTAAAAGCTTGGATAGAGTAGTAATGGTGGAGCTCTTGGTTGTTGAAAAATTTATGGCTTAAGTGGATCACCTTCAATGAGAAGAAGGAATCCATTTATATAGAAAATCAAGAAAGAATAGCATTTAATGTTCCTGAACATAATACGGACGGCATGTCGTCGGTATGGACTGGCATACCGTCGGCATACCGTTCGAAACAGTAACGGTAATAAATCTAGCCGTTGGGAGCATTTAATGCTAGTATCTTGTCCATTCAAAAATCAAATCTGACGAAGTCGGTATACCGTCGGTATAAAGCAATATGCCATCGGTATACCAAGTTTTGTCACAGAACATTTTCTGGCTCACAAAATGGTATACCGCCGGTGTACTGTAGTATGCCGTCGGCATGCCGAGTTTCGTCATAGAATATTTTGTGGCTCACAAAAACGGTATACCGCCGGTGTACTGTAGTATACCGTCGGTATGCCGAGTTTCGTCACAGAACATTTTGTGGCTCACAAAACGGTATACCGCCGGTATACTGTAGTATGCCGTCAGTATGCCGAGTTTTGTCACAAAACATATTTCTGGTTCAGAAATGGTATACCGTCGGTACACAACGGTATACCGTCGGTATGTCGTTTATTTAGACATTAATTTTTGACTTAAAAAGAAAGAAAGAGCTTTATATTTGTCATCCAACCTTAGGTGTTATATAGAAAGACCTAGACCTTGTACAAACTCAAAATCTTGAATCTTTTGAGAGCTGTCTTTGAGGTGCGCTGGTCTTTTCTTCAGTCTTCTTTTAAGGACTTCCATAAGGCTTTGATGACTCGGCTTGAATGGACAGATCTTTTTGTAGGAGAGCTAGAGGGATTATCTGTTAGCTGAAAAGAGAAAACTAAACCACGAAGATGCTGTTAACGTTATCAAAATAAATGTGCCAACAATCTCCCCCATTTTGATAATTGACAAAATAGAGAGATAAGGGAGTGACTCCCCCGTAGGTAGACTACTCCCTCTCAATACGTTTTCTTCCCCTTTGTCACTTAATCAAAGATGGAAAATCAAGTATTTAGCAAGAAAACATGAGAGCTCAAGAGTAAACGAAAGCATGCATATATTTGATTGTCAAATTTGGAAGAGTACAGGCTTGATAGTTCATAAACAGAAAGATAATGAAACTCTCCCTAACGAGAGTAAAGCAAGACATAAAACGGGGCCCGTAGGACCACACAAGACATCTAAACATAACCATTGGTTCCCGTAGGACCTTAAAAGACACACACTAGATACTGACACCAATTCTTTATTCTACCATTCACAAAAGAAGACCGCAGCTACTGATCTGCTGGATCATCATCCTCACCACCCGGAGTCTCGTGAAAGGTACCGAAGGGATCCACACCATCGGGGTACATGAACCCATAAGCATTGAGGCCAGATAATCGGGAGCCTTGGAATTGAGGATCCTGAAGGTTAAGATCTAGATAAAGATTACGATCCTAAAGAGTCCGCTGGATGAAGTAGGCTTGGTCACGGAAGCGACTCTGAATGAGATTCCCAAGGCCGTGGGTATTGGCCCTCATCTGTTCCTCCGCCTGAGCCATACGCATATCAAAATGCTGCGGATCAGCGGTATGAAATGGCCAGATAGAGGAGGCACAGAAGGCGCTACTGCAGGAGAAGTAGGCTGGGGTTCATGGGAGGATGAAGCACGAGAGACGGAGGCACCAATGGCAGAGCAGGAGAGGACAAGAAATAAAGGAACACCGTCTGATTGGCAGTGAGAGAGAGAGGTCCACGCCTTTGGCCTCAAGAATTAGGGTGATGAAGGCGCCATAGTTAAGAGATTGTTTCCCCGTAGGAAGGACAGAGTAGAAGGCGTTGAAAAGAGTTTTGGGGAATGACCAAGTCTTCTTCGAGTACAAATAATACATACAAACTAGAGCATCATTGGTGATAGCATCGTAGTTGCCAGACTTGGGGTAAAGAGTGTGGCAAATGATCCGATGAAGCTCGTAGTAGAAGGGCTCCAACTACTTCGAGATGGCCGGAATGGCAGAAGGATTCGGTCCCTTGCAGATAATGCCACAGAACTCATCGAAGGAGACTTCGACGGTAGGATAGAGACCGGCCAAGGTCGGAAGAGCGTCCCCGCGATTTGGTATCTCGAGAATCTTCGCAATATCGTGAGCCGTGAGGCAAAAATGGCGATTATTGACCATGGTCTCGATGGCATTATTGGTCAGATCAGGAACAATGTTGCAGAAGAAGAGTCATACCGCCGCCAGATAAACAGGCACTTGCCGACGCAGAAGAGAGGAGAGGCCGACAGTCTCAAAAAGTGGTATATAGCTAGAGAAGACGTTCCAATTGATAGCCTTTCCTTTGTAGACAGTATGGTTTACGAAGTGATGGAACCACGCATCGACAACAAGGGCGGATTTGAAGATCTTGGGATCATATGCTCCATTGGATAGGGGCACCGGAGTGAATGGTTTGGAAACAGAGGTGGAGCGAGGTCTTTTGAGATTGGCCATGGAGTTTGATGGTAAGAGGAAGAAGAGGGTGGGAAGGATTGTGGAGAGGAGGAAGAAGAAGGAGTTGTGGTTATAAAGAGAAGAGGAGAGAGATGGTATTAAATATCGGGGGTGATGGAATGAAGTAATAAAAATAATAAATGAAGAGGGGTTTTGAAAAGGGAGAGGGATGTGAAAGGATGGGATTGAAGAGATAGGTAGTTAATGAAGGATAGGAATGAAGGGATGGAAATTAAATGAAGGGATTTGAAAAGATTTGAAAAGATTTGAAAAAGAGAGAGGAGAAGAGGTTGGTGGGGCCCGATAGCGGTTATAACTGTCTATCTTTACCGCTGACGGTATGCCGTCGGCATGCCGATGGATGCCGACGGTATACCGATTATGTGCACATGATGGGATTGAACGCGAATCGTTATGCCGTCGGAATGCCGCTGTATGCCGCCAGTGTACCGTCTGAGTAGAGCTAAATGTCAAGATGAATAATGCCTAATTCTTGGAAAAAAAATGAATTGATCCTCCGGGAGAGGTTTGGTGAAGATGTCGGCCAATTGATAAGTAGTGTCAATAAAATCAAGGCGAATATCCCGATTTATTGATGGTCACGAAGAAAATGGTGCCTAATCTCAATGTGCTTCATGCGTGAGTGACAAATCAGATTTTTCGTGAGATTTATAGAGCTAGTATTATCATATTTAATGGAAGTGCAAGTGGAAGAGATACCATAATCTACAAGTGTTTGTGACATCCAAAGAATTTGTGCACAACAGCAGCCGACCGCTATATACTCGGTCTCAGTGGTTGAAAGAGCAACAGAGTTTTGTTTCTTACTAAACCATGATACCAAGGATTTTCCAAGGAATTGACATGTACAGTTAGTACTTTTTCGGTCAATTTTGCATCCGGCAAAATTTGCATCCGAGCAGCCGAGAAGCTCAAAGGATGAAGATTTCGGATATCAAAGTCCCATATTAATGGTGCCTTTGAAATACCGAAAAATACGTTTTACAGCACATAAGTGGGATTCTTTTGGATTTGCTTGGTATCGTGCACAAATACAAACACTAAACATAATATCGAGTCGGCTAGCAGTTAAATAGAGTAAGCTCCCGATCATACCTCGATACTTACGAATGTCGACCGAGATACCGTCTTCATCATTATCAAGTTTTGTCGTTGTTGCCATAGGAGTCCTCATTGATTTGGATGAGTCAAGTTCGAAGTGTTTGAGGAGATCCTTTGTATATTTGGCTTGATTGATGAAGGTTCCTTTGGGGCCTTGTTTGATTTACAAACCCAAAAAGAAGGATAGTTCTCCCATCATGCTCATTTCAAATTCATCATGTATTACTTTAGCAAATTCTACACAAAGTGCATTATTAGTGGAACAAAAAATAATATCATCGACATAAATTTGAACTGACAATAGTGTGCCATTAAGAGATTTGATAAAAAAGTGTAGTGTCAACTTTGCCCTTAGAAAAGTTGTGAGAGATAAGAAAAGAACTAAGACGCTCATACCAAGCACGAGGAGCTTGTTTGAGGCCATAAAGGGATTTGTGTAATTTGAAAACATGATGAGGGAATTGAAAATCTTCAAAGTCAAGAGGTTGCTTAACATAAACTTCCTCTTTAATAATGCCATTTAGAAAAGCACTTTTAACATCCATTTGAAAAATTTTGAAATCATTAAAGCAAGCAAAAGCACATAGCATGCGAATGGATTCAAGACGAGCAACCGGAGCATAGGTTTCATCGTAGTCAATGCCTTCCTCTTGGTTATAGTCTTGAGCAACCAATCAGACTTAGTTACGAGTGACTAACCCATCTTCATTAAGTTTATTACAAAACACCCATTTAGTTCCAATAATGGGGTGGTTGAGAGGTTTAAGGACAAGTTCCCAAACCTTGTTTCACTCAAATTGATTTAGCTCTTCTGCATCGCTATAATCCAAAATTCATCATGAAAAGCATCATTAATATTTTTAGGATCTATTTGAGAAATAAAAGCCACGTTTGCACAAAGATCACTAGTGGAGGATCTAGTACTAACACGAGAAGAAGGATCAACAATGATATGCTCCTTAGGATGACTAGGGACAAATCTCTATTCCTTTGGGAGGTCCTCTTGAGGAGGCTCTAGTGGTAGAGAATCTTCGGTTGGAGGGGTCACAATTTCATCGTTAGATGAAGAGGGACGAGGGTCTCCAATAGAAGAGTTCTCCAAACCAAAAGAGATGTCATCAATATCATCGGATGAGGAGGATGTAGAAGAGTTAAGTTCATCAAAAGAGACATTAATTGACTCTTCGACAACAAGACTTCTTTTGTTAAAGACACAAAAACCTTTACTAAGTATTGAGTAGCCAAGGAAAATATCTTCATAAGCTTTTTCTTCAAATTTGCCTAGGTTATCCTTGGTATTCAAAATAAAACATTTGCATCCAAACACTTTAAAATACTCAATAGAGGGAACTTTGTCAAACCAAAGCTCATATGGAGTCTTTTTAGAAATATGTCTAATTAAGACCCTATTTATAACATGACATGCCGTGTTAATGGCTTCTGCCCAAAAGTATTGGGGGAGCTTATATTGGTTTAACATAACCTGGGCCATATCGCCAAGGGTTCTATTCTTTCTTTCCACAACACCATTTTGTTGTAGAGTTCGAGGGCAAGCAAAATCATGACCAAAACTATTCTTTACGCAAAACCTTTTAAAATTGGGATTGTCAAATTCTCCTCCATGATCTCTTCTAATTTTGTTAATAGTAATACCTTTCTCATTTTGAACACGTTTACAAAAGGCAACAAATTCACAAAAAATATCACTTTTATTTGCAAGAAAAATAATCCAAGTAAATCTTGAAAAATCATCAACCAAAACAAAAGCATAAAGTTTACCTCCAAGACTAGCTACTCTACTAGGACCAAATAAATCCATATGAATGAGTTGAAGTGGTCTAGTGGTACTTACAGAGTTGATGGATTTGAAGGATGATTTGGTCAAATTACTTTTCTCACATTCTTCACATACTATATCCTTTTTGAAGGAGAAACTTGGAAGCCCTCTTACATGCTTCTTGGTGGCAAGACGGGAGATGGTATCCATGTTAGCGTGTCCAAGCCTCATGTGCTAGAGCCAACTTTCATCGTTCTTTGCAACTAAGCACCTGTCATTGTTAGTACCTTCAACGAGATAGAGAACATAGATATTATTTTCTCTAATGCCTTCATACACCGTAGATCCACTAGTGCTATCGGTAATGAAGCATTTGAGTTTAACAAACTTAATATCATAACCATTATCCGTAAGATGACTGATACTAAGAATGTTGTGTTTGAGATTTGTAACAAGACAAATATTCTTAATACAAGGATAAGGAGGGGAGCCGATATTACCATTTCCTATGATGTGGCCTTTTAGATTGTTACCAAAGGATATGTCCATTTTTCTTCATCGATAGCATTGTAAAAAGTGAAGCATCACCGGTCATGTGCCGTGAGCAACCGCTATCGAGGATCCACTTGCTTCTAGTATGAGAAGGATTCTTCATCTACAACATAAGTTGAAGATGAACATTTTGGTACCCAAGATTGTTTGGGTCCTTGATTGTTAGTCTTAGGAACCTATTTAAAAACTTTCGTATCAACCTGTTTCCTTGTTTGACAATAATTAGAAGTATGTCCAAGTAGACCACAATAGTTGCACATCATGGAAGGTTTAGAAGAGAATGTGTGAGTGTTATATGTAGAACCCTAGAGGGGGGGAGAATAGGGAAATAAAAAATAACTAGAGTAACCGAAGTAATAAATGACAAATAAAAGTAAAGAGTAGGAAGATCAAACACAAGATGTATCCTGGTATCCTCGTTTGAGGCAATCCAGTCCCGGAACTCTCTCCGGCTTAAATCCACTATTTACTCAAATAGTACACACGAGTTTGGATCCGAAGAACTCGCCAAATTCAACACGAGTTTGGATCCGAAGACTCACCAACTTCAACACACGAGTTTTCTTACGAAGGCTCGCCAACTTCAAACAAATGAGTAGAGAACTTGTTGATCATCTAACACGTGAAGATCGAAAATTACAACTCTTAGATACTCTAGCACTTTGGGAGAGGATGACAATTAAAAGCTTGGTAGAGTATTAATGGTGGAGCTCTTGGTTGCTTGGAAAATTTATGGCAAGAGTTGGTGAGAGCCTCATGAGAGAGAGAGAGAGAGCTTTCATTTATAGAGAAATCAAGAGTGGGTGGAATTTAATGCTCTGGATACAGGCAGACCGGCATACCGTCGGTATGCAGGGGCATACCGTCGGTATACCGACCAAATAGTAACGGTCATATTAATGACCGTTTGAGAGCATTAAATTGGCCATTAACGCTAGTCAGAGTAATTCAAAAATCAAATATTTATAACCCGGTATACCGTCGGTATGCCGCGGAATACCGTCGGTATACCGACGTTTTATCACAGAACGTTTTCAGGTAAACAAAACGGTATACCGCAGGTATGCCGGAGCATACCGTCGGTATGCCGACGTTTTATCACAGAACGTTTTGTGGTCCACAAAACGGTATACCGCCGGTATGCCGGAGCATACCATCGGTATGCCGACAATTTGTTACAGCAAGTTTTGGGTCGATAAAAACGGTATATCGCCGGTATGCCGGAGCATGCCGTCGGTATGTCGATAATTTATCACAGCAACTTTGTGGACGATAAAAATGGTATACCGCCGGTATGCCGAAGCATGCCGCCAGTATGCCGCTCTGTAAGTAATTAATTTTTAACTTGTGCTTTTACTTGTCATCCGTCCTTAGGTGTTTACAGATATACCTAGACTTTGTACAGACACGAAGACTCTAAGCAGGAGGAAGCCGTCTTATGCAAGGAGCACCGGTAACTGCTTCAGTCTTTGATGCAAAGGATGGTTGCACTTGAACGGAAAGACTTTATGTAGTAGAGCTTCTGAGAAGATATGAATCTGAAGACACCGAAAACTAAATTACGAAGATGCTGTTAATATATCAAAATAAAATGTGCGAACAATCTCCCCCATTTTGATAATTGACAAAATAGAGAGATAGCATCTTCAGGGAGTAACTCCCCCGTAGGTAGACAACTCCCCTTCAATATGTTTTCTCCCCCTTTGTCACTTAGTCAAAGATGGGAAAAAAATAGAAGATAGCAATAATAAGGACAAGAGCATAGAATAAAAGCATGTATTGATATATGGAAGTGAAAGAGAATACATGCAAGACATTCATACTACATAAGGCAATTTAAAATACTCTCCTCGACGAGAGTTTTAGTAACAAGAGAAAGACACAAACCAAGTTCCCACAGGACTGCAAAGTACTAGAACCAACAACACATAGGTCCCCGAAGGACCGCAAAAGACAGAATAGAAAACAAACACAATAAACTAAGACACTCATTATTCGACACCATCACCAAAAGGAAGCCACCCCTAATCGTCCGTCGGATCGTCCCCACCATCCTGAGCTTGTTGAAAGGCACCGTAAGGATCAATGCCGTCCGGGTACATGAACCTATAGGCATTGGGATCGGAAAAGCGCGGAGCCTGGTACATTGGATCTTGAAGATTCAGATCCAGAAACATGTCCCGGTCCTGAATAGTGCGCTGAATAAAATATGCTTGGTCATGGAAGCGGGACTGAATCAGATTGCCAAGGCCACGAGTATGAGCCCTCATCTGTTCCTCTGCCTGCGCCATGCGTATGTCGAAGTGCGTTGAGTCAACGGCATGTAGCGGCCGGAGGCAGGAGGAGTAGATGCGGGAGCAGCAGGAGTGGAAGCTGGTGGCTCTTGGGAAGAAGAAGCACGCAAAGTAGAGGCACCACTAGCGGAGCGAGAAACAACGAGATAGGAAGGGACGCCGTCCGAGGAGCAAAGGGAGAGATCGACTTGCTTGGCTTCCAGAAGGAGAGTGATGAAGGTGCCGTAGTAAAGGTTCTGCTTTTTCGCTGGCATGACACGTTTGAAGAGATGAAGGAGAAGGACTTCCTTGCGTAGAGGTAGTACATGCACACCTGGGCATCGACGGTAATGGCGTCGTAGTTCCCTCCCTTAGAAAAGAGTGTGTGGAACACAATCCTATGGAGCTCGTAGTAAAACGGCTCCAGCTGTGCGGAGAGGGCCGGGATAGCAGGAGGGTTGGGGCCCTTGCAGATGATGTGGCAGAACTCGTCGAAGGGAGACGTCGCCGAAGAGTGAAGAGCAGCCAAGGACGGCAAGGCGTCACCTTTGTCTGGGATGCCGAGGATGTTGCCGATGTCCCGAGACGTGAGACGGAAATGGCGATCGTTGACCATCGACTGTATGGCACCGTGGTCGTCGTCCGGAACCAAGTTGCAGTAGAAGAGACGGACGGTGGCAGAGTATATGGAAATCTGACGCCGAAGGAGGCAGGAGAGTCCGGCCTCGTCGAATAGTGAGACATGGCCGGGGAAGAGATTCCAATTGATTGCTCGGCCCTTGAAGACATTATGATAGACGAAGTGTTGAAACCAAGACTCGGCCGCCAAGGAGGATGTAAAGTCCCGCTAATCATATCCGCGAGGGAGAGCCACCGGAGTGAAGGGGTTGAAGAAGGTGGAGGAGGAGCGGGGACGCTTCGGATTGGCCATGGAGGAAAGTTGGAGGAGGAAGTTAGGGTTTAGGTGAGGATGAGAGAATGATAGATAATGAAGAAAGAAAAAAAAGATAGGGTTTTTAAAAGGAAGGAGGGAAGTGATTGGTTGTGGAGTTGGGAATGGAAGGGGTGGGTTGGGGAACGGTTAAAGAGAGAAGTAATGGGGGATATGAAGAGATAGTGGGTTGGAAATGATTATAGGGGAGTAAAAAGAGGAGTAATGGGGGATGTGAAGAGATAGGTAGTAAATATGATTGGAAGTAATGAATTGGGAAGATGAGAGGGGTAATTAATAGGGATGTGATGGATGGGAATGAATTAAATAAGGGTTGAAAAGAATAGGGAGAGAAAAGAGGAAAGGTGGGCCCGGATCTGGATTTGAAAAGCTGTCCGCCGCGAACCGGCATGCCGTCGGTATGCCGACGTATGCCAACGGTATGCCGATTTTTGAGACAGAACCGAATTCTGAATCGAAAAATGGCATACCGTCGGTATACCACCGTATACCGTCGGTGTGCTGGCCAAGAAGATAAAATGCCTAATTCTTGGCAAAGGACGGTGAAGCGATCTTCCGGGAGCGGTTTGGTGAAAATATCGGCTAGCTGATAAGTAGTGTCAATAAATTCAAGACGAATATCTCCCTTTTGTTGATGGTCACGAAGAAAATGGTGTCTAATTTCAATATGCTTCGTGCATGAGTGACAAATCGGGTTTTTCGTAAGATTGATTGAGCTAGTGTTATCACATTTAATAGGGGTGCAAGAATGAGAAATGCCATAATCTAAAAGTGTTTGTGACATCCAAAGAATTTGTGCACAACAGCAACCGGCCGTAATATATTCGGCCTCAGTGGTTGAAAGAGCAATAAAATTTTGTTTCTTACTAAACCACGATACCAAGGAATTGGCATGTACCGCTAGTGCTTTTTCGGTCAATCTTGCATCCGGCAAAATCTGCATCCGAGAAGCCGTGAAGCTCAAAGGATGAAGATTTCGGATACCAAAGGCCCATGTTCACGGTACCTTTGAGATATCGAAAAATACGCTTTATGGCACATAAGTGCGATTCCTTTGGATTTGCTTGATACCGTGCACAAAGACATACACTAAACATGATATCAGGACGGCTAGCAGTGAGATAAAGTAGACTACCAATCATACCTCGATACTTACGGATGTCAACCGATGTGCCATCTTCATCATGATCAAGCTTTGTCGTTTTTGCCATAGGAGTCCTCATTGATTTGGATGAGTCAAGTTCGAAACGCTTGAGGAGATCCTTTGTATATTTTGCTTGATTGATGAAGGTCTCTTTGGGTCCTTGTTTGATTTGTAATCCCAAAAAGAATGATAGCTCACCCATCATACTCATTTCAAATTCTTCCTGCATAACTTTAGCAAATTCTACACAAAGTGTGTTGTTAGTAGAACCAAAAATAATATCATCGACATAAATTTAAACCAATAAGAGAGTGCCATTATGGGATTTGATAAAAAGTGTTGTGTCGACTTTCCCCTTTGAAAAATTGTGTGAAACAAGAAAGGAGCTAAGGCGCTCATACCAAGCACGAGGAGCTTGTTTGAGGCCATAAAGGGCTTTGTGGAGTTTGAACACGTGATTAGGAAATTGAAAATCTTCAAAGCCGGGTGGTTGTTTAACATAAACTTCCTTTTTAATAATACCATTCAGAAAATCACTCTTAACATCCATTTGAAAGAGCTTAAAGTCATTAAAGCAAGCAAAAGCACAAAGCATACGAATAGATTCAAGACATGCAACCGGAGCATAGGTTTCGTCGTAGTCAATGCCTTCCTCTTGGTTATAGCCTTGAGCAACCAATCGGGCCTTGTTACGAGTCACTAACCCATCTTCATTAAGTTTGTTGCGAAACACCCATTTTGTTCCAATGATGGGGTGATTGCTAGGTTTTGGGACAAGTTCCCAAACCTTGTTTTGCTTAAATTGATTTAACTCCTCTTGCATTGCTATCATCCAAAATTCATCAAGAAAAGCATCATTAACATTTTTAGGCTCTATTTGAGAGATAAAAGCCACGTTTGCACAAAGATCACGAGTGGAGGATCTAGTGCTAACACTGGAGGAAGGATCCCCAAAGATAAGTTCCTTAGGATGATTGGTGACAAATCTCCATTCTTTTGGAAGATCCTTTTGAGGAGGCTCGAGAGGAGAAGACTCTTTTGTTGGAGTCACAACTTCATTGTTAGATGAAGAAGGACGATCTTCAATAGAGGAGTTCTCCAACCCAAACGAGATGTCATCAATATCCTCGGAAGAGGAGAATGTAGAAGAGTTAAGTTCATTAAAAGAGACATTGATTGACTCTTCGACAACAAGACTTCTTTTATTAAAAACACGAAAACCTTTACTATGAGTAGAGTATCCAAGGAATATTCCTTCATAGGCTTTTTCTTCAAACTTGCCTAGGTTATCCTTGGTATTCAAAAAAAACAATTACAACCAAAAAATTTAAAATATTCAATGAAAGGAATTTTGTCAAACCAAAGCTCATAAGGAGTCTTCTTAGAAATAGGTCTAATCAAGACCCTATTTATAACATGACATGCCGTATTAACGGCTTCTGCCCAAAAATATTGGGGGAGCTTATATTAGTTTAACATAACCCGGGCCATATCGCCAAGGGTTCTTTTCTTTCTCTCCACAACACCATTTTGTTGAGGAGTTCGTGGACAAGCAAAATCATGTCCAAAACTATTCTTTTCACAAAATCTTTTAAAATCGACATTATCAAATTCTCCTCCATGATCACTTCTAATCTTGTTAATAGAAAAACCTTTCTCATTTTGAACACGTTTACAAAAAGCAACAAATTCACGAAAAGTATCACTTTTGCAAGCAAGAAAAATAACCCAAGTAAATCTCGAAAAATCATCAACCAAAACAAAAGCATAAAGCTTGCCTCCAAGGCTAGCAACTCTACTAGGACCAAAAAGATCCATATGAATAAGTTGAAGGGGTCTAGAAGTACTCACAGAGTTGATTGATTTGAAGGATGACTTTGTTAACTTACTCTTCTCGCATTCTTCACACACCATATCCTTTTTGAACGTGATACTTGGGAGTCCTCTTACGAGCTTCTTAGTAGCAAAACGAGAGATGGTATCCATGTTGGCGTATCCGAGCCTCATGTGCCAAAGCCAACTCTCATCGTTCTTAGCAACTAAGCACCTGTCATTGTTAGTGTCTTCAACAAGATATAAAACATAGATATTATTTTCTCTAATGCCTTCATAAACAATAGATCCACTAGAGCTATCGGTAATGAAGCATATGAGCTTAACAAACTTGATATCATAATCACTATCGGTAAGATGACTAATACTAAGAAGATTGTGTTTAAGATTATTAACAAGACACACATTCTTAATACAAGGATAAGGAGGGGAACCTATATTACCATTTCCTATAATGTGACCTTTAAGATTGTTACCAAAGGAGACGTGTCCTTCTTTCTTCATCGATGGCGTTGTAAATAATGAAGCATCCCGGGTCATGTGCCGTGAACAACCGCTATCGAGAATCCACTTGCTTCTAGCATGAGAAGGAATCTTCACCTACAACATAAGTTGAAGATGAACATTTTGGTACCCATGATCTCATGGGTCCTTGAGTGTTAGTCTTAGGAACCCACATAAAAACTTTCTTATCAACAAGTTTTCTTGTATGACAATAATTGGTCATATGTCCAAGCAAGCCACAGTAATTGCAAATTATAGAGGATTTAGAAGAAGATATGTGAGAATCATGCATATGCGAAACTCTAGTGTGAGGAGCTCTAACATTAGTATTGTGATGATGATAATAAAAAGCATGATATGAAGTGTTTTTCTTAACAAAAGGTCCTTTCCTTGTGTTAGAAAAGGATTTGTGTGTAGTGTTCATGTAAGAAGTATGCCTAGCATTGTGATGAGTGTGGAGGTGTCTTGGAGTATGCATGTGAGTGGTGTTCTTATTACCTAATTTCTTACTCTGTATAAGAAGATCATTATACTTAATAGAAGTGTCATTTTCTCTCCTATTAGCATCTTGAACTTTGTGCATAGCAAATTCATAAGAACTTCTCATGGATTGAATCTCATCATCCTTTTTCTTGATGGTGTCAAGAGATTCTTGAAACTTGAGTCACAAAGACACTATCTCATCCGTGTCAGAAGCAGGAGATTTTTCCTTTACATCAATAATGATGTTTGAGAGTCTTTCTACTTCAAGTTGAAGAGCATCAACCTCTTTTAGAGATTTCTTATATATATTTCTAACACCTTTGTGCTCTTCATGCAATTCAAGAATAGCTTTCTCCAAATCATCATAAGTAAGAGTATTTAGGGAGTGATCATCAAGTACCTCATCGGTTGCCATGAGACAAACGTTGGCATTGTGTTTGCACTCTTTGTCGTTGTCGGAGTCGCTTGCGTCACTCTCACACCAAATGCTTGTGTTGGCGAATTTCCTGGAGGACGAGCTTCCCTTGCTAGGCTTCTCGTACTTGCTTGAGTCTTTTCTTATCATCGGACAGTCCCTCTTGATGTGTCCGGGTCTTCTGCATTGATAACATGTCGGATCTTTCTCATTGTCCCGTCTGAAGCGGTTGGCTTTGTTAAATTTGAGGAACTTCCGAAAGTGCTTAGCTGTGAGAGCTATTTCTTCATCGTCGTCCGACTCATTGTCGTCGGAGCTATCCTTGGAGTAGGACTTTGTAGCTTTGAGAGCAAGAGATTTCTCCTTCTCTTTGGTCTTCTCTTTCTCCTTCTCTTGTATGGAGGACTCCTCTTGATCCTTCATATCGAGTTCATGAGTCATTAGCTTACCCATGAGGGTCTCAAGGTTCATGACTGTCAGGTCGTTCCCCTCAATGATTGCGGTAGCTTTAGGACTCCAAACTTTTGTCAATCCTCTAAGAATTTTTCTGATCTTTTCATGAGCAGGATATTCCTTACCAAGAGAAGAGAGAGAATTAATAATATCACCAAAACGAGTAAACATGCAAGTAATAGATTCATCGTGCTTCATCTTAAAGGACTCATATTCTTGCGTGAGTCTACTAATCTTGGATTCCTTCACTTGTGAAGTACCCTCGTGTGTGACTTCAAGTAACTTCCAAATCTCATTGGAAGTCTTGCAAGTAGAGATTCGGTTGAATTCACTACTGTCGAGAGCGCAATAAAGAGCGTTCATAGCCTTGGCATCTCGATTCGCAAGCTTCTTGGTGTTTTCAGTAAGTGTGTCCCTAAGGGTGTCAGAAGCAATATCCTCAATAACTCTGGAAGGAGTAGGAAGACCATTTATCACGCAATCCCATAAATCGAAATCTATGGACTTAAGATAAATGCTCATCCTAATCTTTCAGTAGTTATAGTTGGTTCCATCAAATAGGGGAGGCCTATTTGTGGAGTGTCCTTCATTGTGGAAGGTGTTGATACTAGGGTTAGTGGCCATGGATCACTCAAAGGGTGTAAATCCAAATCAAGAGAACAAAGCTTTCATACCAATTGTAGAACCCTAGAGGTGGGTGAATAGGGAAATAAAAAATAACTAGAGCAACAGAAGCAATAAATGACAAATAAAAGTAAAGAGTAGGAAGATCAAACACAAGATGTATCCTGGTATCCTCGCTTGAGGCAATCCAGTCCCGGAACTCTCTCCGGTTTAAATCTACTATTTAATCAAATAGTACACACGAGTTTGGATCCGAAGAACTCGCCAACTTCAACGCGAGTTTGGATCCGAAGACTCGCCAACTTCAACACACGAGTTTTCTTACGAAGGTTCACCAACTTCAAACAAATGAGAAGAGAACTTGTTGATCTTCTAACACGTGAAGATCGAAAATTACAACTCTTAAATACTCTAGCACTTTGGGAGAGGATGACAATTAAAAGCTTGGTAGAGTATTAATGGTGGAGCTATTGGTTGCTTGGAAAATTTATGGCAAGAGTTGGTGAGAGCCTCATGAGATAGAGAGCTTTCATTTATAGAGAAACCAAGAGTGGGTGGCATTTAATGCTCTGGATACAGGCAGACCGGCATACCGTCGGTATGCAGCGGCATACCGTCGGTATACCGACCAAATAGTAACGGTCATATTAATGACCGTTTGAGAGCATTAAATGTGACCATTATTGCTAGTCAGAGTAATTCAAAAATCAAATATTTATAACCCGGTATACTGTCGGTATGCCGCGGCATACCGACGTTTTATTACAGAACGTTTTCAGGTAAACAAAACGGTATACCACCGGTATGCCGGAGCATACCGTCGGTATGCCGACGTTTTATCACAGAACGTTTTGTGGTTCACAAAATGGTATACCGCCGGTATGCCGAAGCATACCGTCGGTATGTCGACAATTTGTCACAGCAAGTTTTGGGTCGATAAAAACGGTATACCGCCGGTATGCCGACAATTTGTCACAACAACTTTGTGGACGATAAAAACGGTATACCGCCGGTATGCCGAAGCATGCCGCCAGTATGCCGCTCTGTAAGTAACTGATTTTTGACTTGTGATTTTACTTGTCATCTGTCCTTAGGTGTTTACAGATATACCTAGACTTTGTACAGACACGAAGACTCTAAGCAGGAGGAAGCCGTCTTATGCAAGGAGCGCCGGTAACTGCTTCAGTCTTCGATTTAAAGGATGGTTGCACTTGAACGGAAAGACTTTATGTAGTAGAGCTTCTGAGAAGATATGAATCTGAAGACACAGAAAACTAAACTACGAAGATGCTGTTAATATATCAAAATAAAATGTGCCAACAATCTCCCCCATTTTGATAATTGACAAAATAGAGAGAGATAGCATATTCAGGGAGTAACTCCCCCGTAGGCAGACAACTCCCCCTCAATACGTTTTCTCCCCCTTTGTCACTTAGTCAAAGATGGGAAAAAATAGAAGATAGCAATAATAAGGACAAGAGCATAGAATAAAAAGCATGTATTGATATATGGAAGTAAAAGAGAATACATGCAAGACATTCATACTACATAAGACAATTTAAAATACTCTCATCGACGAGAGTTTTAGTAACAAGAGAAAGACACAAACTAAGTCCCCGCAGGACTGCAAAGTACTAGAACCAACAACACATAGGTCCCCGAAGGACCGCAAAATACAGAATAGAAAACAAACACAATAAACTAAGACACTCATTATTCGACACCATCACCAAAAGGAAGCCACCCCTAATCGTCCGCCGGATCGTCCCCACCATCATGAGCTTGTTGAAAGGCGCCGTAAGGATCAATGCCGTCCGGGTACATGAACCCATAGGCATTGGGATCGGAAAAGCACGGAGCCTGGTACATTGGATCTTGAAGATTTAGATCCAGAAACATGTCCCGGTCCTGAATAGTGCGCTGAATAAAGTATGCTTGGTCATGGAAGCTGGACTGAATCAGATTGCCAAGGCCACGAGTATGAGCCCTCATCTGTTCCTCTGCCTGCGCCATGCGCATGTCGAAGTGATACTGAGTCAGCAGCATGTAGCGGCCGGAGGCAGGAAGAGTAGATGCGGGAGCAGCAGGAGTGGAAGCTGGTGGCTCTTGGGAAGAAGAAGCACACGAAGTAGAGGCACCACTAGCGGAGCGGGAAACAGCGAGATAGGAAGGGACGCCGTCCGAGGAGCAAAGGGAGAGATCGACATGCTTGGCTTCCAGAAGGAGAGTGATGAAGGAGCCGTAGTAAAGGTTCTGCTTTCCCGCTGGCATGACACGTTTGAAGAGATGAAGGAGAGTCTTGGGAAAGGAGAAGGACTTCCTTGCATAGAGGTAGTACATGCACACCAGGGCGTCGCCGATAATGGCGTTGTAGTTCCCGCCTTTAGGAAAGATTATGTGGCACACAATCCTATGGAGCTCGTAGTAAAACGGCTCCAGCTGTACGGAGAGGGCCAGGATAGCAGGAGGGTTGGGGCCCTTGCAGATGATGTGGCAGAACTCGTCGAAGGGAGATGCCGCCGAAGAGTGAAGAGCAGCCAAGGACGGTAAGGTGTCGCCTTTGTCCGGGATGCCGAGGATGTTGCCGATGTCCCGAGACGTGAGACAGAAATGGCGATCGTTGACCATCGACTGTATGGCGCCGTGGTCGTCGTTCGGAACCAAGTTACAGTAGAAGAGACGGACGGTGGCGGAGTATATGGGAATCTGACGCCGAAGGAGGCAGGAGAGTCCGGCCTCGTCGAATAGAGAGACATGGCCGGGAAAGAGATTCCAATTGATTGCTCGGCCCTTGAAGACATTATGATGGACGAAGTGTTGAAACCAAGACTCGGACGCCAATGAGGATGTAAAGACCCGCTGATCATATCCGTGAGGGAGAGCCACCGGAGTGAAGGGGTTGAAGAAGATGGAGGAGGAGCGGGGACGCTTCGGATTGGCCATGGAGGAAAGTTGGAGGAGGAAGTTAGGGTTTACGTGAGGATGAGAGAATGATAGATAATGAAGAAAGAAAGAAAAAAATATAGGGTTTTTAAAAGAAAGGAGGGAAGTGAATGGTTGTGGAGTTGGAAATGGAAGGGGTGGGTTGGGGAACGATTAAAGAGAGAAGTAATGGGGGATATGAAGAGATAGTGGGTTGGAAATGATGATAGGGGAGTAAAAAGAGGAGTAGTGGGGGATGTGAAGAGATAGGTAGTAAATGTGATTGGAAGTAATGAATTGGGACGATGAGAGGGGTAATTAATAAGGATGTGATGGATGGGAAAGAATTAAATGAGGGTTGAAAAGAATAGGGAGAGAAAAGAGGAAAGGTGGGCCCGGATCTGGATTTGAAAAGCTGTCCGCCGCGAATCGGCAAGCCATCGATATGCCGACGTATGCCGACGGTATGCCGATTTTTGAGACAGAACCAAATTCTGAATCGAAAAACGGCATACCGTCGGTATACCACCGTATACCGTCGGTGTGCCGGCCAAGAATATATTATGGGTCAAAAGATAAAATGCCTAATTCTTGGCAAAGGAAGGTGAAGCGATCTTCCGGGAGCGGTTTGGTAAAAATATCGGCTAGCTGATAAGTAGTGTCAATAAATTCAAGACGAATATCTCCCTTTTGTTGATGGTCACGAAGAAAATGGTGTCTAATTTTAATGTGCTTCGTGCGTGAGTAACAAATCGGGTTTTTCGTGAGATTGATTGAGCTAGTGTTATCACATTTAATAGGGGTGCAAGAATGAGAAATGCCATAATCTAAAAGTGTTTGTGACATCCAAAGAATTTGTACACAACAGCAACCGGCCGTAATATATTCGGCCTCAGTGGTTGAAAGAGCAACAGAATTTTGTTTCTTACTAAACCACGATACCAAAAATTCCCAAGGAATTGGCATGTGCCGCTAGTACTTTTTCGGCCAATCTTGCATCCGGCAAAATCTGCATCCGAGAAGTCGTGAAGCTCAAAGGATGAAGATTTCGGATACCAAAGGCCCATGTTCACGGTACCTTTGAGATATCGAAAAATACGCTTTACGGCACATAAGTGCGATTCCTTTGGATTTGCTTGATACCGTGCACAAAGACATACACTAAACATGATATTAGGATGGCTAGCAGTGAGATAAAGTAGACTACCAATCATACCTCGATACTTACGGATGTCAACCGATGTGCCATCTTCATCATGATCAAGCTTTGTCGTTGTTGCCATAGGAGTCCTCATTAATTTGGATGAGTCAAGTTCGAAACGCTTGAGGAGATCCTTTGTATATTTTGCTTGATTGATGAAGGTCCCTTTGGGTCCTTGTTTGATTTGTAATCCCAAAAAAAATGATAGCTCACCCATCATACTCATTTCAAATTCTTCCTGCATAACTTTAGCAAATTCTACACAAAGTGTGTTGTTAATAGAACCAAAAATAATATCATCGACATAAATTTGAACCAATAAGAGAGTGTCATTATGGGATTTGATAAAAAGTATTGTGTCGACTTTTCCCTTTGAAAAATTGTGTGAAACAAGAAAGGAGCTAAGGCGCTCATACCAAGCACGAGGAGCTTGTTTGAGGCCATAAAGGGCTTTGTGGAGTTTGAACACGTGATTAGGAAATTGAAAATCTTCAAAGCCGGGTGGTTGTTTAACATAAACTTCCTCTTTAATAATATCATTCAAAAAAGCACTCTTAACATCCATTTGAAAGAGCTTAAAGTCATTAAAGCAAGCAAAAGCACAAAGCATACGAATGGATTCAAGACGTGCAACCGGAGCATAGGTTTCGTCGTAGTCAATGCCTTCCTCTTGGTTATAGCCTTGAGCAACCAATCGGGCCTTGTTACGAGTCACTAACCCATCTTCATTAAGTTTGTTGCGAAACACCCATTTTGTTCCAATGATGGGGTGATTGCTAGGTTTTGGGATAAGTTCCCAAACCTTGTTTCGCTCAAATTGATTTAACTCCTCTTGCATTGCTATCATCCAAAATTCATCAAGAAAAGCATCATTAATATTTTTAGGCTCTATTTGAGAGATAAAAGCCACGTTTGCACAAAGATCACGAGTGGAGGATCTAGTACCAAAGCTCATAAGGAGTCTTCTTAGAAATAGGTCTAATCAAGACCCTATTTATAACATGACATGCCGTATTAACGGCTTCCGCCCAAAAATATTGGGGGAGCTTATATTGGTTTAGCATAACCCGGGCCATATCGCCAAGGGTTCTATTCTTTCTCTCCACAACACCATTTTGTTGAGGAGTTCGTGGACAAGCAAAATCATGTCCAAAACCGTCGGTATGCCGTTTATTTAGACATTAATTTTTGACTTAAAAAGAAAGAAAGAGCTTTATGTTTGGCATCCAACCTTAGGTGTTATACAAAAAGACCTAGACCATGTACAGACTCGAAATCTTGAATCTTTTGAGAGCTGTCTTTGAGGTGCGCTCGTCTTTTCTTCAGTCTTCTTTTAAGGACTTCCATAAGGCTTTGATGACTCGGCTTGAATGGACAGATCTTTTTGTAGGAGAGCTAGAGGGATTATCTGTTAGCTGAAAAGAGAAAACTAAACCATGAAGATGCTGTTAACGTTATCAAAATAAATGTGCCAACAATCTCCCCCATTTTGATAATTGACAAAACAGAGAGATAAGGGAGTGACTCCCCCGTAGGTAGATTACTCCCTCTCAATACGTTTTCTCCCCTTTGTCACTTAATCAAAGATGGAAAATCAAGTATTTAGCAAGAATACATGAGAGCTCAAGAGTAAACGAAAGCATGCATATATTTGATTGTCAAATTTAGAAGAGTACAGGCCTGATAGTTCATAAACAGAAAGACAATGAAACTCTCCCTAACCAGAGTAAAGCAAGACATAAAACGGGCCCCGTAGGACCACACAAGACATCTAAACATAACCATTGGTTCCCGTAGGACCTTAAAAGACACACACTAGATACTGACACAATTCTTTATTCTACCATTCACAAAAGAAGACCGCAGCTACTGATCTGATGGATCATCATCCTCACCACCCGGAGTCTCGTGAAAGGCACCAAAGGGATCCACACCATTGGGGTACATGAACCCATAAGCATTGAGGCCAGAGAATCGGGAGCCTTGGAATTGAGGATCCTGAAGGTTAAGATCTAGATAAAGATTACGGTCCTGAAGAGTCCCCTGGATGAAGTAGGCTTGGTCACGGAAGTGACTCTGAATGAGATTCCCAAGGCCGTGGGTATTGGCCCTCATCTGTTCCTCCGCGTGAGCCATACGCATATCAAAATGCTGCAGATCAGCGGTATGAAATGGCCAGATAGAGGAGGCGCAGAAGGCGCTGCTGCAGGAGAAGTAGGCTGGGGTTCATGGGAGGATGAAGCACGAGACACGGAGGCACCAAGGACAGAGCAGGAGAGGACAAGAAATAAAGAAACACCGTCCGATTGGCAGAGAGAGAGAGGTCCACGCCTTTAGCCTCAAGAATTTGGGTGATGAAGGCGCCATAGTTAAGAGATTGTTTTCCCGTAGGAAGGACAGAGTAGAAGGCGTTGAGAAGAGTTTTGGGGAATGACCAAGTCTTCTTCGAGTACAAATAATACATGCAAACTAGAGCATCATTGGTGATAGCATCGTAGTTGCCAGACTTGGGGTAAAGAGTGTGGCAAATGATCCGATGAAGCTCGTAGTAGAAGGGCTCCAACTACTTCGAGATGGCCGGAATAGCAGAAGGATTCGGTCCCTTGCAGATAATGCCGTAGAACTCATCGAAGGAGACTTCGACGGTAGGATAGAGACCGGCCAAGGTCGGAAGAGCGTCCCCGCGATTTGGTATCTCGAGAATCTCCGCAATATCGTGAGCCGTGAGGCAAAAATGGCAATTATTGACCATGGTCTCGATAGCATTGTTGGTCAGATCAGGAACAATATTGCAGTAGAAGAGTCGTACCACTGCCGGATAAACAGGCACTTGCCGACGCAGAAGAGAGGAGAGGCCGACAGTCTCAAAAAGTGGTATATGGCCAGAGAAGACGTTCCAATTGATAGCCTTTCCTTTGTAGATAGCATGGTTTACAAAGTGATGGAACCACGCATCGACAACAAGGGCGGATTTGAAGATCTTGGGATCATATGCTCCATTGGATAGGGGCACCGGAGTGAATGGTTTGGAAACGGAGGTGGAGCGAGGTCTTTTGAGATTGGCCATGGAGTTTGATGGTAAGAGGAAGAAGAGGGTGGGAAGGATTGTGGAGAGGAGGAAGAAGAAGGAGTTGTGGTTATAAAGAGAAGATGAGAGAGATGGTATTAAATATCGGGGGTGATGGAAGGAAGTAATAAAAATAATAAATGAAGAGGGGTTTTGAAAAGAGAGAGGGATGTGAAAGGATGGGATTAAAGAGATAGGTAGTTAATGAAGGATAGGAATGAAGGGATGGGAATTAAATGAAGGGATTTGAAAAGATTTGAAAAAGAGAGAGGAGAAGAGGTTGGTGGGGCCCGATAGCGATTATAACTGTCTATCTTCACCGCAGACGGTATGCCGGTGGATGCCGACGGTATACCAATTATGCGCACATGATGGAATTGAACGCGAATCGTTATGCCGTCGGAATGCCGCTGTATGCCGCCGGTGTACCGTCTGAGTAGAGCTAGATGTCAAGATTAATAATGCCTAATTCTTGGCAAAGAAAAATGAATTGATCCTCTGGGAGAGGTTTGGTGAAGATGTCGGCCAATTATAAGTAGTGTCAATAAAATCAAGGCGAATATCTCGATTTTATTGATGGTCACAAAGAAAATGGTGCCTAATCTCAATGTTCTTCATGCGTGAGTGCAAATCGGATTTTTTGTGAGATTTATAGAGCTAGTATTATCATATTTAATGGAAGTGCAAGTAGAAAAAATACCATAATCTATAAGTGTTTGTGACATCCAAAGAATTTGTGCACAACAGCAGTCGACCGCTATATACTCGGTCTCAGTGGTTGAAAGAGCAACAGAGTTTTGTTTCTTACTAAACCATGATACCAAGGATTTTCCAAGGAATTGACATGTGCAGTTAGTACTTTTTCGGTCAATTTTGCATCCGAGCAGCCGAGAAGCTCAAAGGATGAAGATTTCGGATATCAAAGTCCCATATTAATGGTGCCTTTGAGATATCGAAAAATACGCTTTACAGCACATAAGTACGATTCTTTTGGATTTGCTTGGTATCGTGCACAAATACAAACACTAAACATAATATCGGGTCGGCTAGCAGTTAAATAGAGTAAGCTCTCGATCATACCTCGATACTTATGAATATCGACCGAGATACCGTCTTCATCATTATCAAGTTTTGTCGTTGTTGCCATAGGAGTCCTCATTGATTTGGATGAGTCAAGTTCGAAGCGTTTGAGGAGATCCTTTGTATATTTGGCTTGATTGATGAAGGTTCCTTTGGGGCCTTGTTTGATTTACAAACCCAAAAAGAAGGATAGTTCTCCCATCATGCTCATTTCAAGTTCATCATGTATTACTTTAGCAAATTCTACACAAAGTGCATTGTTAGTGGAACAAAAAATAATATCATCGACATAAATTTGAACTGACAATAGTGTGCCATTAAGAGATTTGATAAAAAGTGTAGTGTCAACTTTGCCCTTAGAAAAGTTGTGAGAGATAAGAAAAGAACTAAGACGCTCATACCAAGCACGAGGAGCTTGTTTGAGGCCATAAAGGGCTTTGTGTAATTTGAAAACATGATGAGGGAATTGAAAATCTTCAAAGTCAGGAGGTTGCTTAACATAAACTTCCTCTTTAATAATGCCATTTAGAAAAGCACTTTTAACATCCATTTGAAAAAGTTTGAAATCATTAAAGCAAGCAAAAGCACATAGCATGCAAATGGATTCAAGACGAGCAACCGGAGAATAGGTTTCATCGTAGTCAATGCCTTCCTCTTGGTTATAGTCTTGAGCAACCAATCGGACTTAGTTACGAGTGACTAACCCATCTTCATTAAGTTTATTACGAAACACACATTTAGTTCCAATAATGGGGTGGTTGAGAGGTTTAAGGACAAGTTCCCAAACCTTGTTTCACTCAAATTGATTTAGCTCTTCTGCATCGCTATAATCCAAAATTCATCATGAAAAGCATCATTAATATTTTTAGGCTCTATTTGAGAAATAAAAGCCACGTTTTCACAAAGATCACGAGTGGAGGATCTAGTACTAACACGAGAAGAAGGATCAATAATGATATGCTCCTTAGGATGACTAGGGACAAATCTCTATTCCTTTGGGAGGTCCTCTTGAGGAGGCTCTAGTGGTAGAGAATCTTCGGTTGGAGGGGTCACAATTTCATCGTTAGATGAAGAGGGACGAGGGTCTCCAATAGAAGAGTTCTCCAAACCAAAAGAGATGTCATCAATATCATCGGATGAGGAGGATGTAGAAGAGTTAAGTTCATCAAAAGAGACATTAATTGACTCTTCGACAACAAGACTTCTTTTGTTAAAGACACGAAAACCTTTACTATGTATTGAGTAGCCAAGGAAAATATCTTCATAAGCTTTTTCTTCAAATTTGCCTAGGTTATCCTTGGTATTCAAAATAAAACATTTGCATCCAAACACTTTAAAATACTCAATAGAGAGAATTTTGTCAAACCAAAGCTCATATGGAGTCTTTTTAGAAATATGTCTAATTAAGACCCTATTTATAATATGACATGCCGTGTTAATGGCTTCTGCCCAAAAGTATTGGGGGAGCTTATATTGGTTTAACATAACCCGGGCCATATCGCCAAGGGTTCTATTCTTTCTTTCCACAACACCATTTTGTTGTAGAGTTCGAGGGCAAGCAAAATCATGACCAAAACTATTCTTTTCGCAAAACCTTTTAAAATTAGGATTGTCAAATTCTTCTCCATGATCTCTTCTAATTTTGTTAATAGTAATACCTTTCTCATTTTGAACACGTTTACAAAAGGCAACAAATTTACGAAAAATATCACTTTTATTTGCAAGAAAAATAATCCAAGTAAATCTTAAAAAATCATCAACCAAAACAAAAGCATAAAGTTTACCTCCAAGACTAGCTACTCTACTAGGACCAAATAAATCCATATGAATGAGTTGAAGTGGTCTAGTGGTACTTACAGAGTTGATGGATTTGAAGGATGATTTGGCCAAATTACTTTTCTCACATTCTTCACATACCATATCCTTTTTGAAGGAGATACTTGGAAGCCCTCTTACATGCTTCTTGGTGGCAAGACGAGAGATGATATCCATGTTAGCGTGTCCAAGCCTCATGTGCTAGAGCCAACTTTCATCGTTCTTTGCAACTAAGCACCTGTCATTGTTAGTACCTTCAACGAGATAGAGAACATAGATATTATTTTCTCTAATGCCTTCATACACCGTAGATCCACTAGTGCTATCGGTAATGAAGCATTTGAGTTTAACAAACTTAATATCATAACCATTATCCGTAAGATGACTGATACTAAGAATGTTGTGTTTGAGATTTGTAACAAGACAAATATTCTTAATACAAGGATAAGGAGGGGAGCCGATATTACCATTTCCTATGATGTGGCCTTTTAGATTGTTACCAAAGGATATATGTCCATTTTTCTTCATCGATAGCATTGTAAAAAGTGAAGCATCACCGTTCATGTGCCGTGAGCAACCGCTATCGAGGATCCACTTGCTTCTAGCATGAGAAGGATTCTTCATCTACAACATAAGTTGAAGATGAACATTTTGGTACCCAAGATTGTTTGGGTCCTTGATTGTTAGTCTTAGGAACCTATTTAAAAACTTTCGTATCAACCTGTTTCCTTGTTTGACAATAATTAGAAGTATGTCCAAGTAGACCACAATAGTTGCACATCATGGAAGGTTTAGAAGAGAATGCGTGAGTGTTATGCATATGTGGAGCTTTAGTGCGAGGAGTTTTATCATGAGTGTTATGGTGATGATAATAGAAAGCATGATGTGAGGTATTTTTCTTAACAAAGGGTCTTTTCCTTGTGTTAGGATAGAACCTATGTGTAGTTTTCTTGTTCATGTAAGAATTGTGACTAGTATTATGATGAGTGTAGGCGTGTCTTGGAGCATGTGTGCGAGCCGTGTTTTTATCAACTAGTTTCTTACCATACATAAGAAGATCATTATACTTAATAGAGGTATCATATTCTCTTCTATTAGCAGCTTGAGTTTTATGCATAGCAAAATCATAAGCCCTTCTGAGGGATTGAATCTCATCATCCTTTTTCTCAATGATGACTTGAGATTCTTGTAACTTGATTCGCAAAGACTCTATCTCATCCGTGTCAGAGGCGGGAGATTTTCCTTTTACAGTAATAATGATATTGGAAAGTCTCTCTACTTCTAGTATGTGTGTCTCAGCCTCTTTTAGAGATTTCTTGTACTTATTTCTAACACCTTTGTGTTCCTCGTGTAATTCAAGAATGGCATTTTTCAAATCATCATAAGAGAGAGTGTTCAAAGAGAGGTCATTGAGTACCTCATCGGTTGCCATGAGGAAAACATTTGTATTGTGTTTGCATTCTTTGTCGTTTTCTGAATCACTAGCATCACTTTCACACCAGATGCTGGTATTGGCGTATTTCCTGGAGGAAGAGCTTCCTTTGTTAGACTTCTCGTACTTACTGGAGTCTCTTCTTGTCATAGGGCAATCTCTCTTGATGTGTCCGGTTCTCCTGCATTGGTAGCAAGCGGGCTCTTCATCGTTGTCCCGTCTAAGGCGGTTGGCTTTGTTGAACTTGAGGAACTTTCGGAAATGCTTTGCGGTAAGAGCTATTTCTTCATCATCATCCGACTTGTTATCGTCGGAGCTATCCTTTGAGTGGGATTTTGTAACTTTGAGAGCCAGAAACTTCTCCTTTTCTTTGGCCTTCTCATTCTCCTTTTCTTGCATGGATGACTCCTCTTGATCTTTCATGTCAAGTTCATAAGTCATAAGCTTCCCCATGAGGGCCTCAAGGTTTATGGTTGTCAAGTCGTTCCCCTCAATGATGACGGTAGCTTTAGGATTCCATCCTTTAGTTAACCCTCTGAGAATTTTTCTGATCTTTTTATGAGCAGGATATTCCTTACCAAGAGAAGAAAGAGGGTTAATGATATCACCGAAATGAGTAAACATGCAAGTAATATACTCATCTTATTTCATTTTAAAAGATTCATATTCTTGTGTGAGTCTACTAATGTTTGATTCCTTTACTTGGGATGTTCCCTCGTGAGTGACTTCTAGCAATTTCCAAATTTCATTTGAAGTCTTGCAAGTAGAAATTCTATTGAATTCATTGCTATCGAGAGCACAGTAAAGAGCGTTCATAGCCTTAGCATCTTGACTAGCAAGCTTCTTGACATTCTCAGTGAGTTTATCCCTAAAGGTGTCAGAAGCAACATCCTCAATAACTTCGGAAGGAGTAGGGAGACCATTTATCACACAATCCCATAAATCGAAATTTATGGACTTCAGATAAATGCTCATCCTAATTTTCCAATAGTTATAGTTGATTCCATCAAATAGAGGAGGTCTATTTATGGAGTGTCCCTCATTGTGGAATATGTTGATACTAGGGTTAGTGGTCATAAATCACTCTTAGGGTTAAATCCAAATCAAGAGAATAAAGCTCTGATACCAATTGTAGAACCCTAGAGGGGGGGTGAATTAGGGGTGCAACTTGGGCGGGCTAAACCCGAACCCGATCGGGTAAACCCGTTAATGGGTTGGGTTAGGGTTGAAGATATTCGGGTTCGGGCTTGGGCTCGGGTTAAAATATTTGAACCCGATCAAAAATCGGGTTGGGCTTGGGTTCATGTGTTGGGTAACCCGAAGAACCCGAAACCCGACATACATATAATTTATATATATATATTGTTTCATACTACTTAAATAAAAAGTTTAAACTATAATTTTTTTCACCCGAACTCTTCAATTCCTTGTCCTATATCTCATTTCAGTTTTATTTTGTAATGATTGAGGCTTGATTGCTATTTGATTATGCATTTAATATTACTCTTGTTTAAAATTATTTCAAATATCATATTAGAGTCCGATAAACCCGATGGACCCGACCTAACCCGAGCCCAACCCGATCCTCTGGGCTTGGTCTTGGACTTCATATGTTGAACCCGAAGTCGGGTCGGGCTTGGGCTTGGGCTAGGCTTATGATCTATCGGGTTGGGCTCGGGTTGACCTCAAACCCGACCCAACCCGCCCGAGTTGCACCCCTAGGGTGAATAGGGTAATAAAAAATTACTTAACACAAGTAAGCTATTTTATTGAAGTAAATGAGAGAGAGAGGGAAAGAGAATCAAACACTCGATGTATCCTGGTCTCCTCCCTAGAGGCAATCCTGTCCCGGAACTCTCTCCGGCTTAAATCCACTATTGAGTAAATAGTTACACACGAGTTTGGATCCGAAGAACTCGCCAACTTCAACACGAGTTTGGATCCGAAGAACTCGTCAACTTCTTACACACGAGTTTTCTTACGAAGGCTCGTCAACTTCAAAAGGAAAAGAAAGGAAGTTGTTGATCTTCTACAACACTTGAAGATCGAAGATTACAACTCTTGAATACTCTAGCACTTTTGGATTGGATGACAATTAAAAGCTTGGGTAGAGTAGTAATGGTGGAGCTCTTGGTTGTTGAGAAATTTATGGCTTAAGTGGATCACCTTCAATAAGAAGAAGGAATCCATTTATATAGAAAACCAAGAAAGAATAGCATTTAATGTTCTTGAACATAATACGGATGACATGCCGTCGGTATGGACCGGCATATCGTTGGCATACCGTTCGGAACAGTAACGGTAATAAATCTAGCCATTGGGAGCATTTAATGCTAGTATCTTGTCCATTCAAAAATCAAATCTGACGAAGTCGGTATACCGTCGGTATAAAGCGGTATGCCGTCGGTATACCGAGTTTTGTCACAGAACATTTTGTGGCTCACAAAACGGTATACCGCTTGTGTACTGTAGTATGCCGTCGGTATGTCGAGTTTCGTCACAGAATATTTTGTGGCTCACAAAAATGGTATACCGTCGATATACTGTAGTATGCCGTCGGTATGCCGAGTTTTGTCACAGAACATTTTGTGGCTCACAAACGGTATATCGTCGGTATATTGTATTATGTTGTCGGTATGTCGAGTTTTGTCACATAACATATTTCTGGTTCAGAAACGGTATACCATCGGTACACAGCAGTATACCGTCGGTATGCCGTTTCTTTAGACATTGATTTTTGACTTAAAAAGAAAGAAAGAGCTTTATGTTTGTCATCCAAGCTTAGATGTTATACAGAAAGACCTAGACCTTGTACATACTCAAAATCTTGAATCTTTTGAGAGCTGTCTTTGAGATGCGCTGGTCTTTTCTTCAGTCTTCTTTTAAGGACTTCCATAAGGCTTTGATGACTTGGCTTGAATGGACAGATCATTTTGTAGGAGATCTAAAGGGATTATCTGTTAGCTGAATTATAAAGAAAACTAAACCATGAAGATGCTGTTAACGTTATCAAAATAAATGTGCCAACATAGGGTAGTTCTTCAAATGAGGACAAAACTGCCTGGATGCATAGGCAATCACTTTCCCATGCTGCTGAAGAGCACAACCCAAACCCTTTCCTAAAGCATCACTATAGATAGTGAATCCAACTGACCCTGATGACAACGTGAAGATAGGAGCCAATGTAAACCTCTTCTTTAGCTCTTCGAAGGCAGCCTGGCAATCCTCGGACCACACAAACTCCATGTCCTTCCTGGTGAGTCGGGTCATCGGTTCAGCAGTCCTGGAAAAGTCCTGTACAAAGTTCTGATAATAGCATGCCAAACCCAAGAAACCCCGAATCTCGACAACTGAGCTCGGGGTAGTCCAGGACTCCACTGCTGCTATCTTCTTCAGATCAACTGAGATCCCAGCACCAGACACAACATTCCCCAGGAACTCTAATTTGCTCAGGAATAACGCATACTTTGACAACTTCTCGTACATCTGCTCATTTCTGAGAGTCTCCAGCACAATCCTTAGATGCTCCTCGTGCTCCTCTGGCGTCTTCGAAAAGATGAGAATGTCATCAATAAACACCACCACAAACTTGTCAAGGTATTGGTGAAATACTTTGTTCATCAAGTTCATGAACACTGCCGGGGCATTAGTCAACCCAAGCGGCATAACAGTGAACTCATACTGGCCATAGCGAGTCCGAAAAGCAGTCTTCGGAATGTCCTCCTTCTTTACCTTCACCTGATGGTACTCCGACCTCAAGTCTATCTTCAAAAATACCTTCACGCCACTCAATTGATCAAATAAGTCATCGATCCTCGGCAACGGGTATTTGTTCTTGATAGTGAGGTTGTTCAAAGCCCTGTAATCAATGCACATGCGCATCGATCCATCATTCTTCGATACTGTCACGCCCCAGTCCCAAAATATGCGGGACTAAGTCACAAGGCATGGCCAACTACGTATTCAACCGAACTCTAGTCCGACTCAAATAAGTATAAGCTATTTTTAAAAAATGGTGTAACTATCACTATATCAACTCTATATCTTAATCCATATAACAGAAGCATAAGAAAAGAAAAAAAATATGAGTATCAGTCTATATCCCAATAATCATACTTGCCCGAATAGACTCGAAGGAATGATATAAGTCTATATACTAGGCTACTAAGCAGATACAAATAACAGAAAAGGAAACATATAACTACAAAAGAGTGAATAACTGAAATGAAATAAGTACCAGCAACAATCCAGCAAGGGGCTCTATAACCTACTCAGCCAACCTAGAAGGAAACCAGGTCCGTAGTGGGACATAGTAATATACATAATACACATGCCAATATGAAGTACATTAAATATCATGTGAGGGTAGTAACATGTGAGCCAGATAGTAGACATGTGATCAAAGTAATAAACAGGTGATCAAGTAACACTACTACAAGGCTAACTATCTAGTCTGTGTGATATGCAAATGAGGACAACTTTCGACGCGAGGGTTTTCTAAATGTAAAATTTGTAGCTCCAGACAGAGTCTCCTGGGGTACATACTCGTAGCTCTGATAATAGAGTCATACGATAATATAGTCGTAGCTCCGTAGACAGAGTCACACGATAAATATATTCATAGCTCCGAAGACGGAGTCACATGATAAATATAAGAGGCTCGTAGCTCTAGATACAGAATCTCCCGATAAATATATAGTAATATATAAATAGTGGTATGTGCGTAGTAGCCCTCACGCATAGTAACTGTCCTCCCACCCAATGCTACTATCCGTGTCGCATCCACGACACGTCGAGTCTGACTCTACATGTAACACTAGTCTATCATGTATACAGGTAAATCCATCTATAAGTAATATCACTGATCATGTGCGCATTGCCTATATGCCATGTAATACAAATCCATGTACCATGTCTAGTGTGTCAACAAGTATAATCATGTAATAAACTGAACATGGAGCAGGTGAAATCATGTAACAATTTATCCAAGGTGAATAACTGATAAGGAAACAAGCATGTAAATACTGTAAATCAAAATTGGCAAGGTATACTTACCTGGATCCTAATACGGGTGAGAAAACACTGGTCCAACGTCCATGTCCGAAGAGCCAAAAGGACCTGGGAAATTTTTTGAGAAAATATTTTAATTGTTGGTTTTAAGGATACTTGGCTGCATTAAAATTTTATATATATATATATATATATATATATATATATATATATATATATATATATATATATATACAATCCTATGATTAAGAAGATTATGACCTTGCTACCCCTTGTCTTCACTTAACCCACTCTAATGTTATCAACCTGGTTCCTATCCATATGTGACTCTTGATTTTATCTCTGTTTATCCATTTAAGCTACCATCTTTTATATCCCAACCTCTATTTCATTCGTAATGAAAATTTTCCATGTGGGTCATTACTAACCACTAACAGGAACACATATGGAAACTTATACACACAACAATTCCTCTAAGTTGGTACTGTTATGCCACACTGTCAATTCATGATATATACACACTACATCTCCTTCTTAAATTCATGTATAGTCATAGACCACAAAAGAAAGGGTTCAAAAGTAATAGGAAACAATCAACAATTATTCCCACTACATAAGCTTTATAATCATAACAACCAATGATTTCATTTCTCAGTTACACTCATACAACCCAATTTACCACTGTTATTGTCACGACATGATCCCGTAGAGTCCTTTCGTCCTCGCTTTGGGCATGATGCCGTGCAAGCCTAAGTTGTGCTTATACAAGGCCAAGATCTGTACAATGACAAAATAGACAAGATAGACAATACGCAGCGAAACACATAACAGATATTTGAATTTAGTAGCAGACATATTGCAGAATATAATTGAACACAAGTTAGCAGAAAGAATCTCTTTATTGATTTTATTTGAACAAATTACAAAGCTCTCATTTCTCTGTAATACGATACTGTACTTGGCTTACATTCTCTCAGAAACTTTACAGATTACAATGATCCCGTTCCATACATTACATCCCTTTATATACAAAACCAATTCTTTGCAACAGATGTCCTTCTCTTGGCATCTTTTCTGATTTTTGGCTCCTGAGGATGAGGTTCGGGCTATTGCTTCTGACTATCCTTCTCGATTCATCTTGCACCTGTGTGCCAACTGATGATGGGTCAGTATATCAATATACTGGTGATTGTGAACAAAGGCTACATCGTCTAAAATGATCACTAATTCATTTAGTGAGAAAATATTTCTTGTGATGTGATCTTGCTACTTTTACTTATGTTCATTTCATCCAGTACAGAGTCAGATTACGTCTCTTTTTGAAAACTATTTCGAAAAGCCAACATATCGTTTCTTTCATTTCAAGCATACGAGGGACTATTTATTTCTTTTGTAGCGCACAACGTGTTTCATGAGTCATACTCTATTCTCAGGGGCAACAACATTAGCATTCTTTTCTCTTATTCAAGACATTCACAAGGTCAGATTATAAGCATGATTATCAAATCTTTTATTTACTAGGACATAACATGTTCTTTTCAACAAACTATTCTCTGATATCAGTCACATTCCAAGTGTCATACTCTTGTTCTGTTATCGGGACATTAGCAATTCATTGGCACAAACTATTCTTTATAAGCATATTCATAATAAGAAACTTAAGCAACACATGCATCACTTTTTGAGTGATTCTTACCATAGCCGACGGTCCATCCCTGCATAAGACAAGGATTAGCATAAACATGATATAACCAATATTGTTCCCTGATCGTCTCTGTATTGTTAGCTCTTAGCAAATTTGACACATGCATACTCGATTGGCAGTTGTGACTCTCCGGTTCAGCTTTGCCCAACCAATACTTATCTATATAATGGTCCATGGGTATTCCCACGATTAGCCACTGTGAATCTTTGGTTCATCTCGTCGCTAAGGACTCAATACCCCATGATCGCGAGGTCTTATTTACCTCAGGGTGCCATAATCTCTTCTAGGCCGAGTAGTTCGAGGCGCCCCAAGAATCCACCCGAGAGACGATACTTGTGCATAAGTTTTCTGAGACCAATGCATATGCTCTAGCATTTCTATCAGATGAAAAAAAAATTGATCAGATCTTCGAGATATACGACACGTTCATTTCGTGCCTTAGCAGATGTATGACACGTTCATTTCGTGCCTTTCTTCTTTTCGGATCACAAAGCCAACAAACATCTTCTCTCTTTTCTTATTAAACATGGCAAGGAGTCATATTCATATCAAAGTATGTCCTTAACAATGGCAACAATCTTATTTCTTATTAGTAAGCAACAATCTCGTTCTTAGCATACAAATTATCTCTTTTCTTGTTCTTAGCATAGCAACATGTGGATTCTCTTATAAGCATACTCAATGATTACCATCTTGTTATTAGCAATAACATTCATTCAAAAACTCATATTCTTACCAAGGCTAAGCGAATCAGAAAGTGAGTCTTCGTCCACTCACCCAAATCAATCGTCTTCTATTGCAGATCCAACAATCCGATCTCTCTGTTTATCT
Source organism: Iris pallida (assembly GCA_029216955.1). Classification (NCBI taxonomy): domain Eukaryota; kingdom Viridiplantae; phylum Streptophyta; class Magnoliopsida; order Asparagales; family Iridaceae; genus Iris; species Iris pallida. The sequence goes on from JANAVB010026799.1 coordinate 17,686,135, forward strand.
AGTGCCTTCGCGGAGCGGGGCACTACAGTTATTGTCATCCTCTATTTGTCCCAACTGTAGTAATACACTATCACTACTACTTACTCCTCAAAAACACCAAGTATTCATTGTACTCCCTTCTCAGTATTCATCTTCACATCCACTGTGCATGCATGTTCTTTATATCATGTACACACCGACACTCTGGTTCAATGTTCTAGGAAGTCTCTATCAGCAAACAAAAAGAAATGAGCATTTCCTACTTAATATAAAAACCCCCTGGACATTTCCCCCTTCACTCCTCTATCCAACATACACAATTTCTTCATCAAGATTTGACTGTTGCACCATCTCTTTAAATACCACATCCATATATTTACTTACCATGCTCAAGGCTCTTCCTGCCTACTGGACGTTCGACCCATCATGCGTTATGGTCACACCAGTTTCTGCACTTAGGGAACATTAACAAAATATGGTTGGTTTCATATCCTATTTTAGCTCAAGTTTATCCCTTATAGTTAAACTCATTCTCAATGCAAAATGCTGGGGATGATTACAAGTCATACTTATTTTCACAACCATAATTGAACTTGCATAAACAGAGAAGGAGACGTACTTGGGGAGTTCACGTACCCAAGAGAGATCGAGTGACTCTATTGCAGGAAACCAGAACGTCGACGGAGACGTACTTGACGCACGGAACGGTGAGAAGGGTGCTAGCCTTGCGTAAGAGCAGGGAAGTTATCCAGGGTTCGACGGAGATTAGTGACGCTGCCCCACGTGTGAAATCGCTGTGGAGGCCGGTGGTCGTCCGCAGCCTCCTCGGACTTGGTCCGACGGTATTGGATATATTTTGGGTTAAAGAAGTTAGGGCCTTAGTATTTGCCGTATTACTAACAGTATTTTATTACCATTTATTGATAGTGTTATTGGTATTTTAGCATTAAATAATACTCTTTTATTAAAAGATATATATAATAATTTTAAGTTATATTTTGTCAATTATGTGGTATTGCGCTTTATTATATTTTTGGTTTTCCTTAAAAATTGGGCTTAGTTCTGTTGGTTAGGAATATTGTAACAATTCTATTTTATAATATACTTTTTATTCATTATTTGGGCTTAGCATTGACCTTGAGCTTTAGAGCCTACTAGAGAAATAGTTGGTTGGACCCCTTTAAAATATTTTAATTTAATAGGTTATATATTTAGATATATATAATGAAGTACTTGATTCAGATCCTCAAATACTTGATGAGTTTGACTTTTATTCTAGTTGGCCATATTTACAAAATATTTTTGGATTTTATATATATTACGTTAACTATGATCCCTTTAAATTATGAGAATCGATTATTGGGTTTTTATTTGATCTTATACAATCTAAACTATATTTCTAGCAAATAATATTACTTTAATTTAATAAGTAAATTGATTCGTTTGAATTAATATTGTTTACAGTATTGATATATGGGATATTATTACTCCCAAATTAATCCTAATCATTTATAGGATTTTGATTGGATTGATTCATTTAGTTTGATTCAAATTAAAGGGAACTTATCTCCGAAGATTCTGATACTAAACTAGATAGGAATATCCATTTCTTGGGCTAGCCAAATACCGAGTCCCGAGCAGTTACATCCGAATAGATATTGGATTAACACCAATGCACACCATGTTTATATATAACATTTCCCCTTCAAAACCTGCAAAAACCCTATCTCCTTCAAACAAACTACCCTCACTCCGCCGCCAACACCAACAACAACACCCGCACCGCCGGAACCAGCCACCCTATCACAACCCAACCATCATCACTGTCGTCTCCTCCCCCAACCCCGATCAAATCTCATCGCAAACACCACCGCCATAATCCCTTTCTCCAGCCAATACAAGCACCAACAACCTGTTCTATACACATCAACCCGATGTCGCGTCAGCAAGTCACGCTGCCACCACCATCCTCACGTGTCATAGTGTCAGTGTTCACCATCACAGCCGTGTCCGGACCCGTGTGTCCGTGTCACTTCCATCACATTCCATTACCATTACATCACCATCGTATATCATCGCCACCATAATTCTACAACAAAACCAGAAGAAAATCAAAGCCCGACCTACCAGTTGACGCCTAACCACCACGGCTACCGCCCGCCCTTCCTCCTTGCATCATCTCCGGTTTGCTTCCCGTGCCGTGCCGAAGACCGCGCTGCAGCGTGCCCATCTCTGCTTTACTACGTCCGCCCCGCGCGTGCACGAGTCGTCGACCGAACCTATCTCTCTATCAGTAGCCGCCTCGGCTTCCTCGAGCGCCGAGCCTCCAAACCACCTCCGCGCGTGAGCGCCTTCCGTCGGCGAGCCAGCACTGTCCACAGCCCGTAGCCGCCGGAGCCTCCGGACTGCCGCTCGAGCGCCGAGGCCATCTCCCGGAGCGACGATCCCAGCTGCAGTGGCACCACCAGCAGAGCACCGCCCATGGCCGGAGCCAAGCGCTGAGCGTGCTCTCCTCACTACGCCTCCGTCGACATCAGAGACGGCGAGCTCGTCTCCCCATGCTGCCCTACGCCCGGCCAGCCCAGATCCACCCGTCGACTAGACAACACCACCGCGGCAGACCACCATGGCCAAACTCATGTCGCGCTTCTGGCAGGTCGCCTCGAGTCTACTCCCTCTGTCCCGCATCTCCGACTCATCTCGACCAACGCCGGCGTCGAACTTACATCCCACGGGCGGCTTCCCCTTGCCGGAACCCTAGACCGGAGTCGCACCTCCACTGTCTCCTTTGCTCGCCGCTCTACCGCCTCCCTCTCTCGAAAACCCCCATCATGCTCGGGAAACCCGCCAACGAGTACCCCCTCGCGCTCCACCAGGTGCGCGTTGCCACTATAAGCTCTGCCGGCGTCCACCCAACGTTTCCCATCGTCGCAGATCCGCCGCTGCGTGGAAGATCTCCGGCGAGCGACTTTCTCGAACCCTTCAGTTCCCGGAGCTCTCTCGAGTATTGTGAGTACACACTCTCTCTCCTCTCTAAGCATGTTTCTTTTCTAAAGTATATACTCTCTTTTCCTATTTCTTTTCTAAAGTCTGTACTCTTCTCAACTGGGGAAGGAGCAGTACATACATAATTGTTTTACCATTTTTTCTTTTACTAGCTATTGTAGTAGGTGAATGCTAAAAGTAGAAGTTCCTTGCAAGTTGCCACTAAGATCTTAAAGAACTTTATGTAATTAATAACAATCGTTTAGTAGAATTAGCTGACATGACAAACAAGGAGATATTATTTTATGTGTGTATAGATATTTATTAATATTATTACTAGAATTATTTTGGTTTATAGTTGTCATTAGTGTTATAATTATTATTGCACAAAAATATTTACATAATATATTTCAAAATGATAGAGGTAACAATTATAGGATATGGGTTTGGGCTCACTGTTTATTAGTATATAGATTATAAATATATGAGTTCTAACTAATAATGTAAATAGTCTTCATAAAATTTTATATTAATGATTTTCATAATAAATATATATTTTTGGTCTTGAATAAAGATAAGAGAATTTTATTGGATTTGTATTTCTAATAGATTTATATATATAAATAAATAGATTTTATATAAATGGGTATATTTGACAAATTAGGGTTTAGCCTTAAAATGTTTATGTATATAGTTATCTAAAATTATTTTCGCTAGTAGAGTATAGTTCATGTATCATAACTATTTTCTAAATAAACCTTCTAGAGATAGACGCTTTGACTCGATATATATATATATATATATATATATATATATATATATATATATATATATATATATATATATATATATATATAGTATATTTTAAATCATATAATAATTTCCAAAACAGTTATAATTAGTTATTTATGCAAATTCCTCCTTAATGTTAAATCCTAAATCGTGACTAATCGTATCCATCTTTCCTTGTGACCTTGGACTCCTGCATCTCAGCCCTAACCAATTGGACGAGTTTTGAATGAAATGGTAGTATCGGTTTCACCAGCTAAGGACCACAGGCAAGTGCACTTTCTAATTGCTTTTTGATTCATAGTAGTTTATACATTTCATGTTTATATATATGTCTTGCTGTTTGTTGACACGCTCGTCACACGGGAACTAGTATCATGGATCGCTACTTACTATATTTCGTGATTATCATGTTTTCATGTTTCGTGACTTGTTCGAGTCCATGAGTACTAGTCGGGAGAAAAAATATCTTAGTAGATGTGTGAACTACCCCTTACCCATCCCAAAATGTCTATTCTTGAATAATAGCAGCTGCACACGATACGTGCAAGGTGCCGGATTACCCCCTAGTCGTTCACATGTCGAAACTGATATTTCATAACACATAGATAGTTGTCTTTTATTTGTTTTTCCTCGCTTTCTTCACCGCTTGCCATGATATCAGTTACTTTCTAGTTTTCATTCCACATATGTTATTTTCATGTCTTGTGAATTCTATTATGTTTTCGATTTGTCATCGATTTGTGTGCTTGTTCCATTCCTGATTGGAAACCAATATTTTTCAGGTTTAGCCGCGATCACTCTTAGCACTGGTAAGGCATGGGTATGCTGAGGTCAACTTAGATAGTTGAATTAGCTGTCTTTTCTATTTTGTGAGACATTGCATTTTCTAGCAAATGTAAATCTTGTAATAATTTGTAGATTTGATTTAATAATATGAATGAGCAATAAATGTATGTTTTTGTGATTTTGAGCATCTTGGTCGTGACAGCGTTCTACTGCCGACTCTATTAAAAATCAAATCCAATCAAAGATTTAAATTGCCACAAAATTTCAAAATATATTTTCTAAAAATACATATAATAATAATTTTAAAAATTACATTATTATTTAAAATAAACTAATAAAAATATTTATGAAATATATACGTATGCACGAAAAATATTATTTATTATTAATAACTGTTATAAACGAAAGGCTCTTTATAAATAAAATAAATAAAATAATGAACTTGGAAATTTTGGTACGATAACTATTATATATATATTTTGAAACTATAAAAATAAAAAAAATATTTTTCTAAAATATGTACGCTCGCACATATTCGCACTCGTTGAGCAATTACGAAAAACAAAAATTCGCACACGACGTACAATACAAATATAAAAAAATCATCAGTACCAAATTTATAAAAAATATAGTAGAAATTTAGGGGTTTTATATCCTACCCAACTTAAAAGAATTTCGTCCTCGAATTTAAGAATTAGTAGGGGGTGAGAAGACGCAAGGGGGTATCGATGGGGAACAAACAATGACATTGTTTCAACAAAATCATGTCGTAAGAAATCGTGATATAAATCATAGAATTTAACACGGGTATGGTTATGAGGGTCGCGAGTTAAGGTACGAGTAGAAGATTAAGGATTTAAGTTAGTCATGATATCATGCAAAAGAATAATATGATATCAAGAGAAAAATGAGAGGCCTAAAAGATATGTTTTGAAAGTAAGTTGAGGGCACGATTTTAAGAGAGAGAATTAGGGTTACACCTAAATTAAGCGATATTAGTAAATATAGGGCCAGGAAGAAGGACAAGTAGTTTTAAGACGAAGAAATAGCAACATCGAGTGATAATAGTCATAATCGATAGGAAGGCTAGAGGAAGTTCTAGTACAAGGCTTTCGTCCTTCTATGATAAGTGAAGGTGAAAGCAATATAGAGTTCGAAGGAGGTGTTATCGAATACGAATACGTGGTTCAAAGGCGACCAAACAATTCAAAAGAATTGTCAAGGCAGTCGTGGATGGGATTCTAAAGGCCAAGTTTAATTATGTTCGATCCACGTAGAATAATAGACAAAAGCGAACCAAAGTGCACTCGGTTGATCAGACCATCATGCACCGGTTCTGATTAGACAATATGTTAGTGAGCTTGCTCAATAGCATATGTCATGAACAAACTCGATAAATGGATGAGTTTGCAAAACTAGATTATAGTAGCAATATTAGTCATTAGTAAAAACATAGGCACGGGAGACTAAGATTGGAAGGAAGTAGAAATTGGTTCGAACTTCTAAATAATATAAGTCATGTCATGTGATGGTCTTCATACAGTCGTCTTATAGTCTTCTTGGCTAGACGGGTTAGGGTCCTCTAGATTCTAGAATCTAAGTAAACTTGCTAAATAAGGACAAAGGGATTGCTAGGTCATAAGGCATTCTACCCAACTTAAAAGAATTAAACTTATGGTGTTTTGGGACAAAATAAACATGTCCAACTAGTAGGGGTCACCTTTCCAATCTCTAGCAAGTACGAAGGGAAGATAAAAAATTGTGATAGAAGGAATCAAGCAAGATGCAGTCGATGAGTCGAACGATAGTTTGAATATGGAATCGAGGAAAGAGGTCAAGTATGTGGATGAGATCCTAGACTTCTAATCCTATACGCATGCTTGCTTGGTACGGTAAAGTAACCAAACAATTTATCTTGACCTGCATGGACCACCACAAAAACATGTAACGCCCCAGCCCCAAAATACGTAGAACTAGGATCGTAGACATGCCAACTGTATTCATACGAAGTACATAGGCCTTGTATGGATACATAAGTTATAAAATGCAGTAGAACCATAACTAATCTCATCCACATAAAATAAATGAATAAAAGATATCATACAATGATAATAAATTGTCTTGATACAATATGTTGGGCGGAGACAAATCCACTACCAACAAGTAAAAGAAAAATACATAAGAAAAGAAATAATTTTGGCGAGCGAAGCGAAGACAATTCAAGTGCAATCATCCTCGAAGAAAAATAGCGATGATCACGGCTAGAGCTAGAACACCTGCAAAAGACAAGAGCACACATCTGGCGAGATAACCAGGTCCTCAGAGGGACGTAACATGACACATAATATCATGCCATATAAACTGAATAAATATTTCTTAACTAAATAAGTCAATTGAATTATAACATGGTCCAATACACACCTATTGAACGAGCGTACCATCCCCCCAACCAAACAAGGATAAAAGATGGTAAACTAATTCATGGTGACGTATCTTTCCATGCTATGAATCCAATATGGTATCCGAACTCCAACAAGGTTCAATACCTTCTCATCGAAGTAGTAAGCCACACCTACAACCAAACAAGGACAAGATGTGACGAACTAATCCGCGACAAGTTATTGTTCCAAGCTACGGTCAGATACAAGTACCCAAACCAAAAGTACTCATATCTAACGGATAAAGGTGCCTAACCGTTCTAAGTGAAATGTAGTTAAGAACAATCCTTCCTGCGCATGGGCCCTAGCTAAATAGGATCGGCATAGTCCCCCCTTGGGGCACCAGAGGCCCAACCAATAAGAGCATAACGTTCCGCAGAACGTCAGTGGCCGTCAGTAATCATGGGTAATCTGACCCGCGTCTTCGGCGGAGCTCACGGGTTACAAAAGGGGAAAGTGCATCGAAGCCCATACGCTAAGGAATTGTCCTCCCCGCCTAATGCCTATTCTGTTGTATCCACAACAGTAACCTCTATAACCGCTAAGTCAAACTAAGCATGCAACCTCTATTGGCGGTTATTCCTATCGTACGGCTTATACGTACCAGTGGCCAGCCAGTCACGCATGTCCGTGTTCTACATACGACACACAACTTTGTAGTACAACGTGTCAAGGCCAATGAATGCAACACATAAAGGTGGTCCCTTAAATCTAGGTTTAATGTGTAAGAAAAATAATACATAGCAGGAAATATAACTGAACGGTAAGTTCTAACAGGTTATGCCATGTATCACAGTTTATTTTGCATAAAGAAAATAATGAACAATGTATGAAATATCAGCTAAATAAATAAACAGCAAATGACAAGGTTTCTTGCCTGGTAGGACGCCTGGTGTACTGCAATGATCAAGGTGGCACGAACTGCGACTTCGATGTAACAACTATGCAATGTGACCTCTGATGGTGGCACGGTCTATTCCATCGGGTCTAGAACGGACATATTAGTTAAGGTCGACGGGGAAGGTACAAAGTTGGCGAGGGATTATGAATAATGGGCTTAATCACGGATAGAAGGATAATCAAAAGAGATGAAATAAATAACATATACGATTTTGAGAAAACTAATTATAATCATTTGAAAACTATATTTATTTAGTAAAAATATTTTAGATAGTATTTGAGAAATACCAACAAAAATTATTTTATAATTTGTAAAAATACATTTTTATTGATCAAATATTTCCATATACTTTATCTAGGAAAATGTAATTAAATAATATCTCTAGGGGTTTCGAAATCCTATTTTGGAAAATAAGTATAGGGTCAACCCTATATAATATTTGTATTTGCTAGTAATACAAATACAAAAATCCTTGGAAAAAATAAAAGTAAAATTTTATATGTAATTATGGAATAAAGAAAATCTAAAAGTAGCAAATATCTTACTAATAATAATATTATTAAGGATAAGAATAAAAATAGTAAAAATACTAATATTGGTATAAATTTTTAAGAGAGAAGGAAACAAGAACAAAACAAATAATAATAATAATAATAATAATAATAATAATAATAATAATAATAATACTAAACACTAATAAAAAAATTTAAAAAAATATTTAATTTCACAAAACAACAAGAATAACAATACTTTTAATAATAATAATAATGTCATCTACGAAAAAAATAAAAAAATAACAATTAATAACTAAAGGGCTGCTGCTCCTTAGTTTTAGGAAAGAGGAGAGAGAGAGTGAGAAACGGAAGAGGGGGAGAGGTGGAGAGAAAGGAGCGGCGATCGGAGCGGAGTAGGCACGCGGAGGAGTGGAAGGGTCGGAGTGGAGCGCCGGCGACGCGGTGGCGGCTGCGTGAGGCTACGGCGGAGGGGTGATCGCAGCCGGGGCTGGGTCGGTCGGCGGGTACGGATCTGGCGGAGAGGGCGGCTGGACTCGGGCTGGACGGAGAGGACGCCAGACTTGGTCGATCGACGGGGGTTTGTCGCGGGTCAGGTCGGCGCAAGTCGGCGCGCGGGTGGGGTTGGCCGCGGTCAAGGAGGCGGCGGATCGTTCGGGGATGCGGAGGCTGGGCACGGAGGAGAGGGTAGGCCACGGCGGAAGTTAGAGCTCGTCGGCGATAGCGCGCGAGTATGTGGTGAAGTCGAGGCGCGGGCTGGCGGCTGGATCCGGCGACCGGGGTGTCGAATCCAGTCGCGGCTGGGTATTGCTGCGCCAGCGCGGGGTCCGCCATGGCCGGCAGGGGAGGTTGGCCACCGGGTCTTGGTGTGGTCAACTGCGGCAGGCGTACGGTCTCGGCCGGTGGCTCAGGTACGTGGTGGTGTGTCATGAGCCGCACCCTAGAGTTAGGGCATGAGAAGTGGGTACGTCCAGCCTACGCCGCAGTGTCGACGGTAGAACGCTGTCCTAGGTCTCATGCATCTAACAGTATAAGGCTAAACAATTTATACTCCCCGAATGGGGGTGACATAGAAGATACAGACTCAATCACATCTAAAGTAGAGCATGATAAGGATAGATAAAACATGAAATCCAAAAGAGGTACAACAGAGAGAAATCTAAGTGTCTAAGATACACAAATCCAGAAATATATCTCAAATCTCCAAACTCAGATACAGTAATCCATAAAGTAAATACAACTCCAGACAATTGAAATAACTATCTAAACAACCTCTAATGTGTCTCCTCTAGGCTAGCAGACAATCTCCAAGCTATCTGTAAAATTTATCAACGGGTCCAGTCAGGACAGGAGCGAGTACAATACATCTCAACAATATCATAACAGGTTAGGAAATATAAACATGCTAGAGAGTAAGATACAGGATCAGAAGAAATAACATGATGAAAAAGAGAGAGACTGTAAGTAAATAGCTACAATATATAGAGAACTATCAGTGACTAGTGATTCAGAGCACAAGATGGTTATGTAAACGGCACGATGTTGTACACGAGTAATCTACAGAGATTGTACACGAGTAATCTACTGGATTGATTACATAACCACTTCTACTCCCCCGCCCCAATCAATACACAAGGATCAAGCTAAGTTATGTTATTGCACACGAAGTATAGTCGCACACGAGATCATGTGAATACATGAATATACACGATTTTACACGATTTGTACACGAATGTCATGAATACAAGGAGTACACGATGCTCACGATAAAGTACACGAACACGAATACCCGATGTATCCGCTAAGGGGATAACATCGCACAACAAGATCCATATAGTATTAATCCGTGTTTCCAACGTGTCAGCATCATGTAAAGTAATCTAAAGCAGGAAATATAATCCTAAACAAGATATGAAATGATCAGAGAATGTACTCGCCTGATAACCTGAACAGTTGATAAGTATAGGGGTCCAACTGAAGCCACAGGGTCCTATTTAAAGCAACACAGGTTACAGGGTGTTCAAGTTGTAATAAATAAATCTCTATAATCAATCTACATTATCCTAGGTTTTTCTAAGTTAAAACAACTCTAGGTCAACTCCGGTCAATAATTTAGTCAAACTAGGTCAAGTGTTGACTTACAATTGACTTTTGGTCAACTGGTCAACTCTGGTCAACAGGGTTAATTCTAGTCCAATTATTAAAGATATAAGGTGTACTTCGTTATTCGTACGTCGAAACTTACGACACGCAAATCGAGATAAGATAATTAACGGTAAAGTTAATAATCTTATTATAATGATCCACGTGTCCATCTTGTCAATTTTAGCGATGTGAGATCACTGGAATTGACTGAGCTCAGTTTCGTTGTACTAATCCCGAAATACGAACATTATAAGAATGGAAAAACTATACTTTTGGTCACAGAATGTTTGTCTGACCAAAGTTTTAGTCACTCAAAGCTATTTTCCAAAAATTTAGTCACTGAATGTTTGGTCTTCCAAAAAAAGGTCACTCTATTAAATTGTTGTTTGTTTTATTAACGATTTTTGTTGACATGGCATGTTATGTGCCATGTCAGTCGTTAAGTATGACGTGACACATCTACGTGGGCTATTTTTGGGTTTTATTTTGCAAAAAAATTCGTTTGGATATTAAGTTATGTGCCATGTTTCAATGTTTATGACATGATATTTTAATTTTTTAAAAAAAACTTAATATCCAAACAATTTTTTTGAAAAATAAAACCCAAAAATAGCCCACGTAAATGTGCTAGGTCATACTTAATGACTGACATGGCACATAACATGCCATGCCAACAAAAAATGTTAATAAAACAAATAACAATTTAACAGAGTGACCATTTTTTTGGATAGCCAAACATTCAGTGACTAAATTTTTGGAAAATATCTTTGAGTGACTAAAACTTTGGTGAGGCAAACATTCAGTGACCAAAAGTATAGTTTTCCCTTATAAGAATTAATTATTAAGGCTTAATTGCACTTTGCTACCCTCAACTATGCCGCTTTTTCAACTTGATACCCTAAACTTTTTTTTTGTAACAAGTTGATACCTCAACTATTATTTTTTTTCAACTTGATACCTAATTTTTCAAAAAATCCCAAAATGCCCTTATCCCTTCCCTCTTCCCTTCTCCCCTCCCCCCTCCCCCACTCCGGCCACCCCCACCCTCCCGCTCCGCCTCCCCTCCGGCCACCCCCCTCTCCAACGTCCGGCCAACCCTCCTTCCTGTTTCCGGCGCCACCGCCACGGCGGCGGCTGCGGCTGTTGCTGCTGCGTTGGCTGCTGCTGCTGCGGCGGCCGGCGGCGGTGGGGGCAGGAGGGTTGGCCGGACGCGGGAGAGGGTGGTGGCCGGAGGGGAGGCGGAGTGGGAGGGAGAGGGTAGCCGGAGTGGGGGAGGGGGGGTTGGGGGAGGGGGGTAATTTTAAGGTTTGAGCAGGGGTATTTTCGTCCCAAATTTTTTTGGGTATCAACTTGTTACAAAAAAAAGTTTAGGGTATCAAGTTAAAAAAGTGGCATAGTTGAGGGTAGCAAAGTGCAATTAAGCCAATTATTAATAAATTATAAAAATGTTAAACTCAGAGAAATTATAAACAAATATTGTCGGACGATGAAATAGACATCGCCAACGTGTCCAAAATGGTCAAATTAGCTAGGATAGCCTACCCATCGGTCCAATTTGGACACAAGGGCAAAAAGGTAATTTCGGGTCAAAACGATGTCCGTGTCGAAGCCGTTTTGCACCGAAAAATGTGCAAGAAAATAAGTCTATAAAATATAACAAATTATATGTCCATGAAACCAAAATGATGATACGAACCCAACGGTATATCCGGAATTGGATTTCGTTGACCCGATCTCAATTTGATCCGTTGACCAGAACTTGGAATTCTGGTTTACACGAAAATGCGTGCCGGAGCCATCGTTCTCAAAACTCAGCAAACTACATGTCAACGAGTCCAGAATGACGATACGAACTCAACGGTATATCCGGAATTACATTCCGATGAGCCGATCTCAAAATGACCCGTTGATCCGGATATTGGTATCCGACTTGCACCGAAATGTGTGTCCGATCCAATGTCCACCAAAACCTAGCAAATTATATGTCAACGAGTCCAGAATGACGATACGAACTCAACGGTATATCCGGAATTGGATTCCGATGAGCCAGCGTCAAAAAGTCTCGTTGACCCAGAATGTGGGACCCACTTTGCACCGAAAAATGTGCCAGGGCCCATATTCTCCAAATCTAACAAATTTTATATGAAAACATGCCAGAACGATGCCACGAGTCTAATGGTGGTGTCAGAAATGAAATCTGGAGTCCCGTGTTCAAAAATAGAATTTTACAAGTTGGAAATTACGAATTCGGACGACCAACTTTGGCGTCGAATTCAACCAATCAAACAAGCTCACAATAAAACAAAACTGGAGGGGTAGCAAGAGGGTTATACCAGCTTCGCACCGGAACTGGTAGCACGCCAAACGGAGCTGCGGTAGAGGAGATACAAGCTGACGAAGTTGGCCCCGCAAAACTGTCCAAATTTAATACAATTTAAACGGTCAATTTGGCGTCCAGTTTTGATGTATCAAACGATAAAATTAACGGACAAAAATTGACAGGGATGAAGGTGGATATACCGAGATTGTGACGGAGCGAAGAAATTGCCAATCCAACGGTCGGATTTTCGGAAAAACGTGCGCGAAGTCGCTGCGATGGAGCGTAAATTCTGAATCAATCCCGCGCGCGTCACGACGGAACTTCGTGCGAAATTCACGAATCGTCTCGACGGCGCATACCAGAGGACGGTGGCCGTCAGGGGGCTATTCGTCGGAGTGGGGCGCACGACCAGGGGGACACGACGACCCCCGCGCGCGCGCGTGCTCGCCTGTGCAGCTGCTGCTGCTGCGCGCTGGTATTGTGCGCTGCTGCTGTTGCAGCGAGGCGCGGCTGCGCGGCGCTCTTAGCCCGACGAAGGCACGGCGGCACGCGGAGGAGCTGCGACTGTGTAGCTCGGAAGGTGGCCGGATCGACTAAGGATGGTGGTGGTGGCGGTTGAATGGAGAGGATGAGAGAAGGAGGAGGAGATGGCTGGGGGTGGCGCGGCGACGTGCTCGGCCAGGGGTGGCCGGAGCCACGGCCAGGGGGGAGGTCGAGTGAAGGAGGAGAGGGTGGTCGGAAATGGTGGTGCTGTGTGTGTTAGTTTCTGTGGAGAGAAGAAAAAAAAATATAAGTGAGAGAGAGAAAGGGATGATAATATAATTGAAGAGAGAGAAGAACCCATTCTCAAATTTAGGGCCGGCCATGTGGCTGTGAGTGGGGGGTGAATTGAATGTTGGGATTTTAATGGTTAGGATTAATTAGAAGGATCATTGGCTAGAATTTATTTGTCGGAAAATAGGTTATTCCTATAGGATTAAATCAACAGAAATTTACACTCAATATTTAGAATAGAAAACAAGGTATTGAATATTATTTTTGGGCAAGCAAAAATGAGGGCATCATGATGGAGAGTAACATGGAGCTTGGACTGGGTTCGGTCAAACCGGGTTGGATGAAAATCGGACATTGTGCAAAAATCGAATAAAAATGGGTGTTGATAATCACGGACAAATAAGTAGCACATGGGGATTCCAATAAATGGGACACAAGTTTCGGACGAGTAGTAGGCTCAATGTGGGCCATGTCCATAATTGGGGCTGACAGGTTTTGGTCGACAGGGTACCCACAAATCAAGTTGGAAAATGAATGTGAGACCGTGGGGTGAAATAAAATTGGATCACGTGTCAGGAAAGTTGTGCGAAGCAAATAGAGCACAAAATGGCGTGTCTGAGTGGGGCACGAAGGTCAAGGATGAAGAGCGTCTCGAGTAGATCATGCATGATGAGCTGGTTTCAAGGAAATGACGGGTCTGGTGCTCCCAAATTAAAAGTCACGGTAACGTGCTAATAATGATCAAGGAAAAGAGTGAGAAAAATAATTAATAATCAAATGGTCTAAATCGACCCGAAGTTGTGCAAAGCAAAAGAGTACAAGGGAACAAGTTTGGATGGGACACTATATACCGTCATGAAGGCAATCATGTCCACTTCAAAAATCATGAAGAAGATTTCCAGAGTTGAACATCCCTGACACTCCAAATATCAATGGCACGGGAAAGTACTCTTAAAAAAAATAACAGAATAAATTATTTATTAAAACTAAAACAATCAGAAAATTTTTAAAAAAAATCAACCCGAAATTTAGGGTGCTCACATCCTACCCACCTTATAAAAATTTCGTCCTCGAAATTAAAATGTCCATACTCCCTCTAGGTCAAACCCCCACAATCAAAGTCCCAGAATTTAAATAAATCATACCACCAAAAAGGACGACGTACAGGGTCATGGCATACGGTGGTAGTGAAAGTCTCATCTAGGTATACTAGTCATGCTAACTGAATCGGTCATAGGGTATCAAAACACACAAGCAGTCTAGGGTGTTAAACCGGAAAGACACTGAATACAAATCATCAAAACTGTAAGACAGCCTGCCATCCTATGTGAAAACTGGTACTTATCATAAAAATAAGGAAAGGTTACAACCAATTATCTATAAAGGGTTCAGAAAAATCAAAATCAAAGTTAAAGAATGAAAGTCAATTGCATGGAAATCAAATCATAATATATATATTAAGAATATTTAGTCTCGATACGATCTAAGTTGATCAAATTGGAAAAATCAAGATTTAGGCAATATGGAGGACAGTTCAACAAGGTCTGAGAACGAGCATACAAGGATGGAGATTCAGGTCATAATCAATTTTAATTCAATTAAGTACAACCCAAGATATTAATATGATAAGAAAAGGTGATCGAAGTCGATTTGGTCGTGATTAAGGAAACTAGGATTTAATGATATTGAAAAACCCTTTTTAGAGAAAAACAAGAAAGATTTCATACGAAGTCAGTTAATCATCTCTTTCTGATACTATCAGTTTACCATTTGCTAATCATATTTTCTCACAAATTCCAGTATGAAAATCAACCCTCATATGACTATCATCGAAATTTTATAACCTTCAGTCATCTAAACCTTTACCATGATCACCATAGACAAATTTCTAAACTTCTAAAACATTTTCCACGAAGCATACCCCTCTTAATTAGGTATCAACACTTATTCATTTAATCAAATTTCCAAATTCCTTCACCTTGTTCTAAATTAATCCGAAACCTCTAAATCCAGTTTATGAAATCCTTGTACTTGTTTAAGTCAAGTCTCGTATTTACTAAACTCCAATACCACTATGTCACACAAAATTTATTCTTGTTTATAAATCAACCTTCATATTTTCTTCAACGTTCGCCTTCAAATGTTATTCTTTTGAATTCTACAATTCTTTCAATCATCTAAAATAATTCCTATAACTTAAAATCCTTGTGTTCTCTCTGTCTCTAGTCACCCTCTTACAATACCTAGTTCAACTTCGCATAATCATAGAATACAATTAAATTCTCCTTTCCATCTCTAAATTTCTACATAGCCTGGTAATAGTTCCCAAGAATCAATAACCAAGATTTTCTAAGTTCTCAAAACTAGGTTGACCTCTGATATCCTCATTAGTTTTTTTTTTTTGAAATATAACCCTGAATTACTCATAACCAAAATTTTTCTGTGATTGTTTCTAAATTGATAACATTTATCACTCGATTCCATTCTAAACCTTTACCACATCTCCCTCTCAATTTTTTTTTATAATTGACATCCAACGTTCTGATTTCTACAAATCATTCTATGATAACCATTTACGTCATTTCCGAACTAGATGATTTACGTTATTTCCTCAACATTTCTCAGGTAAAAACGATATGAAGATTCAAGGGTTTTCAAAGTACAGCTGACAGAATGTGATACGAGACGGAATTGATATAATCAGGACAGTTATATAAGAGAAGGAATGATGGTAATAAAATATTGGCAGGAAAAGAATGATAATAGAATCTGTTCTGCTTATCTGTTTAAAAGAAGAACCTGTTTTGAAATCAGAGCTATAATAACAAATCCAAAATAAGGACTAGCAAAATCATTGATTCATTGCATTAAGAAGAAATAAATTTTGTAAGAAGTTACACAAGGGTTTATAAAAACGGCTAAAGCTACTACTAAGTTAAATAATGAGAAACAAAACAAAACAAAAATTCTCTCTTTTTTTTGAAAGACTGAACAAAAGTAGTGAAAACATGTTCAAAACATTTAAGGTACAATCTGATAATTATATGCGTCTATCCAAAATCATGGTGCTCTAAATCCTCGTCGTACTAGTAAGCAAGGCTACGATAATCACAAAGTCCTCGACTTAGGCACATACATCTAGAATCGTGGTATTTAACATTTTCGCGATGCCGCTAGCTTGGCTGCGAAAACCTTAAATTTCCACACCCGAGAAATATATCCAAAATCAGACTATATGTCCTCACCATGCTGGCTAATGTGACTATAGAAGACTAGATTCCAAAACTTAGATGACCTAGCCCATATAATTTTATCTTGACAAAAATTAATTTAAATCAACAATAAATACCCAAAAATTAAATTTATCAACGAACATCAAGATTCAAAAATGAACAAAAATCCTTCAAATCATATAAATGCAAACTCGGATGCTACAACTAACATCAAGATTCAAAATTCAACAATCTTCAATCAAATCAATAAATACAAACTCAAATTCAACAATAATCCATCAAAATCAAATTCGACAACAGAAAATAAAGATAAATCAAATCAAGGAAAAGAGAGTTTTCAAATCGAAGTTAAATAAGATTCTCAAGGGTCGTCCCAGGAATCTCTCAAGGGATCCTAGGCTGTGATTGAGTATCTTCAAAATATATCCTAATTCTATTACAGGCTGTAGTGGTACTCTAGTTCGAATACCACTACACAAACTCGACCTGCATGGGCCACCACTAAAAACGTGTCACGACCCGCACCCTAGAGTTAGGGCACGAAAAGTGGGTACGTCCAGCCTACGCCGCAGTGTCGGCGGTAGAACGCTGTCCTAGGTCTCATGCATCTAACAGTATAAGGCTAAACAGTTTATACTCCCCGAATGGGGGTGACATAGCAGATACAGACTCAATCACATCTAAGGTAGAGCATGATAAGGATAGATAAAACAGGAAATCCAAAAGAGGTACAACAGAGAGAAAGCTAAGTGTCTAAGATACACAAATCCAGAAATATATCTCAAATCTCCAAACTCAGATACAGTAATCCATAAAGTAAATACAACTCCAGACAATTGAAATAACTATCTAAACAACCTCTAATGTGTCTCCTCTAGGCTAGCAGGCAATCTCCAAGCTATCTGTAAAATTTATCAACGGGTCCAGTCAGGACAGGAGCGAGTACAGTACATCTCAACAATATCGTAACAGGTTAGGAAATATAAACATGCTAGAGAGTAAGATACAGGATCTGAAGAAATAACATGATGAAAAAGAGAGAGACTGTAAGTAAATAGCTACAATATATAGAGAACTATCAGTGACTAGTGATTCAGAGCACAAGATGGTTATGTAAACGGCACGATGTTGTACACGAGTAATCTACAGAGGTTTTACACGAGTAATCTACTGGATTGATTACATAACCACTTCTACTCTCCCGCCCCAATCAATACACAAGGATCAAGCTAAGTTATGTTATTGCACACGAAGTATAGTCGCATACGAGATCAAGTGAATACATGAATATACACGATTTCACACGATTTGTACACGAATGTCACGAATACAAGGAGTACACGATGCTCACGATAAAGTACACGAACACGAATACCCGATGTATCCGCTAAGGGAATAACATCGCACAACAAGATCCATATAGTACTAATCCGTATTTCCAACGTGTCAGCATCATGTAAAGTAATCTAAAGCAGGAAATATAATCCTAAACAAGATATGAAATGATCAGAGAATGTACTCGCCTGATAACCTGAACAGTTGATAAGTATAGGGGTCCAACTGAAGCCATAGGGTCCTATTTAAAGCAACACAGGTTACAGGGTGTTCAAGTTGTAATAAATAAATCTCTATAATCAATCTACATTATCCTAGGTTCTTCTAAGTCAAAACAACTCTAGGTCAACTCTAGGTCAACTCCGGTCAATAATTTAGTCAAACTAGGTCAAGTGTTGACTTATAGTTGACTTTTGGTCAACTGGTCAACTCTGGTCAACAGGGTTAATTCTAGTCCAATTATTAAAGATATAAGGTGTACTTCGTTATTCGTACGTCGAAACTTACGACACGCAAATCGAGATAAGATGATTAACAGTAAAGTTAATAATCTTATTATAATGATCCACGTGTCGATCTTGTCAATTTCAACGATGTGAGATCACTGGAATTGACTGAGCTCAGTTTCGCTATACTAATCCCGAAATACGAACATTATAAGAATTAATTATTAATAAATTATAAAAAGGTTAAACTCAGATAAATTATAAACAAACATTGTCGGACGATGAAATAGACATCGCCAACGTGTCCAGAATGGTCAAATTAGCTAGGATAGCCTACCCATCGGTCCAATTTGGACACAAGGGCAAAAATGTAATTTCGGGTCAAAACGGTGTCCGTGTCGGAGCCATTTTGCACCGAAAAACGTGCAAGAAAACAAGTCTATAAAATATAACAAATTATATGTCCACGAAACCAGAATAACGATACGAACCCAACGGTATATCCGGAATTGGATTCCGTTGACCCGATCTCAATTTGGTCCGTTGACCAGAACTTGGAATTCCGGTTTGCACGGAAATGCGTGCCGGAGCCATCATTCTCAAAACTCAGCAAACTACATGTCAACGAGTCCAGAATGACGATACGAACTCAACGATATATTCAAAATTGGATTTCGATGAGCCGATCTCAAAATGACCCGTTGATCCGGATATTGGTATCCGACTTGTACCGAAATGCGTGTCCGATCCAATGTCCACCAAAACCTAGCAAATTATATGTCAACGAGTCCATAATGACGATACGAACTCAACGGTATATCCGGAATTGGATTCCGATGAGCCGGCGTCAAAATGTCCCGTTGACCCAGAATGTGGGACCCACTTTGCACCGAAAAATGTGCCAGGGCCCACGTTCTCCAAATCTAACAAATTTTATATGAAAACATGCCAGAACGACGCCATGAGTCTAATGGTGGTTTCAGAAATGAAATCTGGAGTCCCGTGTTCAAAAATGAAATTTTACAAGTTGAAAATTACGAATTCGGACGGCCAACTTTGGCGTCGAATTCAACCAATCAAACAAGCTCACAATGAAATAAAACTGGAGGGGTAGCAAGAGGGTTATACCAGCTTCGCACCAGAACTAGTAGGATGCCAAACGGAGCTGCGGTGGAGGAGATACAAGCTGACGAAGTTGGCCCCACAAAACTGTCCAAATTTAATATATTTTAAACGGTCAACTTGGCGTCCGGTTTTGATGTATTAAACGATAAAATTAACGGACGAAAATTGACAGGGATGAAGGTGGATATACCGAGATTGTGACGGAGCGAAGAAATCACCCATCCAACGGTCGAATTTCTGGAAAAACTTGCGCGAAGTCGCTGCGACGGAGCGCAAATTCTGAATCAATCCCGCGCGCGTCACGACGGAACTTCCTGCGAAACGCACGAATCGTCTCGACGGCGCATCCCGGAGGACGGTGGCTGTCAGGGGGCTGTTCCTCGGAGTGGGGCGCACAGCTAGGGGGCCACGGCGGAGCACGACGGCGGCCCACGCGCGCGCGCGCCTCTGCATCCGCTGCTGCTGCACGCTGGTATTGTGCGCTGCTGCTGTTGCAGCGAGGCACGGCTGCACGATGCTCTTGGCCCGGCGGAGGCACGGCGGCACGTGGAGGAGCTGCGATTGTGCAGCTCGGGAGGTGGCCGAATCGACTAAGGATGGTGGTGGTGGCGGTTGAATGGAGAGGAAGAGAGAAGGAGGAGGAGATGGCTGGTGGTGGCACGGCGACGTGCTCGGCCAGGGGTGGCCAGAGCCACGGCCAGGGGGGAGGTCGAGTGAAGGAGGAGAGGGTGGTCGGCAATGGTGTTGCTGTGTGTGTTAGTTTGTGTGGAGAGAAGAAAAAAAATATAAGTGAGGGAGAGAAAGGGATGATAATATAATTGAAGAGAGAGAAGAACCCATTCTCAAATTTAGGGCCGGCCATGTGGCTGTGAGTGGGGGGTGAATTGAATGTAGGGATTTTAATGGTTAGGATTAATTAGAAGGATCAATGGCTAGAATTTATTTGTAGGAAAATAGGTTATTCCTCTAGGATTAAATCAACAGAAATTTACACTCAATATTTAGAATAAAAAACAAGGTATTGAATATTATTTTTGGGCAAGCAAAAATAAGGACGTCATGATGGAGAGTAACATGGAGCTTGGACTGGGTTCGGTCAAACCGGGTTGGTTGAAAATCGGACATTGTGTAAAAATCGAATAAAAATGGGTGTTGATAATCACGGGCAAATAAGTAGCACATGGGGATTCCAATAAATGGGACACAAGTGTCGGACGGGTAGTAGGCTCAATGTGGGCCATGTCCATAATTGGGGCTGACAGGTTTTGGTCGACAGGGTACCCACAAATCAAGTTGGAAAATGAATGTGACACCGTGTGGTGAAATAAAATCGGGTCACGTGTCAGGAAAGTTGTGTGAAGCAAATGGAGCACAAAATGGCGTGTCTGAGTAGGACACGAAGGTCAAGGGTGAAGAGCATCTCGAGTAGATCATGCATGATGAGTTGGTTTCAAGGAAATGACGGGTCTGGTGCTCCCAAATTAAAAGTCACGGTAACGTGCTAATAATGATCAAGGAAAAGAGTGGGAAAAATAATTAATAATCAAATGGTCAAAATCGACCCGAAGTTGTGCGAAGCAAAAGAGTACAAGGGAACAAGTTTGGATGGGACACTATATACCGTCATGAAGGCAATCATGTCCACTTCAAAACTCATGAAGAAGATTTCCAGAGTTGAACATCCCTGACACT